>CALYLW010000145.1:780475-1132781 GCA_944989445.1 Ampullaceana balthica | reverse complement strand
ATTGAAATACATGACAGTATACACATTGAAATACATGACAGAATACACTTTGAAATACATTTCTAAAGTATTTGCCTACAATCTCCAACATTTTCAGCTTTAAATTAAAGTTAAAGTTCTTTGTTCAAATATTGCTTAATTATGTGGTAAGCAGTTTTATGATGGCATAATTGTTAAAAGGTTTCTGTCCCTATCTGTTAATTCCTTAAGGAGCAATGTTACTTGAAAGAAAACCAGTCAGTAGTCAATATGATAAAACACTAGTTACAGTTTGTTTTTTATAGGAATTGAAACTTATCTTCTCCTAGTTTTATAATTTCAACTTACCCACTTATAGAAAATGAAGATATTTCCGATGGATCATTGGACACATTCTGATAAAGACCAAATGTTTCACACACAAAATCACAATTTACATAAAATTTCTCTAAAGGCACAATAAAAGTACAAATTACTAGTGACTCTAATCTCTTTCAACCACATTATTATTTTATTTTAATGTTGTATCAAGAGTTAATTATATTTTGAGATAATGTGAAGAACCTGCTATTTTAATGTTAACAACCTACTACATGTATTTTAAAATTATAGCATTTAACAGAAAAAAGATAACAAATTTCATTTCTACGCTGACCGTTAACTAATAACATATAGCTTGTAATGCAGTTGTTGTTCATTCAAAATTCAAAGTTTACAGAAGTACCTCTAAGACTTCTTCTAGATACAAATAACTGAGTGAAAAGCTCCCCACCATCTAATAGAAAGATTTTTGAAAGGGGCTCCGTCTCTTAGAACCTGCATTCAAGACTAAAAAGTAAGGCAGCACCTAATTAGATTGAGAAGAGCATAAAACCCCTAGTGTTATATTTAATACCAAAACAAAATTGTCAACTCACAATTATTATTTTTTCCATTTGAAATAGTGATATATGAAATGTAGATTAAAAACATTCATACCTTTCTCTTCCTTGGTTTTTTCCTTTTAATAAAAGAAAAATAAAAGAAAATTTAAAGAATAGCACCACTTAAATTATTGTGAAAGTTTAGAGACAGGCACCTGCATCAATTATAATATTTATAGATATTGAATTTGTTTATTTTATCTTTTAAAGATGCTCAGTGAGTGAGAAATTTCATGAAGTAAAGTTTTATTACAAGCACAGAAATATCAAGTCATAATTTATACACCTATATATGTTTATACTACTTCATTAAATATGTTCTTTATTTTTCCATTATTTAGAATTGTGGTAAACTAGCATTTTTTTTTAATCTTGAATTTTCAATGTATTCCAATCATAAGGTTCCTGAAATATTTTATAAAATCATTAAAATATAAGATGCATAAACTAATTGTGTGATCAAAACAATAATTTATAGCTTTATTAATAGGCTTATACACAAGAAGACGTTTTGGATAATACCTTCATCAGTACAAACACACAAAAAAGTATTAAAATGTATTATATAATATAAACATAAACATCATTAAAATTTAACAAATTAGTTCAACAACAAGAACTCTATTTTTTACATCCTTGTCCTCAAACTCTTAAGATGCAATAGCTCATGCTCCGGCAAATCTGGAATCCGGCCATTTTTACAAATCTGTCTCCGGATCTGGCTTCAGCCAGATTTCACTTTATAAATCCGGCCCAATCCAGCTCCGGCCAGATTTTAAAAATGTGAATCCAGTACACCCCTAATAGCCAGTGATGCTACACATATAGACACTGTGAAACTGCAGCCCACCCCCACCCCTTTTTTCCCAAATAATATTATTGATAACATTCATTACAATAAGTGAGATAATAGCAATTGGCCAGTATCACAGCAATTGGCCAGTATCACAGCAATTGGCCAGTATCATAGCAATTGGCCAGTATCACAGCAATTGGCCAGTATCACAGCAATTGGCCAGTATCACAGCAATTGGCCAGTATAACAGCAATTGGCCAGTATAACAGCAATTGGCCAGTATAACAGCAATTGGCCAGTATAACAGCAATTGGCCAGTATAACAGCAATTGGCCAGTATAACAGCAATTGGCCAGTATAACAGCAATTGGCCAGTATCACAGACTTAAGCATCACGCATGAAAATAACTAATCAAAAGAGGGTGTGTAGAAGTTAATGTATAGATACCTTAGCATCTTGGTGAGGTCATTTTCATCCATGCCACTGCCATCGTCTTTGACAGTTAAGCACAATTTATATATTTCCAGTTTGTCTGCCCTGACATGTGGATCATAATTATGGTCTGGAAGTAAAAGTTTTACTGTTGACATGTGGATCATAATTATGGTCTGGAAGTAAAAGTTTTACTGTTGCACAAAAGAACATAATAAATAAAAATAATATTTCACAGCTATTGAATTTACAATACCTTACCGTATCATTTTAATTAATATATTATATAGAAATGGGACTGCGATAAAGCTTTTAAATAAAATACAAAATACACAAACTTTAAGAATTTAAATTTCACTTATGTAAATGTAAGAACGTATTTTTATGTTATTGTACTGATGTAGGCATTAGCCGAAACGTCTATTGTCGCACGTGTTTGTTTAAAAATAAAGCTCAAATTTATTGTTTTCATTATACAACTTGTTTGTGTATTTTGTATTTCATTTTAATTACAGAATGAGACGTTTGCTGTACACAGACGATTAGTAAGAATTATTAAGATTAAACCCTAACAGACAGTTTTTAAAAACTTGATGCAAATTTGCACTCTACCAGTAGAAGTGTCAGAAAGTGTTTAAAACTTGATGAGTTAAATGAAAAGATTTTTTAAAACACATTATCATTTTAAAAGATGGTTTTAAACTTACCTATAAGTTCAGCTATAGCACCTAAAGCCCAATGGTTATCTTATCTTATCTGTTACAGACGCTCCTTCTATACAGAAGATTATTGCGTCCTATGCTTATCTATGGTTTGTGTTTAGTCCTGCATTCTTATTAGAGTTTTAAATGTTAAAAAAGTGTTGGTTTTCCTGGTTTCGTCAGGCAACCCATTCCACGCCCCGAATTCCGGAAAAGGAAAAACGAGAATTTGTATGTGTTTATTCTTGCACACAGAATAAGGAAGGTGTTTTTATCCTTATGTCTATCTGAGGGTTGTATTAAGTTATCTTTGTGTTGTATTTCTAAATTAGAATTAATTACTTTATGTATTATTACTACTTTACTCTTGGTTCTTCTATCCTCTAGTGTTTCAAGGTTTAATGATTAAACTAATGGTGTTATTCTTGTCAGTTTTGAATATTCTCCAGTAATGAATCTGGCAGCTCCTTTTTGAATTTGTTCTAGTTTATCAATGTTTTCTTTAGTGGATGGGTCCCATACAGAAGATGCATATTCCAGTACAGGTCTCACCAAAGTGAGGTAGCATTTTAGCTTTATATCTCTATTACATTTGTTAAAGTTTCTTTTTATCAAGCAAAGGTTTTGTTTGATTTTTGTATAACTTCATTGTCAAGGGGATTCCATGATAGTTTCTCATTTATTATTACTCCCAAGTATTTTGCATCTTTAGTGTGTCTTGTCTTATCTATACAGACGCTCCTTTTATATACAGAAGGTTAATGCGTCTACAGACCATGCCGGTCTGTTGGCAAGTGATGCAGGGTTCCATGCATTAAGCAGCTGCCTTTATTTCCCTAACTAGTTTTAGGTACCCATTTGGTGCTGGGTGGACTCAGGGACACCCTAGGCTCCGGGAACAAGTCCTTGACTTCACATGGATTCGAACCCGTGACCATCAGTACGCCAGCTGAGCGCATATGCCACTCGACCACCGTGCCACAGTTTGGATTAGGTCATTTCCAGGAATGAAATATTTTGAGTCTATTTATTTATTTTTCTTTGTTACTCTAAACAGTTGACACTTTTCTGGGTGGAAAGACATACTCCAGTTAGTCTCCCATTTTATCAATTCATCTAAGTCCTTTTGGAAAATGCTGCTACCTTGTTCTGATTTAATTGTTCTATAGATTATACAATCATCAGCAAATAACCTAACTTTTGTTCCTGTTTAGATGTTGGGTAAATCATTATATACACAGTAAATTAAAAAGAGTAAGGGACCTAGCACATTTCCTTGTGGAACTCCTGAATTAATTGTTATTGGTGCAGATTTAGATTCATTAATTATTACAGTTTGCTCTCTGCCCAAAAGGAAGTCTTGGATCCAGTGATGTAAGGGACCTGAGATTCCAAAGTAATTAAGTTTTTTGAGTAAACTAAAGTGGTGAACTTTGCCAAATCCTTTTGAGAAGTCTAGAAATATTGTATCTATTTTGTCATTCTTGTCTAAGCCTTTTGACAGATCATCTATTAAGCCTATTAGTTGTGTTTCACATGATCTGTTTTTTACTATAATTTCAGCTATAGCACCTAAAGCCCAATAGTTTTAAACTTACCTATAAGTTCAGCTATAGCACCTAAAGCCCATGTCTGGCTTGTTGCATTTGAATTAAGAGATTTTGGATGCACCTGAAATTGAAGTTTGTATTACCATTAAATAAATTAGGCTCATTTACTACACCATGTAATTTAACCATAAGTCTGTCTTAATATTATAGGATTATGTTATTATTAACATTCAATTAAACACTTATCCACTTTAAAGCACAGTTACAGCATATAAAGTACAAGGACTAAATTGAGGGATCGACATTTTTAAGGTCATTCATCTTTTAAAAATAAAAATATTTAATTAGTGGCTTATTCGAATGTATGGGGAATAAAATTAAACACATTCCTCCACCTTGTCAAACAAGAACGGTAACATCATCCCACCCAGAAAGACACAACTTTATCAATAGATTCTCCTCAATCCATTTTTATATATAATCAATAAATAATTTTTATGAATTTCACTGAGTTCCAACAAAACCAAACTGAAAGAAAATGATAATTTTGATGGCTCAATAAATATATTTAAAGTTATATTTAAAAGTATATATTTCTGGTTACAACTGCATCTGGTCATCTGATCAGTGTAATATGGAAACACCTCAATCAAGTTGCAGTTACAAATGAACAAATGGTATAGCAGCTAGCATCAGCTCAAATAACAGATTGCATAATATAAGTTCAGAGGTGTTACTAGAGGTGGGTGGACAGAACAGTCACCCCTTTCAGATGTTTATCATTGAATTTCTGCAAGTCAGTCTGCTCTGGCAATACAATTCAGTATTGGACAACCTACTATGTATTGCTAGCTTACATCTGTTGAAACAATGCACGCTGCTTTGATATCAGAAATGTTGTGAAACCAACTTAATCCCAAAGCTATATATGTTCACTATTTATCAATATTCTACCCATGGCAAGTGTTGTCCCCAGCAGATGCTTCTCAATACAATTGAATAAAGCGGTTTACTTAGGCCAGACCAGATTTTATCCAGTGCTTCTGGGTAAACATTTGTATTTGACACTTCTCTGCTTGCCATCTTAAAGTCATTAAACTAAAACTTGTGGATTTTGTTCTGTTATTATAGATCCAGTAAACAGAAGAAAGTAGCAAAACTTTGCATCAAGCTCAGTGACATGACAGTCAATTTTTTAAAGACATAAACAAGGTGGTTTAACATCCCCATGACATTAAGTTTAAAGCAAATATTTTTCTCCATGCAAAATCTTCTATGCAAAGTTTAAAAGCACCAATGATGCAAACACACATGCATGCATAGAACATGAACTACAAAAGAGTCAAATTTTTTTGCCTCTTACATATACACCTGCATGTAAGGTGGACAGGCAATCATAATGTGGAAGAGAAATATTGTCATCCCATGAAACCTGACTCATTTATTTTTAATAGACTACAAACATAATATTATTTTAATATAGACTAACAAACAATGATAATTTATTTTTATAGACTACAAATCTGATATTTATTTCTAACACCATCTCCAGAGTCCTGCAATTGTGGCAAGTGAAAAGGTAGAAGAAAAAACTATCTTTATTTTCAATAATGAAGTTTGAACAAAACCTACTTTAAAATGATATTAACAATGGAGTTTGAACAAAACCTACCTTTTAAAATGAGATTAATAATGGAGTTGTGAACAAAACCTACTTTAAAATGAGATTAATAATGGAGCTTGAACAAAACCTACTTTAAAATGAGATAAAAAGTTTTTGTTCAAAGTTTTTGCATGCAAGTATAAATCTTATAAAATTGCTTGATCCGGACAAAAGAAGAGCTGCAAGCTGAGGTATTGAATGTTTTCAATATGTGGGTCATTCTCGTATTCATATCTCTCCTTTGTTCATGAATTGTTAATTTCTTTTTAAACACAAAAACATTACAGCGCTCCTTCTGTGGCAGATGATTCTTGCCTCCTACTTTCTTATAAGAACGTTGACAAGAGAGGCATGCGATCACGAAGGGCCGTGCTATGACGATGAGTGGTATGTGAGTGTGGCACAATGCCAAGCGCCTTGTTTCCCTCACTAGTGTCAGCATGCCCCTCGACCGCCGAGCAAAACCAATTTTCCCTGTTAAAAACATGACAATAGGATCACTGCCACAATCTCAAAGACGTAGGCATTACAGTGGCATACGCGCATAGGCATTGTATTGAATACCCAAATGAAGATTAAAACCACTATAGATCAAGGTGAGAATTCTCTAAACCTAAGTAAGATTAACCACTTAGATTCAAGTGAGAATTCTCTAAAACCTAATGAACCTCCCTATCAAACCAGACCAATATATTATGATTTACTAAAATGGTCCAGACCTCATTTTCCACAGAGCTTGGTTGTCGATCTACGAATGATGTGTTGTGGATGTCATCGCGCTTAAAGACTTTTCCACTGAATTGCGCCAAATGAGCTATGATTTTTGAAGCTGAAATCCCAAGTTTTACTAATTCGTGATTCCATCACCTCAACATCATATGCTCGCCTGTCCAAAGCGTAAAGCTGTGCTGATACATATACTTGATTACACATTGTAAATATAATACTAAATTCATACCTAAACGCAAACAACCAGAATATTCACAGAATAAAAGACCATACAACATCTCAGATAGTTCAGTAATAAGAACGCTCTGTTAAAACTATATACCTGTATAATATTTTTGTTTTGGTCAAAATCTAGGGGAAAAAGTGTGTTTATGTGTGACGGCTTGTTCTTTTGGGCCCTGTTGTCGCTTGCATGCTTGGCTTTGTGCTTGTTGGATTGTAGCTTTGTATTCTTTGATTCTGCTTGTGGGCTACTTCCTTGTGTTGCTAGCAGGGTCATAAGTTTGATGTTCTGCAATGTACAATCAATGAATATCAGGTATCAGCATTATCGGTGTAGTGAGGGAGTAAAGTGGTGGAGGGGAGTGTACTACGCACTCACGGGCTTGTATCGGTATGATCAAAGTATTGAATCAAAGCAAATTAGGTTGTATCTTTATCATCACGAAACACACCGCCTCTCTTTTTATCTGTCAGTGACCCTCTAGCGGGTAATCGCTGCCTCGCACACCCCGCCCCCCAGTCTCAATATCAAATTGTCCTTGATTTCAAACCATGCCAGCGCCTATTACACCAGTTTTCACTAACTGCAAACTCGATAAGTCGATATTTTTTCGGTCCACCGTGAATGAAATCAAAGGCATTCTGAGAGCTCTTATTTTAAAAAATAAAAATGTTACTTCCCTCCATCAAACTGTGGAGGGAGTAAAGTGGGGAGAGGAAGGGTAGGTGTCAACTTCTCACAGGCTTGTGTCGGGATGTCAAAGCAAGTTTGGTTTCCTGATGTGAAAACACAGACAACCGCCGCTCTTTACTGTCAAGCCTTCTAGCCAGTATGTGGCTGTTTCTCCCCACCCTTCCAATATCAACATTGTCCTTGATATATATGCGCCTATTTACCCCATATTCACTAACTGTGAAAACTCCATAAGTCCGATTTTTTTCAGATACCCTTTGAGATTCAACTTAAGATAGGTCCGAACTTTTAGATTTTTTTTAAATGTGTACCATTTTTGTTTTACGTAAATGTCCGATTATGTAGCGGGTAGTCGGCCATGCGAGCGGTAACAGCACACTTTTTCTACTAACTCCTCGACGAAAGTGAGTCGCTAATGAACGAACGGGTCTAAGAACGAGTATAGTTCCGTCGGTAGTCCTCCTGTAAACCCGATAACAAAAGACTCAATAAATTCAGATGAGACATACTCTGCAGAGTTACCATGAGGCAAAACACAACCAACAAAAAGCATTATATTGCTATTGAGCTTCAACAATCGTTGTTTTTTAAAGTAAGAACCCAGTCTACCATAATAGGTGATTTAAAGATCTCTAATCTATCATGAATTCCAAATAAATCTTAACTCAATCCATACCACTGGCCAATCATCAATATAGAATAAAAAAAATAAAATTAAATATGTATTTGATAGAGTACTGTACAACAAGGTTTAATACAAGCTCAACAATGCTTCAGATTTTCTTAAAATGTCCAATTTCCCTTGCTAATACTCAATACTACATACAGGGATGGAGATCCTGAAAGTGGCCCACTTGTCATATTGCACATAATGTTTTGTACGTCGCTGTTATCGATTATTTTATACTATCGATGAACATTTTGAAAAATTAACGATAATTACTCGCAATTAATCGATAATTATCGATTAAAGCCATATAATAGAATTTAAGCACGTCCAATATAAAAAGCTGATAACATATTCATAGGGAAGCTAATCAAAAACAGTAATGTGACTTTTTAAAAAATTTATTGATGTTATATTCCCCTGTTTCACCTGCGCGGTAAGATGCGTGGGAGGATGTTTGTGCGTACATATATTTAAAACTTATTATTAATTAATTAATACTATAATTTAAAAATATAACAATATTTTCTAAATGTAATATGAATTTTTATCTAGTTTAACAATTATTTTACATCAGCTAATAAGTGTGGAGCTGAGCACAATGCCGCCAGGGGGCACTGCTAGCTACCGAGGCTCAGGACCCGGCAACTGTCTTTTGCTCTGTTCGACTTTCCAGCGCTGCTACCGCAGACCACGCGCCCCAAAATTACCTAATTAAAATATACAATGAATATAGAGAGACATGACTTTATTAATACTAGATACTATCATTTAGATGAAACCTTAATAAACAACACAATTGTAAGGACATCATTATAAGTACAGTATCTTAAGACTCAGACATGTATTATTAAAATTGCTCTATAAAACGTGTAACAACCATACTGGATAATGAGCGGACACAGTTCATGTGTTATGTACCAGACATAACTTTTTGGATCAACTCAGAGCATTCTTTCCTTTGCGGTTATAGCTGACAACCAGACTGAACGCATGAACAGACTATTGACTAACTTTAATAGTACAGAGGTAAAAGTCAATGATACATTATCAAGTATGAGGAAATCGGTTAGACATAGTTTCTAGTGCTTTTCATGTAAATTTGTTTATCTGAAGTGTGTAATGTGTATGTAGCAAAATACAACTCAATGGGATAAGACATGATGCATGGCCTAGAGCAATTTTAAAATGGATTAAAAATGATATGTTTAGTTGACATCTTCCAAATACTCTAAGATTTACGGCACAGAGGATCCTAACAGTGTCGTATAAGCCCGCAGCACTGATTGACAGAGCAGATTTTGTTTTTTAAAAATATTTGGTAGAATTTATACTTTTTTGAGTGCATAGGGTTCTATAAATACGTTCGTATATGTTCACGATATTGCATGCATGAGTTAGTTGGTCCTTATGCTGACAGTACGTGTCGGAACTTGTCGATAGCAACGAGCCAGAGACGGCACTCACTTCTACGACACTACGCCATGTACACGAGTGCAATTTAGCACATCACTCCATGTACACGCAGAAATCCCTGAAGTGAACGACGCCGACACGTAATTCTAGAGCCATATGAACACACGAACGAAGCGCCAATACACATGGAACTATGACTCTTCTGATCTGTTCTGGGCGATCATCGCTCAATTTGGGTTTTGACGTGCTACAAGGAGTACTTTGCCAAAAGTGCATGCCCCGCTGAACCGCGTACGTTGTTGTCTATGAGATTGCAATGCTGCCTTACGTATCGAGTCGCGACAGTTAGACGTAAGGACGACATCATTCGTCTGACGAAGTACGAATTTGCGAGTTTGGATTCTTCCTGTAAATTTTTAACACGGGCTAAAAGTGAGGCTGCCTAATCTTATATAGATAATAATCGACTAAACTATAGTCTCTGACATGTGGGATAGTTATAGTTCTGTGTTATAATACAATATATGCAGTGATAATGTCGAACAGACTTGTGCGTATCTCATTGCGATATATATGTAGTTCAAATACTATTTATTATTTATTATTTTTAGCCTAAAATGGATGTAGCAGACGAGTAGATGCCAAAAAAACAATAAAATAACATTGACTGGAGGAATCATATTGTTTCATAAATTGGAAAATAAATGTGATGTTATGTATGTGTGGTAGTATCATTGCGGTTGCCGAAAAAACAAAATGTTGAACGGCACTTTCAGTACAAATCATGACCGCCACTTTTGATGTGAATTAACCACGTTACAACATCTGAAGTAAGAAAGAAACACACTCAATCTAGATCGAACAAAAAATCAAGTCTAGACCGCACAACAGAATGACTGTCTATTCACAATAGACATGTAGCAAATACTCAGACGTCCGCATATGCTTCATTCAACAATGCGTCACACATGCTCGCGCAAACAAACACGAGAAACCATTTCGCATTGCGATAGGTAGCATTGTTTCAGGAACGTAATTTTGACAGGTGTCCGATTGCTATGTATTGGAGGATGATTCCTAGAGAAACAGTGCAAGAGATTGTCTCAGCACATACAATGACTTACAGTTGTCAAATAACACGTCACAAGACAGACAAAACATTGCAATTACAAGAGACATATCAATACTCAGTTACAGAGACGTGACATTGGAAATATGTGACGGTTCTACGCTCACAATATCTAGCGAGCTGAGACAACAGATCATATCAGACAGCTGCATCAGGTACGCATTCTTTCATCAGGTGAGAATGGATTTATGTAACCTTCATCCAAGAGTAAAAGAGGATATGATACAAATATTACACTATGAAAGGAGAGACATAGGGATGAGGATAATTTAGCAATACATTCAGCACATACGAGCGAAGTACAATAAACTAAGCTTTGCACACGCTGACTCAGTGAATAACCACACGCATGGGGCAACTCAGCAATCTGGTAACGGTAAAGAAAACAATAGGATGACAATATTGCCTCTGCAAGAAAGTGCATGAATACATTTATCAAAGCTTAATGTGTCCTACCACTGATACCCACCAGGACTCACTGTCCTTGTAAACATACATTTGCCAATTGGAACACATGGCATATAAGAAAATATATATACGAAAAATAATCATTCTATTCGAGCAGGTGCCCTTTTGCAACACTCGACTTTTCAAGGCGACCTAGTTTCAGAAAGATACAGAAGATAACAGCAACATGAACTTATCCTGCAACTGAAGTCACGTTAGGCTCAGTAAAGAAAATGCTTTCTTATAAGACAATATTTTCTGATTATTAATTCGACAGAAATAAAACGGTCATCACAACATTACACTAGTATTTATGATAAACGATAAAAACGGAAAAACTATGAGGACTAGCAGACTCTCACAAGCTCGACATCTCGCTGCTGACTCTCACTGGCTTGACCTCACTGCTGGCTGACTCTCACTGGCTAGACTCTCGCAGCAGACTCACACTGGCTGATGATTTGGGAATTTCTCACATACATCATTGAATAATGAATTCTTTAAATTGAGAGTTGCAGGAGGAAAGACACAAAACATAGTCTGCAAATGATAGCTCTGAAAAGTCATATGAAAGCCAAATTGGATAGCGTCTCATTGATATCACATCTGCAGATCGATACTCTCGAGCATTATCCGCGTACAAATGAAGAAAATGCTAGTAAACATGAACAAAACGTCATAATTAATTAGCACTCAAGTGTTAAAAAACAAGTGTATAGGGAGATTTTACGCAGTGATACACATATTGAGCCAAATGTTTCTTCTGTATCAATACTTTACAAGCAAATAAAATGTAATGGAAAAGGACGCCTGTATATGCAGAATATGATTCAAGGTTCAGAGACGAGAAGAACTAGAATAGAAAGTGTTGGACCGTAAGAATGATATTTGCTAAATATCCAAATCAAACTATACAAGGTGACCTGATTGGAAACAGTCGGAGCAGAGACAAAGTTCCCAAAATAAAGAAAACGATCAATGGCATAAAAATATTGAAACGCATTTACTATCGCGTTCGAGCATGGTTAGTTATGACGAATCATTGCTATTCAAATATGAACATGAATACAAAATCAAGATATAAGAAATCTCGCCTCACCGATATACCATCTTGTATGATTGTTTGCTAACAGGATATCCTGATACGCTTCTAATATGAGGCACTGTGCCAGTTGATATGTCAATGCCGAAAGAAAACATTGACATAGAAGTAATTGATATTTTTTAATAAAATGTTTTCTTGATATTTGTTTTTTTGATTACTTGTTTCCGTTTAAAAATACATTTCTCTCTGTGTATTGCAATTTGAATAATAATTTACATTCTTTTGAAACATGTTTGTTGATTATTTAATTTTTTTTATTAATAAAATAAAAGAAATATAAGAAAATAAAATAAGGGTAAAATGAAATATGAAGGAGATTTGTCGATTAAAAATCAGGTGGACGCCCGCCACCGCTACCCGATATTTAGAATGTGCTCTGAGCAATAGTTTGGGCAAACTGTTTTCGACGAGGCCGCATTGCAAACTTTAATCGTTTGTAGCGGGCCGACATATACATATTATCTACTTCAAATACAATTTACTCCCGTATAAAATATGAATTTAATCATTAATAACCAAGTGACTTATCATTTTATTTCCATATTCACACTCTATTTAACATGTACATAACATTTTAAAATACGAACAAAAACATTTTCTAATTTGATAATAAGATTTTTACTTTTGACATCACTGTAATTTAGACAAAAGTTAATTGCTACCTGTCAAAAAAATCTATATCAACAAAATGAACATAATATATAATTTCACTTATAAGCTACTATAGAGTACAATTATAAATAGTGAGAAGAATGTAACTCCAGACCATTTGGATAATGATCCTTGACTGTGAACCAGTTTAACTGTTTTGTGATTCACAATGACAGCAATTCAAATTGCGTCAGTCAACATCCTCTTTTCTAAGACATTGTTTATTTTCATCAAGAAAAAGCTTGCTTCACAGATGTATGTGGCCCAAATAGTGACAAAAGTTTGCAGCTAAGCTTTTAAGTGTTTGCAATGCTGTTCTGCTGTAAACATCCAAAAAACTTCAGGCTGAAGAGAACTGGCTTGAATTTCACCATCAGGTCCTATCTGCTTTAAGGACAAGCATTCCTAAAAATCCACTGGAGCTGAATAGTTCTGCACATAAATGGCAAACAGAGGATTTTGAAGAGTGGTTCCAGTTTCTTTGAGAAGTTTGAAACAACTTCAAATTCCACAGCGCAACGCAATTCAATTGAAGCCTTTGTACTATCAGTAGTTTCCCAGAAATGGTTTATCAGTTTCAGCAAAGGAACATCTGCAAAACATGTCTTCACCTACTTGCCTTGGGAGCATGGGAGCTTTGCTGAAGTGATTTAACATGCACATACATTTCATTTGCAAACAAGTCTATGCCCTGCAGTTTTTGAACATTCAGTCCATTCAACTTTTCATAATGCCAATAACAAACACGAAGTTCTGACCTTCTACTAATCATTAAACAATGGTAGTAACAAAGTCACAAACAAAACCTTATTCTCCAGAAACAAAAATATTTCTTATCCCTTGAGATCACAACACTCGCCTCGATATCATGCCCATGAAGGCTCAGCCATCTGACACTGCTGATAGTAGATATATCATAATATTCAGTTCCAAAACATCAAGCATGACCAAAGCATGTGGATAAGTTTGCCACTGGCTACTGATGAGGTTTAACACTTCTGACAACTGGGTCAAAAACATGCTTGATATTGAAAGCATTTACATAGACTTTCCTGATACCATTGAGCAATGTATTCGGTAGTTACACTTGCTAGCTTGTTTCCACATCCAAACCTGTTCTTTCAACACAGATCTCAATAGCATTTGAATAAATCAATGACCATGTAGATGTGTCTTTTTAGCGCTCAACACTTAGTAATTCGTCAATGAAGCTCAAAACGAGTGTTTATTCCCCCAAAAACTAACAACAATGTTCCTATTACCAGAACACGCGGTACTTTCCGTCGAACGCAAAAGAGTACACACAAAATCGTTGATTGCATCTCAAAGTTCATGCATTAAATCAAATTTTCACTAATCTTTTCAACACGCTGACTACAGTTCTCCTTTATCAAGAAATGTTATCAAATTTATATCCTGTACTAGAACACATAAATGCTTGCTAGCAGCTTCAATCATATCTTTGATGAACTCACTGTCAGAAAAAGACTAGTTTCATTATCAATCATATAGAGACAGCACCAAAACTGGATTCGTGGGAAAAATCTTTTTATAAAGACAGATGATGAAAATATTTTGCTGCTCTCTTGAAAATTATTAAAAACTCCTGTCATTCCTATTGCTCTCTCGTTCGTTTTAAAGTTGTGCCCCAAATCCAAATGTATTTTTGTGGTGTCCTATTTAAGTTGTACTCCTAACTATTCAAAAGACAACAGTATTTTTTTTAATACAAATATAACGGTACCGGAACGACACAACCAATTGTGTACAAAATTGTGTGTCATATGAGTAATTTTGGAGCTATCTCAAGTATTATACATCGAATTATAGATAATTTGATTGCTCTTTAATTTTGAATAGTTTTTCCTTTTAATTATGTTCAATTAGATATTTTTTTATTTTTATAAACCAAATTTTCTTTTCAAAAATTCAAAGAAAAACAGAACATTCCAATATACTCAAGAAGGAAAACAATACATGCTTCCAATATGGAAAATTAAAAGAGCTATTTTATTAATATACATTCCTTACAACAACTAAGATTCAAATTGATTTTAACAAAACCACCATGCATTAAATTCATAGAGAAAAGCCACTTCGGATGACCTTAAATGCAGTTTATCGAATATGGATGTTTACATTATAATAATGCCCTAATAATCCAAATTCTTGATCCATGAAAATGAAAGCAAATTAAGATCCCTAAGATTCCGAACAAATAATCGGAAATTTATTTTTGAAATGTAGCAATATTTTAATATAAGAAATTAACATCGACATAATATCGTAACATGTACAAGCCCCACCGGCCGCAAGATACTGATAATGCCAGGCGTCCGCATGCGGGCCGATTAAGTTTTCCCACACCCTTCTCTAGAGTACAAAAGGTTGGAACCCCCTTATTTAAGGCATGTCAAAAGTATTGTTTTTTTTTTTATTGTCACCATCTCACCTGTGTTTCTTCTACGAGTCGCTATTAGATATGTGTATAAACTCCTCCAAAGATACACATAAATTATTGACATACAGATTACTTGAATTACAGCTATTGAAGAACTTTTCCTTATCTTGAGAACGCGATTGTCTGCTTCCCAGTGCGGCCTCCTGAAGCTCTTGACCCAACGTTTCTCCTAATTTTAGCTTCTTTTGTTCTAGCAACTCAAGAAACTCATCATAGGTCTGGAACAAAGTCTTTTCAGCAACAGAATTTCTATGTCAAATGTTCCATTTCTTTCGCCTTTGTCCATACCGGCGAATACTACTAGTACTAACCTGAGGCATAGAAACAGCCTGAAACAATTTGGAACATACTTAAATAGATAAACTCTCAATTTAGCAACAAGCCAATGATTTCTTACGATTAACCGAAAGCGCACGAGCGATATATAAGCCGTAACACGGTTGTCCTACAAGCGAATATACACTACCATTGGAACAAACTACACCAATACAGCGGCTAACTTCCAACAGACATTTCAAGTAAATTTAACACAAATAAGCCCAGTAGAAAAAATTTGGAAGAAATAAAAACAAATCCAAAAAACTAAATAAAATGAAGAAGAATGTTCAAAACAAAACTAAAATGAAATAAAATAAACAAATTGTTAGGTTTAATTCTAAATTACAAAAGCTATAGTCTACTATGCAAACAAAAATGAAAATATTATTTTAGAATTTAAGGCTATACCAATTTAAATAGTATACATTTATTTTTATAACCATTGTTTGCTGTTTTTTTAATATGCAATTAAAATGTGGATCAAAAAAAAAAGGAGTCGAATAAAACTTTTTTTTAATAATGGAAAACAATGTCTGAGAGCCAGTTGCAGCCATCAATAAGCCATATCTGGCTCGCGAGATGGTTCCCACCCTGATATATATGGATGGATATGATGGGAGACATAGATGTCATATTATAGGATTAATCCCCTAAAATTAATGATAATGTCTCATGCGGAATCCCAGTCGAGGAATAAATCATCTTCAGTAAAGAATTTGTGTGAGCCAGTTTTGAGATAAATAGAAAGTAAATATAGGAATTTTAAAAACCTCGTATATTATAAGCGGACTATTAAGAAAAATAGAATTTTAAATAAGTAACTATGACTAAAAACGCGCGCGCGCTTCACTATGCGATAACTAATTCAATCACATCATTTTCTTACTCGTCATTTGTAAACCCTAATCATTTTAGCCTAACGCATAAAAGCCGCCGCCCACGTTTATAATCATCTCATTACATCATAGTACTTATTTAAATTTTCAAAATGTATCTTCTCTTCAGTAGATCGCCACGTATAAAAACGTGGTTGTTAATACATCGTTTTTACATCTATTTAAGTTTTACTCATCTTTAGTCTAAGCGTATGCTAAGCGAGATTTTGAAGTATTGATTATGTTCAAATATAATAAGCATTGCCCGACAAACATTTACAGATGAGAATGACTAGATCCCCCTTGATGTTAAACATGGTTGATGTGGTCGGGTTGGGTGAACTCGGCACGTGAATGTATAGTAAACCAAGAGCAGACGGATAATACATAGGCTTATATATAGATAAACAAAAAGTTCAATAATTAAAACGTACTATTCGATCGATCATCTGAAATTTTGACACAATGCATGTCCATCCAAGAACTATCTGTGGCAAAATTTTGAGATCTCTAGACCATCAGAAGTGGTTTAATGTTACGTTGGCATATTTGAAAAATTGTGACAATACAGGAACGAAAGCAAGATAATAAAAAAAGTGTAAAATACATGTAATTAGTGTAAGTATCATTGTAAATAAAACTTTTATTTTTAGTTATCAAATTGTGCTATTTTTAAATTGTTGTGGTAAAACTTAATCTTTACTACGTCACAATTTTAAAATTTTATGAGTGTATTCTTTGGGTTAGTATAATTTTAATAGTATCGATTAACATCCGTGAGCCGTGAGTTAAAACTTAAAGTTAAAGTGAGAGAGGGGATATGTCGAGGACAATAATAGAGGTTAATGGGGATTTCACCCTTAGTAAATGTTTAATGTTATTTTTGCGCACAGTGCTTAATATATTGAACGAACTTTTCATTAGGCAGGAGGCATTGTTAGGGGATGTGAAGTAGTTACGTTAGGCATTCAAGACATAGAGTTGCGCCATAGATGTCTAGAGAAGACAAACATTGTAGAGTAGATAGATAATAAACTTGTATATTATACCTTGACATTGTTGTTGAGTGATAGACTATCTATGATTAGGTACATTTTACCAATAAAACAAAACGATAGAATCGTAACACAAACCTCAGTAACATAGAGGAGAAAAACATATTAATATTCCCGTTCAGCAAGAACACACACATTCTGGCAAGTAAAACCAATATAGTATTATATTAACATTTAAAACACTAATAAAAATGCAAGACCAGACATAAAACGATGCTACGCTGAAGGCCAAATAAAACTCTTCCGTATAAGAAGGAGCATCTGCAATAATTAGATTAGATAAATACCAGTTTGACCTATTGTTTGTTTAAACCATGGATAATATTAAAATCCCATAGATAATTTTTATAACAGCCGTATTAAAAAAAATTTGAACCGAATACACCTAATAAAAACCAAATTTTATTCTAGGTCTCAACTTTCTTACTTTCAAATTTATCTTATGAAACAAATATTTTGTTCCTTATATTATAAGTGGAATGTTTCAGTCAATCACTCAAGTTTTGTTTAAAACACATACATGAACAAAATTATATATTCTACACATATAAAATACTACATAAACAATATTAATGAAAATATTGACATAAACTAAAGATTAAAAAAATCACAAAAGAAATAAAACTCGTTTTATTATCACCACCATATTGGACCAAGATCAACTCACACAGCACATTTACCGTAAATACATATCTATAAGTCGAGGAAGCTGGTTTTTGACCACAAGTACAAATATTCTTTGACCCGTACATACTTTAATACAAAATCTACTTTGAAAGCTGAATGGGCACTACGCACTGTAAACTAGTATAGACATGCCCCTGTCCCCCGCCAGCAATGTTCAAATCAACACTGACACTCCCCAGGTAATCAACAATAAGGTGATTAACTATCGACAGCAGCCAAGAAAGAACGTGCGTGAAGCAGAAAGACGTGGAATGAAGTCAAGACTTGTTCGACTCGTACATAAGACAAATTATTCTACTGACCGCCAAGCGACGTGTGACTAACATCGTACCTCAAGCAAAAACCTCGTACTATATAAAAAAATACTCGCAACAAAGGTACTAGTAGTAGCAACTAATAAAGTAAGAAATAAACCGAACATAGGGAGTGGCAAATGCAGTGTGTTCCTCTATCCTCTTATATATCCATGCATCAACAACCAGCTATAATTTTGTAATTTTTTATACAAACAAAATTGCCGAAATTCGGGCTGACCTTGACCAGTGACAGAACCATGATACCATCCATCATAATTTAACTCTTCTTTGCAGTGCTGGTCAACTTTATGACATTTATCCAGCCTTATACGGAGAAAAGTGAGGTCCAATGCAGTAATCGAAAAATACTAAGCCAAGCGACCAGTCCTCTCCTGTCTGAACCCCATACCCCACCGCCTATTGTTGAGTCATTAGATCTCTTACTACACGCCAGTCAGTAACGGTAATCTAGTATAATAGAAAGTCTAGCAATGCTGGACATTTCTCCTTCACCGTATGTAAGAATCTGCTAGTAATATAAACCACTTGCTATGATAAAACACAGGGTATATAGACCAACACATATACTAAACTAATCAATCGACCAGAGACTAATATTTGCATTAGAAGCGAAAGGTCATAGAAAAACACGTGCTTACAACAACTCATGCTTATCTAAACGATAGACATCACTCTTCAAGTCGTAATCAGTCGGCCTACAGACGCGTTCATCACAGTCGACAGTGAGACCACCCAGTATGTAAGTACAAATGATACCACAACTCGCACTGGACAGTGGGCAAATCTTCTATATATTGGATCTCTGTTAGATCTAAGTGCACGCCTTTGACACCAGTGCGATCCATCGAAACGCTAGCTGAAAACACCTGCAGCACATTATATTGTGAATTCTGTGCACGAGTTCTGCAATCGGATTCAATCATACATATCTAACGAGATCACAGTTAGAGTATCAATTAGAATGGCTGATCTCTCAACAAAGCTGACTTGGTATCCATTATGTGTGCCTCAGGCACCGTTTTGGTGTCCTGATACTTATCGTACTGTATACAAGGCCTACTACTTACTACTAGCTCTCTACGAAAAGCATTCATGGAAAAGAAGCTCATATCTATATGCAGATGATACTCAGCTATACACTCACACTGATCCCTCTGATATTGACTCCACTGTCCAATTGATGCAGGAGTGCATTGGGTGAGGTAAAGTCTTGGATGACTTTCAGCAAGCTCAAGCTGAATGACGATAAGACAGAAGCACTCCTATTTTGCAACAATAAATCACGCAGTACTTTGTCTCTTCTAATTCTATTCAGGTGGCTAGTTCTGATATACTGTTCAAAACATCGACTAGGAATCTTGGCTACATTATTTCTGACAACATGTCTACCAACAACTTCATCAATCACATCTGTCGCTCTGCCTACACCGCCATTCGTCAGATCAGCTCATTCCGTCATTACTTAACAGTTAGTGCAACAAAAACTCTAGTCTGTGCTCTTGTTCTAGCTCGTATTGATTATTGCAATTCTCTTCTGTCAGGTGCGCCAAAACAATGCATTGAAAAACTACAGAAAGTTCAAAATTCAGCTGCCAGACTAGTTCTTAAGGCAAAAAAACATGACCATGTTACTCCGCTACTTTACTCATCTTCATTGGCTACCTATACAAGCCCGAATTGATTATACACAACTGGTTGTTCTCTGTCACAACTTCTTCTGACTCATCCCCTTACCTATCATAGTGGAAACTTCTGTCGGACTACTCACAGACTTCATTCATCTACGCTACTTCTGCAGACCACACTATTTCACTGTGTTTTCCTAAGACACGAACTAAACTTTTGGCTGAAAGTCAATCCTCCTGTTTTTGTGCAGCCAAACAAGGAAATTCTCTACCAATCACATCCGGTGAATTCCAACAATTAAAACCTTCAAGACTGCACTAAAGAACGCATATTTACAAATGTAATTACAAATTAATGACAACAACATTTCTTTAATGAATAACGTAGCTAAGTTAATGTACTGACCTTTATGTTGTTATTATGGTATGAAATGGTTATTTAATTAATTATAGCCATAAGTATGGTATTATCTCCATTGTAACGCGCCTGTGACCCCGGCACCTTGCGGGATACAGCGCAAAATAAATTATCAGATATATGAATAATAATAATTAAGTCGAGTGAATACTTGGGCGATTGACATTCTGATCGTTTTTTATAATTTTGACAATTTGCCCAAGTTACAGATCCAGGTAACAATCAAAATTAGATGTTACTTCTCTGAACAGCAGTGCATAAGCTCAGCCTCAAAGCACTGTAGTTAACTGTGGCGCTAAAACATGGCATGTACATGCATTAGTGTATTGTCTCTCCTGTCAGCAGTCAGCTATGGTGATGATGCTTGTATGTCGCTTGAATCAAGATATATCAGTCGATGCAACAACAGATCTGCCAAGAGTACATGTACCAGGGTAATCTGCGGTCATGAACAGCTACGTACATCTAGCACACCAAACACATTAATTCGACATTGGATCACTAGCATTCAGTGCACAAACTGATCTACATGAAACAAGCACTGTACTAGACCCGCGATCAGATATCACTACTGACAGTTTAACATGAAGATTATGACTAAAATCTCTTGACTTTTACACAAGAATATACTGTACTAAATATTATCTTTAAAAACAAGTATATACGGTAACAAATATATCTTTATAAACAAGTATACAACCTGAACGAATAAATCTTGTAAAACTCAAAGAAATAAATACTGTACAATAAATATCTTTATAAACAAGTAAATACGATTACAAATATAACTTAATAAAACAAGTAATATATAGGGGGTGTACTAATATATCTTATCTTTATAAACCAGATAATATACAGAACTCAATATTAACTTTATACACAAGTAAATACGGTAGCGAATGTTATACTTATATAACAATGTATATACGGTACTAATATTATCTTATAAACAAGTATATCCTAGTACTAATAATCATCTTATAAACAAGTAATACGGTATCTAAATTATCTTTATAACCAAGTAATCACTAGTACTAATAAATCTTTCTAAACAAGTATATGCAGTACTTGAATATTATCTTTGATAAACACCAGTAAATGCAGTACTAATATTATCTTTAGTATGATCATAGAAAAATTACACAACGGTAGAAACATGCAATAGATATAGTGCAACATAATAGTAAAATCATCAATAGTTTAGAAAGTCTACTTGCACGCATAGACAAAGTAACTAATATTTCAAAAGACTGATTTGCTTAATGAAAAATAATGTGACATATGATGGATGTAAATATATAGAGATTATAGAGCTGATGATACATGTACAAGGGTTACATAAATTGTGAATCAAATTCTAAAAAAAATAGTCAAGATATTGTCTTAAAATATAGTAAATGTATAACATATAAACAGGGGTATTAGTTAGCCTGACAGACGTAACACAACGCGAACGTTTCAGCAAAGAGCCTTCCTCACGAACAAGTAGTACACAAATAAAACGAATATAACGAAAGAAAAAAAACTTAGCTGCGGTGAAATCCAATTAGTCCAGTAGAGATATGAATAAAAAAAATAAAAATATTAAAGTTGAATATATTAAAGTTGTTACTATGTGGCATAAATATTTTCTCAACAAGTCCAAAGGCCCTAGAGTACACAAGTCCAAAGGCCTAGAGTTACACAAGTCCAAAGGCCTAAGTTACACCAAGCCAAAGGCCCCAGAGTTACACAAGTCCAAAGGCCCTAGAGTTACACAAGTCCAAGGCCCTAGAGTTACACAAGTCCAAAGGTCCTAGAGTACACAAGTCCAAAGGCCCTAGAGTTACACAAGTCCAAAGGCCCTAGAGTTACACAAGTCCAAAGGCCCTAGAGTTACACAAGTCCAAAGGCCCTAGAGTACACAAGTCCAAAGGCCCTAGAGTTACACAAGTCCAAACCCTAGAGTACACAAGTCCAAAGTCCCCAGAGTTACACAAGTCCAAGTCCTAGAGTTACACAAGTCCAAAGGCCCTAGAGTTACACAGTCCAAAGGTCCTAGAGATACACAAGTCCAAAGGCCCTAGAGTTACACAAGTCCAAAGGCCCTAGAGTTACACAAGTCCAAAGGCCCTAGAGTTACACAAGTCCAAAGTCCCCAGAGTTACACAAGTCCAAAGTCCCTAGAGTTACACAAGTCCAAAGTCCCTAGAGTTACACAAGTCCAAAGTCCCTAGAGTTACAAAGCTAAAGCTAGTTGTTGGATTGACTGTATTCTTCTACTATGTTAGTGACAACTTTTTCTACATCTTCAACTTTGCCTGGATCTGTATCTGTCATTATAACCAGAAGTTTATGAACGTAATGGTGGAAGGATGTTACAGTGTCAGTCTGTACGGAAGCATTACAAAATGTGCGTCGTTGCCTCTTATTTTTACCTGGGGAAAAATATTTATAAAAATTAGATGTAAATATTTAAATGCTATGAGCTTAAAACCAAAAAGATAAGGGGCATGAGAGATATTTTGTTTACATTAATTTTAATAGTTTTGGAATCCGTGACACAAAAGTATTAAATGTCAACCTAGTTATTGTAATCAATTGTTAACATGGACCAGGTGAGACTAGGAATAAAAGAGATGTTAGTAAGACTGAGGCAAGTCTTCCCACTTAATGCGCAACATTCTCTTTGTTTATTTTGCTCTAGCTTGCGCCAAGCACATGTTTTAAGTGATTTGCTCACCGCTTGAATTTTGTCCTGCTATCTGCTGCTTGGTCAAACTTTGGTTGGGATGGCCTTGTTTCTTTTTCATAATAGATGACAAAATATTTCTGGCAGCTTCTATTTCTTTAGGCAACTGTGTAGCAATGGCGGCTGAGGTTTGGGGAAATCGCTCAAAAGATGGCTCTGCAGTTGTTGGCTCTGACTGCTGCACAACACTGCACCTTAAATTTAAGATAAAACCAATTAAATTATTGTGAAAGTTTAGAGAAAGGCACCTGCATCAATTATAATATTTATAGACATTGAATTTGTTTATCGTATCTTATCTATTAAAGATGCTCCTTCTATACAGAGGATTATTGCGTCCTATGCTTATCCCTGTTTATCTTAATACAGAATTTTTTGAACTAATGCAAAAATTTTATATTAAAAAAAATTATTTCTTTCGACCACACATTTTAAATCAATTATTACGAAAAATAAAAATATTAAAATGTGTATTTAAGTTTTTTGTACAATATTATTTAAAAATGTATTTAAATTAATACATATTTATAATTTTGTTAAAGTGAATGAGAAATTTCATAAAGTTAAGTTTTTATTACAAATTTTTAATAATTGTCTGTAAAGTATTTTTACATAAAATTGAACAGGTGGATAAATAATTCTACATAACATTTAATGTAAGTTTATTTTAAATAATTCTACATAACATTTAATGTAAGTTTATTTTAATTTTTGAAATGGCTGTAAAAGACCATCTGCCCTTTAAACTTTTATTTACCAACAAAAGAAACAGAAAGTTTTCTAGTGTTCAAATAGATTATGTGACTGCAGTCGTCTAAAACAAATTTAGAAAATATAATATAAAATATGCCATTGGACAATAAATTTGAAATTAGTTTTAGGCTTGTAATCTTTAAATATACATTAATAAAAAGGGTAACCAGACAAAATGACAAGGTGACAAAATGACAACGGACAAAGTGACATAACAACAAGTAACGAAACGACAAAACGACAAGTGACAAAACAACAAGGTGACAAAAATAGTTCAAAATGGGACAACGAAAACAAAAGGCAATGATTTTGACTGAAGAGTATTTTTAGTTTTGCCCGCTGAGCTATTGAGTCTGACACCCATACTCTATGTTCAAAGTGACCTAGCCACAGGGACTTCATTAGGTAGTTCTACAGTGATATACTTTGTTTCTATGAGACCTTGTCGTTTTATCACCTCGTCGTTTTTTCACCATGTTGTTTTGTCACTTGTCATTTTGTCATGGAACCAATAAAAAGATGTATGATACTTAAATTAGAAACATTTATTTATGCATATGTAAAATCAACCATTTCTTAGACCATAACTACTATTTAATTTTAAGGCACGATATAATTAAATTGTGATTTTGAATTTTAAAGCTTTTACTTTTACATACATGATGACATAAAAAAACGTGTTTTTTTCTAATTTCTTGCATGGGAATGAGTACACACGTTTGTTCGTAATGAATTTTTTTTTCAGTAACAATTCATTCTTACCATAACGAATTACATTCTGAACCAAACCAAATTTAAATCTTTAGATGTCAAAGCCCTTCTGTTTTGCCAAATTTGATCTATTAGAAATAAGAGAATTCTTCACATTACATAGAAACATGTTAGGAAGTATTAATAAAATGCTACTTACCCTGATGCAGTTGGTAATGTTGAGTCTAAAATGTTGTTACTTCCCTTCAGATGAAAAGTTGACAAAGGATTTTTTTATTATTACCAAATCAAAAGTGTTTCAATAAAAAATAATGGGGTCATTAATACAGAAGTTTTTTTTACACATTAAACAAATTTAAACATCATTTTTTCTAAGCCGAAAGTTACGGAATGAAAGATAGCTTGTAATCCATTTGTTGTTCATATCAAAGTTTACAGAAGTACCTATGAGACTTCTTCTAGATACAAATAACTCATGAAAAAGTGTGAGAACCTGCCCAACCATCTAAAAGAAATTTTTTGAAAGATGCGCCTACTCTTAGAACTTGCAATTCAAGACTAAATGTAAGGAACCACCTAATTAGTAATTAGGTTGGGAAGAGCTCAAATGGATTTAACCATAATCATATTTAATATTTAATTTGTGAACTCACAATTATATTTTTTTTTATCATTTGAAATATTAAATTACTAAGTAATATTTGAATTGTATTTTAATTGTATATTTTAAAAACATTCATACCTTTCTTTTCCTTGGTTTTTTCCTTTTAATAAAAGAAAAACAGAAGCCAATTTTAAAATAGGGTAAATTAAATTATTGTGAAAGTTTAGAGAAAGGCACCTGTATCAATTACAATATTTATAGATATTGAATTTGTTTATTATATCTTATCTATTAAAAATGCTCAGTGAATGAGAAATTTCACGAAGTTAAATTTTATTTCAAACACAGAAATATCAAGTCATTATTAATACACCTATATATGTTTATACTTCTGCATTATATATTATATTAAATTTTCAATAATTTAGAATAGTGGTCATCTAGTTTTTTTGTTTTTTTTAAATTGAATTTTCAATATATTCCAATCATATGGTTTCTTATATATCTAATAATATCATTAAAATACACGATACATAAACTAATTGTGTGATCAAAACAACAATTTCAAGCTTTATTTATAGACTAATACACAAGCAGACATTTTGGCTAATCCTTTCATCGGTACAAAAACCTTACACAAAAATTATAAAAATGTATTGTATAACATAAATTTATTTTAAATCTAATGAGTTAGTTCAACAACAACAACTCTGTTTACATCCGTGTCCTCCAACTCTTAAGATGAAACTACTTACACTAGCCTTCCCAACCGTCAAAATGTCACAGACCTAGCGCCGCATCATAAACCAAAACGTGATCAGCGTACAATAATCTTTCTGCACCATTCCTTAAACTTAAACTAGTGTAAGTATCATCACTTTTCAAAACCCCAATAACCCATTAATGATAGACTTGACACATTATGTGTTTTAGCGGTAGCTTAAATAAGCCTCTAACACTTACTTAAATATGTCTTAAATACACTTCACAAATACATATTACATTACTTACGTTACATTAACCTGAGGTACTGGTGAGATATGAGCCACTGAAGACGATGAACTTGTTGGCAGGGGTGTACTGTAGAAAGCAATCTTTCAAATAAGTTTTTGGGGATTATATAAATGAATAAATTATTTATTTACAACTGGGTCATTCACCACATTATTACATACTCTTTGACATAAAGTAAACATGTTTTTAAAAAAATTCTTGAAACGCCATCTTTAATTATAAAGAACTTTTTTCAATAACAAATGCAAATTTTTCTTTTAATAAAAAGTTTATGCAAAAAAAAATATTTTACTTGGCGGCACTTTGATTAGACTGAAGGCGGAATGAAGGTGGTAATGACAAATCAGGAACAGCCTGGATCCAAACAGATTAATAATTGTTTGAGCGCTTGGTATTTTAAAATAATAATTCATTATAAAACAAAACTACATTTCTTGTTTGGAGAATCCAAAGCTAAAAAGTAATGAAATTTCAAATAATTATTTTTTTATAAAAAATAACTAATTGCCTATTGAATTGCTGATACAAGATCTATAAATGGAACAGCTGTATTTTTTAAATTTCTAATTTTGGTTTAATTGTGTTAATTTTATTGGCAGAGTGCATAAGACAAAATGTAGATAATCTCTAAAATATCAGAGCGAGTGTAAAATCAAGTCAAAAGTAAGCCATCTACATACAGGGATCCTAGATACTGCCATGTTCATTAAAGGCAAAAATGTAAAAGATTAGAAGGTTTTAAAGAGGGTTAATTATTCTTAGCATGTCAGCTCTTCTGTTGTTAATTGAAAATTTTAAATTTGGTTTAGCCATGTTGTAAGTTCTGAATTTTAAACTGCACATGTGTATTTTATAAAATATAGTTTATAATTTTCTCTTTAAAAATATGCAAGCCATTGTTCCAATGCCTCCTGGTCACATTTAGCATAAAATGTAGGAAAATGATAGCCTAAAAAAATGCACACTTCTGTGGTGATAATTAATGCTTAGCTCAATAAAACCTAAATTACCTTTGAGGTCAAGTCTTGCTTGTTAGTAGAATTTCTATTAAAAAATGTAAGGTGGTTTAAACATATATAAGAAAGATATTAATGCAAGTAAACAAAAATGTTTATCCAAATATTAAAGTTCAAAGGCTGCTATTTGCACACTATAAGAGAGCTACTTTAAGTTCAAAGGCTGCTATTTGCACACTATAAGTGAGCTACTTTAAGTTCAAAGGCTGCTATCTGCACACTATAAGAGCGCTACTTTAAGTTCAAAGGCTGCTATTTGCACACTATAAGATAGCTACTTTAAGTTCAAAGGCTGCTATTTGCACACTATAAGAGAGCTACTTTAAGTTCAAAGGCTGCTATTTGCACACTATAAGAGCGCTACTTTAAGTTCAAAGGATGCTATTTGCACACTATAAGAGAGCTACTTTAAGTTCTAAGGCTGCTATTTGCACACTGTCAGGGGTATGAGAAACACTGAGTGAATGCGTGTTGACTGGAGTGAACACTTTTCATGAATATAATGTTTGAATGAACTCCTGGTCACACGGGTGTGTGACCAGAGGACATGCCAGGGTCAGTTGAGACCAGTTTTGGGGGTTTAAAGAGACGAGTTGGGTCGAGACGAGTTGGAGGAGTTAAGAGTCAGACCGGTCGGGGCAGACCGGGTAGCTGCAGAGTTGCAGTAACACAGAGTTGAGGTTTAACGTCGCCCAGAAGCGGTCGGTTCGGACCGAAGGGACTTAGACACTTTGTGTATATACGTAGATCTGAAGAGGACTTGAGCATGGGCCCAGGAGCGGTGGAGTCGGACCGAGGGCGAGCTCATGAAGAAACTGTAGTGTCGGGTGTGTGTACACCCAGTGGTATAAAGGTGTAATTGCTGTCTAGGCAGGACAGCCAGTTTGTACAGTTGTGTCCACTATAATAAACATTGACTTGTTACACAGACTTGTTTCATCTCTTGAGTGTTGTGTGTAGCGGAGAGCAAGGCAACAATCCACATAACATCGAGAAATAACATGGGGACCCGAATTGTCTCTGGATTGCCTAGCACCGCCAACTACTACAAGAAACACTACAAGAGATTGGACGGAACCACATCAGCACAACGGTATGTGCGTCCGAACTTGCCAGTACAGCGATGTTGATACAGACTTCTGTATCCATCGTACAAGTCGCTAACAAGATCATCGCAGGAGTGGAGGGCATACGCCTTGCAGCAGAAGCAGCACAACAACTACGACGGAGCCAGCGGCGAAAACGAGCAGTCAAGATGACGATCAGCGTATCAGCGATTTTGGGGACAGATGGTGCCTAGCAAGTTCCTGGAGTACTGAACATTACCAGCCAGAAGAACAACCAGGAGATGCGACGATGATATAACGACGCAGCAGAGGAGGCCATACAAACTGTACCCGGAGGAGCATCACAGGAGTAACGAACACTAACTATCCACATAACATCGAGACATAACACACACTATAAGAGCACTACTTTAAGTTCAAAAGCTGCTAAAGATTTTTTGTTAGTTTTCTATGACTCCAATAATTTGTTTAAATTTCACCTCTTTACTTTTCTCCCCATTGACCTAATTACATGCCTTATCTTACGGTTACATATTACAGTCTAAAAAGACATTTTGCATCCTACAATTATCCAGATTTGTATGTAGTCTTGCATTTTTATTGGAGCTCAGAATGTTGATAGTGTGTTGGTTTTCCTGGTTTGTTCAAGAAACCCACTTGACATGCAAATGCTAGACAGAAAGAAGGAGGGTTTTTAAGTGTTTGTTTGTGGGAGTGGAACAAGAAAAGTGTTTTTATCCTTATGTCTATTCCATATCGCATTAGATTGTTGTGTTAGTGTTTGCAAGTTAGAATTTAATGTCCAATGTAATATTTAAAATGTATCCTCTTGTATTTCTAGGTTTAGTGATTCAACTACATGTAATATGCTGAAAATCATTCCTAGAAAAATATTTGTTTTAACAAAAAAATCTCAAATTGCTTGGCTTTAATTTCAGATTAATCATAGTCATGGTTATGTAATCATGAATTGGTTAGTTTTTAAATCTTTTATATTAACTCACGGCGTCTGCTTGATTGTTTTTTTTATTGCTTGTGTGCAAAAACTTTGGATCAATTTTTAACTCACTTCCTCGTATGTTAGCGAACTGTAATTTTGCAGGCAGACTTGTGGCGACAATAAAAATGATCTATAAAAATTTCACATCCATCAAATGTACTGCGATTAAATTAATGAATTTTTAGATTATCACTATGTCTCTCTATGTAGCATGAACATTTTTGCGCTAGACTCTCGCGATGCATATAATATTGAACAACCTTTTTAATATTTTCCTGTCTTGTGGTGTGGTATTATATTGACATTACTTTTTTAAAATACATTTTTATCTGTAAATTTTTATGCTAGTCTGCCATCGGTGCGCATTATATTAAAGTGTTTTTATAACCCTTTTCCCGTGTTCAGATTGAGCTGAAATTTAGCAGGCAGACTGTAGTTATTTTTTTTACAATTAATCCTTTATATATGAGACTTAACTAAAATTTTGGATTGTTGCCCAAGAATTAACATATTTTTAGTTATGTCTCGTATATAAATTATAAAGGATTTATAGTCAAAAAAAAATTTTTTTACGGGTTTTTTTATTTAGTACATGTACTTTAAAAAAATTATTAAGATTAAAACGTAAAAAATTTTTTAATAAAGTTTTGATTTTGATCATAATTTATTCTCACCTTAATAAAATACAGTTAAAGTAAGAAAAATATAATTCCGAACCAAGTGAAATTGAAATATTTAGATAGGAAATCCCTTCTGTTTTGCCAAAATTTGGTCTATTAGAAATCAAAGAATACTTCACATTAAAAAGAAACATGTTTGGAAGTATAAATTAAAAAACCTACTCACCCTGATGCAGTTGATAATATTGAGTCTAAAATATTGTTACTTCCCTCCGACTGAAAAGTTGACAAATGGAAATAATGGCGTTATTAATACTGAAGTTTCTTTTATACAACTGGGCAAAAATAAATGGAATTTTATTAAAGCTTAACTCATCCAGATCAGCTCAAAAGGGAACTTGCGCTTATCTCAGAATAACTTCATATATAATAAAAAGGTTGACACTAACATTTTTCTTTCATAATGATGAAAAATATCCTTACTACAAATCTTTACACAAACACTAATTTATTTAAGTTACAAAATTATTAGACATAAAAAGATGCTCATTTTTATTGCAATTAAATAGTAAATATGAGATTCATATAAATTACCATGGTGATATTTAAAAATTAATGACTGATATGAATTTCTACCTTGTTATTTTTGACAGATTTATATAAATGTTTACTCACTTCTTTCTTCTGATTGCTCTTCCTGGAAAAAACAGTCAATACTCAATACAAACACAAATTATTCAAACTTACTTATACAGTTCTTGGTTTTTCTTCTTTTTCTATGCCAAGTTATACAATCTGACTTATTCTATTCTAAATATATTTTTTACGTTGTGTTAAATTTGGCAATGGTAAGTTTAAAAAGAAGATATCTAATTTTAGGTTTCTCAAACTTACTTAAACATATTAAACTAATAAATAATATGTTGATTTCTATTTTGTAATAGTCCACCTAATTCATTTATATTCACCTTATTTATTTATTGCGTAAATCAATGGATATTGAATAAATCATGGCTGAGCACTTTCCAGAAAGTGAAAATAAAGTGTAAGTGGGAGTATGATTGGCAAAAGATTTATGAAAGAAACCCCTTCAACAAAAGAGCATTTCATGAGTCCAAAGGTTATCAGGGGTCAAGGTTCTCCTGCAAGATGTGGAGCTAAGAATGTCGTTCGTCATAAGGTATTGATAAAATATCATTAGTTACTGGATTGTCTCACTACGAAGGATGCATTATACTTATGTCTATTAATATTAATGGCTGTTATCTGCTTGATATTTACAAGGATAAAATTATCTGATAGTAAAAGCAAGAGTAATAACTTTAACTGTACCCTTCTGTGACCATCTGATATATATATTACAATGGACATGACATAGTTATTCAGTAACAATATAAGATTATTTTAGACTTTTCTTTTGAATACATAAACCTTTCAAAATTTAAAAAACAGGAGATTATATTCTAATTTAAAAAAAAAGAAAAGAAATAAAAAAGTTGGTTTTTGATAAATAAGCCTACACATTTAAACATAACTATATAGCAAAGCTGACTTATTGCATTCTGTTAAAAGGCAAATATTTTTCTTACATGTATTTGAGTCCCTTAAAAAAAACTATACTAATTTTTAGGCCATCTTAAATTAAATGCATCATGAATCCTAGTTCAATACTACAATTATTTTGGGACCAAAAATGTTTCTGAATATCAGAAATATATTCACTTACCTTTTAGCCTTTCCTGCATCTTCATGATCTGGCTCTTCTGGAATATCACATCGACTGTTGATAAAAGATAGATCAAATGTGATGTAAATATCTTCTTATTCTCTATTAAATAAACTATCATCTTTTACAGGCATGTCTTATTTTTTTCTCAGAATATTAGACCCACATGAAAATTGTCACATCAATAGTGTTAAGCATGTCAACAGGCAACGGAATGAGCTAAAAAGCATTTCTTTATTCCACTTAATTTATCTGTAACTATAATTAATTTTAATATATATATTTATATAATGGAGGAGCCTTATGAAAAAAATATAAATTATTTCTGAAATGTTTAAAATTTAATTTTTTCATATCTAATTACAGAGGTAACAGATTTATTTTATGCGCTTTTAAAATTTGTTAACATTAAATATTAATGTATTATTTTCTATGTTCTTACTTGTACAAGTTGTCAGGATTCATGAAGCAGTACCACAGTTTTGACAAGAGATTCTTATTTGTTGAAGGTGGTAATCGACGCCAATTTCGGCAATGATCACATTGTATCCAAAGCCAATCTGGTAAATTTCTGTTAGAAACATTACTTTGATTCATTTAGTGAACATTTCTGTTAGAAACATTACTTTGACTCATTTAGTAAACATTTCAGCACTTTTTTAAAATTAAATATAATAATTTCAGTAAAAATTTGAGGAAATATTTAACCTATACTACTCAATTTTACAATTCCTTTCCAGTTAAATACTCCAAATCATTAGTCTTCAAAAAAGAAAAAAAATTCAAATAAATTCAAATTGTTTAAATAATAATCAAATTGTTGGAAGAAAACAAATATAAATCTGATGGTTAGCTTAAATAATATTTTGTGGCCCAGTGATTGATTCAACTGATGTTTTAAATTGTACAGGACTTCTATGGTAAAGGAGGAATGCTACATAGAACAAAATGGTTTTTACAGTGAAACAATTTAAATAGGGACAATTATATTCTTGTAAGATTTCTTAATTTACATAAATCTTTGGTAAATACACATTCTTTTTACAGACATAGTTAACTTTTTCTTCCATTTTGTCTCATGATTATATTTTATTTCATCTTCTTTATATATATATATATACATATATATATATGTATATATATATATATATATATATATATATATATATATATATATATATATTATATATATATATATATATATATATATATATATATATATATATATATAATGACATAGTTTTGTGCTAGTACAGTCAATTTTATCACCTTTTCTTATTGAATAACTTAAGTTTATCTCTAAAAGTACAATTAGGGTTACTCACTTTTCCTCAGCTTGGGGGTCTTTCTCCACACTTTTCAAGTACTGATTTAGTTTGACACTTATGTTGAAACAAACTGAACTGTGAACATTGAACATTGGAAGTGTATTAACTGTAAAAGCCATCAACATCAATAAGCTAGATGCTCTTACAACAATATTTTATTTAGTAAATAGATTAATTAAAAATATGCAACTGGACTCTTGATAAATGTAAATATAAATAAATTTAAAACTTACTACAAAATAGTTAATATTACTCTCATAATTAATTTAACCAAAAATTCTATTTAGAAAAATAGGAAGAAAAATACAAAAATAATGCTTTCTTTTTACAAAATAGGCAAGTAAATTTCTCATATTAATTAATATATAATATATCTTGTTTTTTATAACTAATACCTTTACACTTTTATTATGTATGTAAATTTCTTTGAGAAATAGAGACTTGTATAAAGTGATTTGATTGTAACATGAAAAGACTTTGATGGGCATTTTAACAAAACCAAATTTATAAATTCTGAACACCTTAAGGCTTTTTCCTGCATTATTGTAAGCATGTTATCACAAAAGTTGTAATAAAGATCATATACACACAAAAAAAATCTTGTTTTTATGGTGAGCTTTTTAGATGTCACATTATTTGACCTATTTATTATTAGGCTTTGGAATAACTTGTTCATTAACCATTAACTGATAGTCTTAAATTTAATTCTATTAATGTTCAAGGAATTACCTTATTATAGATAATTTGACTTACTATAAAAAATATCTATGATTATGATGTACATTCTCCTAAATTTGAGTTATATTTAAAGGTCATTGAATTTAATTGCTTACTTATAAATTTCATTCCTCACAAAATCTTGCTTGTTGTGTGTGGGGGTTAACATGTCCAACTGTACTACACCTACAACGTCAACACCACGGCCATTGCTCTAAACAAAGACAACAGTCATTCAAAACTAATTTGAAACCGTGTAAGAACTGTCATAAATGTGAAGAAAAATTCAACTTGTGCATAAATGATGAGTCAAACTAAATAAAAACACTACATGTACTATCTCTTAGTTGGTCATATTTTAAGAAAAGGCATAATGAATAATTCATAGTTGATGATGATATTTAATACTTGCTTCAACATTAATTATTATTTTACTTTTTGTTTTCATTCCCAACCAAATCTCTCCTACTCTCAGCTCACTGACATTTATTAGTCTAAAAATATAAATTTAACATAAATATAATAGTAATTTAAAACTTATTAAAAGAATTATGAAGTCAAATTAGAGTAACCCTTGTTAGATTTTAAAATATTAATCCCTCATATAGAGCACAATTTTAAACTTTTCATTTGTTCAATTTATTTCTTAAATATCATGTCACCTGTTTCTGGCATCCAACTTTTTCATATCCTTTAATTAACCTGTTCCTGTGGTAAAGCATCATGCCGTAATCTTTTTTTGGACCTTCTTCACAAGTAAAACCAAATATTATGCGAACTGTTGTGTCCTACAACAAAGATGTTATTGGCAGCATTGTCAGGGCAGTTACAATGTAAAGTGCCCTGAATGTGTAAAAAAAATATTTTTCATCTTGATTCAAGATCCCATTCTTATAACTGAACACATAGACTGTTAACACTGCAGTCTAAGGCAGTTCTCTCTGCCTGTGTTCTGCCCAATGAGTAAATGAATATTCTCTACTCTACTCCGCTCTGAATCTATGTGTCTCCTCTTTATATTACATTCTGTGTCACCTCAGGTTATTAACCTTTAACCCTAATTTTCTGCTCATCCATCTGGTTAACTATTACCGTATATACTCGTTCTATAGCCAGTTCATTCATATGCCGACCCCCCACTTTTGGAAGAGAAAAGTATTAAAAGTGTATAGCCCCCCCAAAAATAATAGGACAGCTTAAACAAAATGGTACACATTTTTTAAAAACTACAAGCTAAATCGGTCATTATGATTGTTTACTTTGTACGTCCTATGTTTGTCTTTGTGCTCTTTGTTAGGCAAGAGTTACCGGTATTTTTTTTAAAAAAAATATTTTGTAAACAGTGGCGAAAGCGCGTACATTAAAATTTGTTGTTGAAAACAAAATTTGTAAAAAAATTTATTGAAACGTTCACAAAAATAAATAAAATGATTAAATAAGGTAAGTGCACATGTTTAATAATATATTATAGCTTCTGGTAGAGCAGTCGAGTCTTGTAGAATGCAGAAAAGGACCTTGATGATCTACAATAACGACAATATTCAATATCCATGCAGAAATACGTTGATTACCCACTCGTAAATCAACCCCCCAACTTTACCCCCTAGATTTTGTCCAAAAAAGGTTGGCTTGCGAACGAGTATATATGGTACTTCACATAGGATTTCCATTGACTATGTGCTTAATCGTACAACAAAATTACACTAGACATTAGATTCCCACAACCTATAATGCAGATGTCTCCTGCAGACTTCCCCATAGCTCATCAAGACATTTTTTGATGGACAACCTAACTGAACTTTCCATTCCTGCCTTGATTTCACCTTGTAAAACATTAAGATCACTCAATACTGTTGTGCTGTAATTTAAGTGATTATTTCTATTATAAACTCGTCCACCTCTGAATTACAATTTCATTCTTTTGTTACTCTAACATTCCTTAAGTTAACTGAATTGTGAGTAACTAACCCAAAGAAAACAGGTTACTAGCAAATACAATGTTATGTAGGGATATTACAAGGCTACATATGGCATGTTATTTATTAGTTTTAATAGAACTATATGTTGCCATGATTAAAAGAACACTTAATTGTTTTTAAGCTTTGAACATGTTGATCTCAAACTGAAAAACTTAAAATAAAACAGTTTTTTTTTAATTTTACTAGTAACATTTTGTATTGAAATATCCTCAACAGCTACTAAAATATACCTTTTGATAAGTATAATAAAATGTTTTAGTTTGCCTCAAGGACTTTGCAAAATATTTATTTTTGACATCTCTTCCTCTAATAACAATTTTCATTCTAGGACGGAAGTACAGAATGCTGCAGTACTCCTGAGAATGAAAAAAAGGGGTTGAGGGCTTTGATGTAAAAAAAACCAACATAAAATACAGGCAATAACTAATATTAATAGAATAGAAGAACAATAAATAAATATGTTAATATTAATAAAATTTTCTTAAAACAGCTCTCCTAAAAAACAAAAAAATTTACCTCTCAAATAATATGACCTTAAACTCTTTTTTAAAATCATGTTCCAACAAATACAATCCATTTTTTTAATGCATTGGTTGTTATAAAATATTTTTGATTAAAAATTACATGAACTTGAGATTACTTAGGCAAAGGGTTAAACTAGAAAATTAATTACGTCAAAATGATTATTTAAATTATTCAATCATTCATCAATATAAATCAATTCAAAATTGTTTCAAGGAAGAAATTTTACATAATTGCTAAAGTTTCCTAAAGTTTCTCATAAGTGAAAAGTAGACATGCATCACTTGCCCTAAGAGATAGCATGTATTCAGGTAATCTTTGTTCAATGGGTCTCTTTTCTGGTTTTGATTTGATAGCTTGATGAGCCTCTGGGCATCTGATATCTGTCAGATCACTAGAGAAATCTAACTCAGGTCTACCATTTTCCAACCTGAAACAATATCATAAAACATCTAAGTTATGCCTTTTTGTTAAAATAAACAGAAAAATATATTCAAATGATGTACAGTTTGCAATGCAATAATGATTTAACCTAACAAGGTGAAATAATAATCCATAAAACTTGTTTCAAATTTTACAAAAACCAGAAAGAATTAAATCCATTTTATTTTGAATTTTGCATTTATTGGTAAATACTCATTTTTGATGCCTTAACTCAGGGGTGGGCAAACTTTTTCTACGGAGGGCCGCATTGAAAATTTTATTGTTATAGGCAGGCCGCATATATATTTAGTCTACTTCAATTACAATTTACAAAGTATAAAATGAATTAATTATTATAAGCATGTACTTGTCATTTTATTTCACACTCTATTAAACATGTATATACATTTTTAAATACGAACTGAAACAGTTTGTAATTTGATAATAAGATTTTACTATTCATTATTATTTCAACAAAAATTTATTGTTACCTGTCATAATAACTATGAAGAAGTAGGAAATTAATTTACATACAAGCCTACTATAGAGTACAATTATAATTAATGAGAAGTATTTAACTGTTCACAATTTTGGATAAAGTTCTTGAACTGTGGAACCAGTTTACTGGTTGTGATTCGCATAAATGCATTCAAATTGCAGTCAGTCAACATCAACCTGTTCTTAGACTTGTTTATTTTGCTGCAAGAAAAAGTTTGCTCACAGATGAATGTGGACCCAAATAATGACAAAAGTTTGGCAGCAAAGTTTTTTAAGTGTGGAAATGCTGCTGCTGTTAAATATCCATAAAACTCCAGCAGAAGAACTGACTTGAACTTCTCCTTCAGGTCATAATCTGCTTGTAGGTCAAGCAGCTCTAACTGTATATCATCTGAAGCTGAATCAGCACTAAATGGCTAACTGAGGATAGTGAAGAGTGGTTCCAGGTTCTTGAAGTCTTGGAATCTCATTTCAAATTCAACAGCCAAGGCATTCAACTGAGCCTTGTACTTCTCAGCCGTTTCACCAGAAATGGTTTTCTGTTTTAGCAAAGGAAGATGAAAAAAAAACTATTTTCACTTGCTTGCCTGGAGAACAGGGAGAGTTTTGCCTGAAATGATTTAACTTGCACTTACATTTCAAACAAGCTATTGCCCTGAAGTTTGACATTCAGTTCATTCAACTTTTCCATAATGTCAATTGCAAACATGAAGTCTGACTTCCTCTCCTCATTAACAATGTTTGTAGCAAAGTCACACAAAAACATTCATCTCCAGGAACATAACTATTTCTTCCTTGAGATCCCACACTCGCCTCAATATCTTGCCCAGGCTCAGCCATCGGATACTGCTGTGGTAGATAATATCATAATAATCAGTTTCCAAATCTTCAAGCAGTGCCCTAAATTGCCTGTGGTTAAGTGCCCTTGCTCTGAAGAGGTGTATCACACCGACAACTGGGTCAATAACATGCTTGATATTCAACGCAGCTTTACACATACTTTCCTGATGGATGGGTGTATGGTCTGGATGTTCTTCTTTAATTTTATTTTTATTAACTTCAAAAGACCTACGTTTTTTCCAGTCAAAGCACACACTCCATCGGTTGTTACACTTGCTATCTTGTTCCACACCAACCCAGTTCTTTCAACACAGTTCTCAACAACATTGGATAAATCGTGGCCTGTAGTTGTGTCTTTAAGGGGCTCAACACTAAGTAATTCTGCGGTAAGCTCAAAACGAGTGTTTATTCCCCGTATAAATATCAACAATTGTGCTGTGTCCTGTACATCGGTACCTTCGTCCAACGCAAGGGAGTACCACAAAAAGTCTTTGCCTGCATATCGAAGCTGCTGCATCGAATTGTCACTAATGTTTTTCAAAACGCCTGACTACAGTTCTCCTTGATAAAGAAATGCTATCAAATTTTGTTTTCTGTTATGAACACATAACGCCTGGCTACAGTTCTCCTTGATAAAGAAATGCTATCAAATTTTGTTTTCTGTTATGAACACATAATGCCTGCTCCATCTGACAAGCCTTCCTTAATGAACTCGCTGTCATAAGAAAGACTTGTTCCGTTTTAAAATCTTATTAGACAGCACCAAACTGACTTCGGTTGCAGCATCTTGTATTAAAGACAGTTTGGTGAAAACAGTTTCCTGCTTCTTTAAATTATTAACCAACTCTTGGCAATTCCCTTTTCTCTCTTCGTTCGTTAAATTGTTCCCGAAATCCAAATGTTTTGTTTGGTGGTGTCATTTTAATTTGTACACCTTAAAGACGCTCACACACTCACGGAACAGCAAGCAGAGTGCTTTGCAGCCAACGCTCGTGTAGCAATATTTAACGGCCCATTCGTCATTAAAAACATGACATTCGTCCTCAACCTTGCTTTTTTTGGCAGCACTCATGATTAAATCAACTTCTATTTGCTTTAAAATTACAATTTTTACAATCGCCAATATGTAAATCGTAAACAAAAGCCACTTCCGGTTGAACTGAAATGCAGTTTCAAAAAAGGATGTTAACAATTAATGACTAATGATCACTAATCAATTATGAAGCCATAAAACAGATTTAATATTCCTAGATTTGAATCAAATACACTAAATAAAATATAGCGAACATTCTAAACAAAGAAAATTAACATCGACATAAGATCTCAACATGTTCATGCCTACGGGCTGCATAACATACTCTGGCTGGCCGCAAGCGGCCCGCGGGCCGTAGTTTGCCCACCCCTGCCTTAACTAATTTGCTAAATTCCTTATTCTAGACATGAGCACATTCAAACCCATGATTAATGAAATTTGTATAGAGATTTGCAATGTAACATGTGAATATATGTCTGGTCTGTCGCATATGTAATAGCAGAACTACCTTGTTTTTTTTAATAAGATTTTAATATTCATTAATAAATTTAGTTATGACATATTTGTCCCTCATATTAAAACATAAAGCAATTAGGCCCAATAGCAATATAAGTAAAGTAGTCCAATGACGGACGGTCGTAGGGGATCCCTAATGTTTCCATTAGAGCTTACTCAGGGCTTGTTTATACCTGGTGGGTTCCCCAATTCCCTTCCAGGGGTCAGCGGAGGACTTTCTTAGTTTGCGTGGGCTCAATCCCACGCCCATCAGCACTACTGACTTCACTATCCAGCCGCCAATAGCAATATAGCAATGTCAATAATAATAATGATACTGACCTCAAAGGTCAATCTAAATTTCTCACTGAAAGCCATCTATATATAAACAGACACATGGTGAAGAATTTATCAAATGTGGCACTTCGAGACATTTAGCTTGACAGAAAGACTCCAAATGACATGAAACTAATAGAACCCCAGACACAAGCTATGTAAGAAAAACCTGAGTGAACCCCAGACACAAGCTATGTAAGAAAAACCTGAGTGAACCCCAGACACAAGCTATGTAAGAAAAACCTGAGTTAACTCTGCACCTACAGATTCAATTAAACCCCAACATTTGCAGCACAAAAACATTTTGTTAACGAATAAACGTATCAGCCATCAGCACATCTAAAGTCAGTTTTAGAACTAACAGCTACATTGGATGATTAAAGTAGTGTAGTAAAGTAGTAGTAAAGTCCCTTTTTCAGACCATGATGGCCTATGGGAGCACATGAAGTAGCATTCACAAGTATATTTAAGCCATTATACAGCTGGGATTGTGTGGCTAGTACAATGACCAGCAGCCTTTACCGTCCCCAACCCATGTCAGGTACCCATTCGAGGCCGGGTGGACTCAGTGACCTTGCCAGCACCGAGACTCGAACGTGTGATTCTCAGAACGACAGCCGAGCCCGATGCCGCTCAACTACCATGCCCCTTTATTAAAGGTATATGGTCTATTTCGATTGATGAACCATAACAATAACAGTAATGGTCCCAACAAATTCTTTTTAAAATCAATAAACAAGCATCAGTTTTAATATTATCATAGGTACTAAAGATGTTCCTTCTATACAGAAGCTTATGAGTTCCTACACTTAAATATAGGTTGTGGCCAATGTTCCCTCTAAGGCTCGTTGGTCCGTACGCGGTGTAAAAAAACTTGTGTGCAAAGTTGCACAGCATCATTTTTTTTTCTCAATATTTTACAAAATTTGCTGCGCTGTAATTCTTAACTGCTGCGCGGCATCGGTCAGATACATGTGCGACCGGGCAGCTTAAAGGGGACATTGGTTATGGCTAGTATTAAAGATATAATTTGAGTAACTAAATTTTTCTATATAGATTCCATCAACATCTAATGAGATGAAATGTCATATTAAGTGAAAATCAAAACAAATTATTTAAATTATTGCTTTCTTGCTTTTAAAAGAAATGTAATTGAAAAGTAAATATATTTTTTTATTAAACATTAATATAAAATGTGGGGGGAGGGGTTATCTAAAGTAAATTGACAGAATTTGTTCCCAAAACACTAAAAACAAATCACCTCTTAAGATTATAGATGATTATTCTAGTACCAGTAGATTCTAAGGCCAACTGCAGGGCACGTATTTCTCTTTTGAGTTCTTCCTCTTCCCTGAATGGTGAATGGCGAAGAATTACTTCCAGGTTTTTCTTGGCTTCTTCATCTTCTAAAAGTTGAAGTACCCTGAGGTCAAGGAAAATTATTTCCATGTGTACAAATAATGATTACTAGAAATGTCCTATCAAATGAGAGAGGAAGGAATGAAAAGCATTTTGTCTGTTAAATTGTCTATTAAAACCATTGTAGTTCTAAACATTATAGAAGGGAAAAAAATAAGATTTTTATTGCTTTTTACTTAAATGCCAACATTTTTAAACTAAAAGAAAGGACTTTCAAATGTTTGCATACACAAAGTATTAAAATTCATAATTTATATTATAATTTTTTTTTACAAAAACGATTCAACCCTTGCATTCCCAATGGTTTATACAGCTTGAAATTGTTTGAAATAACATTACATATATGCATATATATTGTATATCCCAGCTTCACTAGATGGCCCCTTGTATTCAAACATGTCTGGGAATGATAGTTGGTTTTTAAATTGTGTGAGTTATTTAACCTATTAACGTAAACAATAGGATACCTAATTCTTGTATCAAAATTAAAAATCATTGTTTTAAACAAATAATACTAATTTAAACAAAAACTTAATGAAAAGATGTGAATTTTAATCAATGGACAATGTCACAAATTAAAAAAAATTATTTAAAATTGCGTCCATTTGACGCACTGTCAAAAGGATATTTTGTGGCAAATTGTAGTGGACTATTGGCACATGAATAGTTTCAGCTTTAATGATTTCCAAATATGACTGAGATAAGAATCCAACAGAGGCAGTGCTTTTACATCTTGTTATCACCAAAACATCCTTGCCTAACCGCATTGAACCAGACTTGAAACCATTTCCATATTTGCCTATAGGGTCATAGGAATTGTCATTGGTGTAATGTTCTTTTTCAGAAAAGCCAAAACTAAAAAGGAATTGATACAAATAATGTTCATTAATATATAAATAATGTTCATTATTTCCTAAACAGAAATTAAATTTCATAACAAATTAAAAAATGTGTTTCTTCATTTCAATAAAAATATTTGATTGAAGTCTGGAATTTAAGAGCATGACATTGATGTTATAGAGCTAGGAGTTTCTGGAATTTTATTCACACATAACAGAACCAATGGACCATGGTCTTCATAACAGAACCAATGGACCATGGTCTTCATAACAGAACCAATGGACCATGGTCTTCATAACAGAACCAATGGACCATGGTCTTCATAACAGAACCAATGGACCATGGTCTTCATAACAGAACCAATGGACCATGGTCTTCATAACAGATCCAATGGACCATGGTCTTCATAACAGAACCAATGGCATGCTCAAACAGAACAATGGACCATGGTCTTCATAACAGAACCAATGGACCATGGTCTTCATAACAGAACCAATGGACCATGGTCTTCATAACAGAACCAATGGACCATGGTCTTCATAACAGAATTAATGGACCATGGTCTTCATAACAGAACCAATGGATCATGGTCTTTATAACAGAACCAATAGACCATGGTCTTCATTGGTTTTAGTGGGGGTTTTTAACGTTGCATTGTTTCCATGTATTTTTTATAAAATATAGATTGAACAATATTTAATGATACCTCTGATTTATTGGAATATATTAATTATAAAATAAATAAGAGTTAAACCTCTAAATGTCTTCCAAATGCAGAAGCATAACTGGGTTTTCTGCACCTTTGGCTACTTTATTTTTGCCGCCCTTGACAAATGGAAATACAAATCCAAAATTTAAATAAATGAAGGATTAGCCCTCGGTGCCCTTGGCAACTGCCCCGATGCCAAGTCATTGTTACGCCTCTCTCCAAATGTATAAATAATAATTCAGGAATTGCCGATAGGTGAATTTTGATTAATGCATAAAGTTAGTCATTAAGACTTGAAACTTATTACATAAGTGTGGAAATTAATGTATGAATACCTGAGCATCTTGGTAATTTCTTTTGCATCCATGCCACTGCCATTATCTTTAAAAGTTAAGCACAATTTCCCATTTATATCTACCTCATCTATGTCAAGTTTATTTGCATGTACATTTGGATCATAAGCATTATCTGCAAGTAAAAGTTTTACAAAACAACATTTTTAAAATAAAAATATTTTTAACAAGTTGTAAACTACCAGAAGATTTTTTTTGTTATCTACCAAAAGAAATTGCAAAAACTATTTATAATTTTATGATTTAATTTATCGGATTTAATAAATCTTAATATTCGAAAAAGACAGAATTTACCTATAAGTTCTGCTATAGCACCTAAAGACCAAATATGAGTTGTTGCATTTGAACTAAGAAATTTTGGATGTACCTGAAAGTGAAGGTTGTATTACAATGCTAAATTATCCATTATTTTAAATGATAAGTTTTAAGAAAGCAAACATGAAAGCATAAATATAGCAACTGGCATTTTTAAATGTTTATTAAGTCAAGTGCTACAGATATGAGAACCATTTTAACTTATATCATAAGCTCATAATTTTCTGCATAATTTAAATTTAGGGGTCATCAAGAAAGATGTCCCTTACCTAAATTAAATACTTAAAATGCACTTTTTCTAATCTTTTATGAAAAGTATGAACAAATTTTTAAACATTCTGTCCAATATTTTGAAAATTGTCTAAATGAGAGAGACAGAAATAAAATTAAAGGATTACATTAAAGGTAGTTTGTTGTTTTAACTTCTATTGGTTGTAAACAATTTCATTAAGTTTAAAATTTATTTACATGTAATACAACTTGAAATTAAGAGCCAAACATTTTATTTTATCTCAAAGAATATAAATACATTTACATGTATGTTGAAATATCTGTAAGAGTTATTGTTTACTTTTTATGCACTTCAAAAATAATAGCTATGATTTTTAAAGCATTTTTAGAAGTAAAATTGGTATATTTAGAATATTTTCTAAACCTTTATTCTCTTCAATAAAAGATATTTAAAAATTCTTTATAAACTATAAACATTTATTAATTTATTTTCATGGAAGACATGTTAGTGTGCTAAATTAAAAAGTAGACGAACACTGAAACAATGGAAAGAGGGTCAGAAATTTTAAGTCAATTATAAAATTTAGGGCTGGTAACGATTAATTTAAATTTAATAGTTAACTTTTTAAAAATTAACGATTAATTTCATGAATTAATCTTTAATTTTGATTAAAGCCAAAAATGAAAATTTATGACGTCATTAAACTGAACATCTCAAGGGAAGTAATAAAGTCAGGTAATTGACCTTTTTTTTGTGAAAAATAATATTTTGAACTAAATTTTATTTTATTAAAGCCATGTCTACATAAATTAAAAAATTATAAAATATGTGGGAGAAGTTTCTATGTTAAAAAATATATAAATTATTATTCATAAATATTTATTTTTTAATAAATTGAAACAAAAAGTTATAAATATTTTCTTAAATTATAATCGAATGTTTTTTATTAAAATTATTTTGATCGATTTTTAATCGATAAAAATTTTAACGATTAATCGAGAAATAAATAGTTAATTTCTGCAGCCCTACAAAATTTCTTTAAGATTTGTTAACTATAAAAATAAAATTTTCAAAATAATTATAAATAAAAAAAATTTTAATTAAAAAAAACAAGTGCCAGTTGTTACAAATGTGTGACCCAGTTCAGTGAAGACCTTAAGTAAGGGATGTTAATTGATTGTTAATTATGCTATCTGTCAAAATTGTGTGAGCGCATTTCTTGATGGCAATTAAATCATATGCCTAAATTTCGAAATAGTTAAGTAAGTTTAAGTTATGATTCCTTCTGCAAAGGAAAGCCTATTCTAAAATTCATGAATCATTCATTGATTAATATTAATAGTGTCCTAGCGCCAGTTACCCACGTTTGTAGAAAATATTTTTCTTTTAAGTCAAGTCCTTAAAATTTCAACTTTTTTTCCTGTTATTACATGAATATACTGACTAAAATATTTTTAATTATAATTACTATATAATAAATATATTTATTATAATTATATTTATATTAAAGTGAAATAAACATTAATATTATCACAGTCACGTTGTTACCGGGGACGGTAGGATTTTAAAATGCTATTTTCAAACGCGTTATTCAAATCCAATAATATAAGGGTGTTTTTTTTTCTTTTCTTTCATATTTAAAAAAAAATTATTTTTCACTTTTGTTAGCTATTTTCATTAAATAAAATAGCCAGCAAAATCAATTAATTAACATAACATCGATACCTGCATTTTAAAATATAATAATTTTTAAGTTCGATGCTTTTCGTGGAAAAACGAAAACAAAATTTGTATTCAGATTTCAACATTTTAAAAGAAAAACTTTAAAAATTTAAAGGAAGACTGCATTTTAATTTGTAATATTTTAAAAAATAGTTATTTATCAAAATCTTATTCTAAAATCTTATAAAATAGTGTATTTCAAAAAGATTAAAATGGCAATTTCATTTTCAATCACATGCCACGGGAAAACCCGATTTTGAAGCGCAATCAACGCTTATTTTTTTTAATTTATATTATTTATTTACAACAAAACAAGCGCCAATAATTTTTTTTTAAAACAACTAAAATTTCAGCATTTTAGCGATTTGGACGCTTTAGTGAATGAATTTTTATGATATTAATAAAAGGCCATTCATAAGCAAAATGATTGGGTTTTACATACCTGACCAGGGCGAAGTGTCGATGCCATTTTTCAATTGCTTCTGGCTAGTAAGGGATAAAAGTATCGATATTTAATTTCTAAAGACTTCAGCCTAAAGATTAACGAAAGTGCGTCAAATAGAATTGACTATTGTTAGTTACAACGAAAAGACTTAAAAGAGGTTTTACTTTGCTTTATCTAGTTCTAACTGTAACTTAAATGATCAGAATAGACAGAAGTTCCCCACTGAATTTTGAAATTGTTCAAATTCAAAGAAAGGAATTTTTCAGTTAAATTATTATTATCATCATTATTTTAATTATTGCATTTCTCAAATAAATCGATGATTTTAGAATGCTTTTATTCATTTTATTTTCGATTATTTAGCTCCATTATTATTAGTTTTGTTGTTGTTATTTATTAGTTTTTAAAAAAATTATTATTAGTTGCCGTCATAAATGACGTCACGCAATTTTGACAGATTTTCACCCCCCCCCCTGACACACGCAATGTTCCCTTTAACTTTAAGTTTTAAGGGGCCGTCCATAAATGACGTCACGCACCTAGGGGGGGAGGGGGGTCACACTTTTGTGACGAGGGGGTTGAAGAAATGTGACGTCACATCAAAAGGGTAACTTAAAATAAAATTTCCACTGAAGTATTTGGTCGCTTACAATTAATGTAATGACTTTTTTTTCTTTTCTTTTTTAAAATCAGTGCTTCTCAATGTGCCGGTCGGTAGGACATCAGACGCTGGTTGGCGTATGCTATCAAGACACGAAAATTAAATCTAATTATAATCCTTAAGTTTGAGAATCCACAAGATAACATATGAAATTGTTACAATGCGTCGTTTGATGTTGACATCAAAGCATTTGTGATGTAACTGCAGCTCCGTTTGGTTCCCTCATGGAAGGAGTCGTAAAACCTTGTTGCCCGTTACCCCCAAATATACAAGTTTATGTATGCGTTACGACTCTAGGTCCTGCTCATATAACTCGGGGATTTGGGGAACGTCTTTAGCGAAAATGCTACTGGTGAGTTTTACAAGCATGACAAGTGTCTAAAAACGATTTGAATAGGATTATGTGTAGATATTTTAAGTCAAAACGACACGAAATATCCTTTTTCTTTAAAAGGGGAGGGGGGAGGGAATCTATTTGATAGAATTAAAAACGTTTTAAGTTTGATATAATTGTTCGATTGGTTTTTTGTCAAACGCCCCTGGCCAATCTAGTCTTCTAGATCAGTGCTTCTCAAAGCAGTGGTCCGCGGACCGGTGCCGGTCCGTGGGCCATCCACTGCCGGTCCGCAGATGTTCTCCAAAAAAAAGGACAGAAAAATTTGTCAATGCAGATAAAATAGTGCACCGGTCCCTGGTGCAATGGACAAAATTCCTGCTGGTCCGCAATACTAAAAAAGTTTGAGAAGCACTGTTCTAGATATAATGGTAAATGAGCCCATTTAAAATTAGTCAAGTATTCATTAACTTTATTGAATGCAACAAATTCTTTACATCGCAATTCGAGAGGAGCCAAAACAACTTTTCTTCTTAGCTCAGTTTTTAAGGCATTAATTTTAAATATCACAGAAATGATACGTGATAAAGACAAGTCATGTGGATTAAGATTATTGTCACTCGTGTCAATATAAATGAAAGTAGGGTAGATCTAGTGTCTTCATATAGTGCGTAGGTAAGAAATCTACATAGTTGTCAAATTTTTTAAAAAATGCATTTTCTGGAAGGAACCGGTTTAATAATGGGCATATGTTCCAAGCGTACACGTACACATAACGTATTTTAATATATCTAGTGGATTGTAGTGGATGTTATATGTCCCACATGAGTCTGCATTACCCCCAAGAATTCCCTTTTTGACCCCAGTTCAGGTTATTTACCTCTGTTCGCCGACCTCTGTCTTACGAAATGCCCGTCAGTCGAGGGATTTTTTAAAAAATACATTTTTAAAATGTTATTTTTAAATAATTTTTTTTCTAAACAATGACGTTAACCGTGATGATCAATAGTCAATGTTTAATTTGTATTCATTAAAATAAAATATAACCTAAGGATGTTAACACAGTTCGTTTTCTGAAGGCCGGTTAAACGTTTTTTAAAAATGATTCACGCGGGTTACGATATTACAATGTAGATCTTCACTAAATAAATAATAAATACTTAAAATGACAATAAAAGTGATTTGAAACATACTTATTTTCAAATAGAAAATAAAGTTTTTTTTATGTGTTTTTTTTTGTCAAAGATTTGTGACGTATTTTTAGAGGGGGGGTCTAAGTTTTTGTGACGTCGCGTGACGAAGGGGGGAGGGGGTCAAAAATTGGCAAAAATCGCGTGACGTCATTTATGGACGGCCCCTAAGCAGCGGAGATGTCTGACCGATGCCGCGCAGCAGTTTAGAACCACCGCGCAGCAAATTTTGTAAAAATAATTAGAAATATGGATGCTGGGTAACTTTGCACACGAGTTTTTATACCTTGCACACGGACCAACGAACGTTAGAGGGAACAGTGGTCACACGTCGTCTCAAAAAGTCAGACCCCCCCCCCTCAAATTTAACGTCACAAAGCTTTGCATAAAAGCCGTATTTCCTATTTGAAAATGAACATGTTTCAAAACACTTTATTGTCATTTAAGTATGTATTCATTGTAGCGCTGCACTCTAATATCGTAAGATGAGTGAAGCCATATAGAACGTTATTAAATAAATTGTAAGTAATCAAATTATTAAGTGGAACCTTTATTTAAAGTTGCGCGCTTTGATATGACGTCACAGTTCTTAAACACCCCTCCCAGCCCTCCCCCCCATCCACATGGTCACAAATGTGTGACCCCCCCCCTTTGTTGTGTGTGTTTCAGTACGCGAAGTCATTTATGGACAGATTTTTATTTAAAGCATTTCGTCAAAAATTTATCAGTTTAGTTTATTTTTCAAAACATAGTGAACCTAATTTTTTTTTACATATAATTCTAATACAACACTCTGATAGACTGAAAAAAATTGTATTCCTTATGCAATTATGCAAGATCAAACGTACAACAATGCCTCAAGATAAATTAGGTTCTCTCAGTCTCTTGTGCATAAAATGACAAACTATGCAGTTTATTATCATTTGACGAAGACATCAGTGACTTTGCGCATATTTTAGTTTCATATAATTCATCAATATTTCATGGGAGTAGATAATAAGCCTTTTAAACGAACTTTTCTATCTCTTTTACCAGAGTTTGCACATTTCAGTTTGTTATAAATAAAATGATTTTATTAAGTTTAAGATTTATTACCCAATAGTTGTATTTCATTTTAACCCTCTATGTATGAGAAAATCATATTTGGTACTGACATAGAATATCTGGGCTAGTAAAGGACCCCATATCTTGAATAGCATTAGTAGGGCCTCATTGAGTCTAAATCTGGCCCTGGATATGGAATGGGATGCCAGAAGAAGAAAAAAAAGGGGAAAAAACACTAACACACCATCAACATTAAGAACACAGAGAAATCGAATAAAAATGCAAGACTAGACATAAACCATGGATATGCATAGGCTGCAATAATTTTCTGTATAGAAGAAGAATCTGTAAAGGATAAGAAGCATGGTTTCTAATATCTTATCTGTTTCAGACGCTCCTTCTATACAGAAGATTATTGCGTCCTACGCTTATCTATGGTTTGTGTTTAGTCCTGCATTCTTATTAGAGTTTTAAATGTTGATAAAGTGTTGGCTTTCCTGGTTTCTTCAGGCAACCCATTCCACGCCCGAATTCCGGACGGAAAGAACGAAAATTTGTATGAGTTTGTTCTTGCATACGGAATAAGAAAGGTATTTTTATCCTTATGTCTATCTGAGGGTTGTATTAAGTTATCTTTGTGTTGTATTTCTAAATTAGAGTTAATTGCTTTATGTATGATTACTACTTTGCTATTGGTCCTTCTATCCTCTAGTGTTTCAAGGTTTAATGATTTAACTAATGGTGTTATTCTTGTCAGTTTTGAATATTCTCCAGTAATGAATCTGGCAGCACTTTTTTGGATTTGTTCTAGTTTATCAATGTTTTCTTTGGTGGATGGGTCTTATCTTATCTTATCTTATCTTATCTGTTTACAGACGCTCCTTCTATACAGAAGATAATTGCGTCCTACGCTTATCTATGGTTTGTGTTTAGTCCTGAATTTTTATTAGAGATTTAAATGTTGATAAAGTGTTGGTTTTCCTGGATTCTTCAGGCAACCCATTCCACGCCCGAATTCCGGACGGGAAGAAGGAAAACTTGTATGTGTTTGTTCTTGCATACGGAATAAGAAAGGTGTTTTTATCCTTATGTCTATCTGAGGGTTGTATTAAGTTATCTTTGTGTTGTATTTCTAAATTAGAATTAATTGCTTTATGTATGATTACTACTTTGCTCTTGGTTCTTCTATCCTCTAGTGTTTCAAGGTTTAATGATTTAACTAATGGTGTTATTCTTGTCAGTTTCGAGTATTCTCCAGTAATGAATCTGGCAGCTCTTTTTTGAATTTGTTCTAGTTTATCAATGTTTTCTTTGGTGGATGGGTCCCATACAGAAGATGCATATTCTAGTACAGGTCTCACCAAAGTGAGGTAGCATTTTAGTTTTATATCTCTATTACATTTGTTAAAGTTCCTTTTTATAAAGCCTAAGGTTTTGTTTGATTTTTTAATAACTTCATTGACATGGGGATTCCATGATAGTTTCTCATTTATTAAGACTCCTAAGTATTTTGCATCTTTAGTTTGGGTCAGTTCTTTTCCATGAATGTAATATTTTGAATTTATTTGTTTCTTTTTCTTTGTTACTCTTAACAGTTGACACTTTTCTGGGTGGAAAGACATACTCCAGTTAGTTTCCCATTTTATCAATTCATCTAAGTCTTTTTGTAAAATTTTGCTATCTTGTTCTGATTTAATTGTTCTATAGATTAAAAATCATCAGCAAATAACCTAACTTTTGTACCTGTTGAGATGTTCTTGGGTAAATCATTTATATAAATTAAAAAGAGTAAGGGACCTAGCACAGTTCCTTGTGGAACTCCTGAGTTAACCTTTATTGGTGCAGATTTAGATCCATTAATTATTACAGTTTGCTCCCTGCCCAAAAGGAAGTCTTGGATCCAGTGATGTAAGGAACCTGAGATTCCAAAGTAGTTAAGTTTTTTAAGTAAACTAAGGTGGTGAACTTTGTCAAATGCTTTTGAGAAGTCTAGTAATATTGTATCTATTTGATCATTTTTGTCCAAGCTTTTTGATAGTTCATCTATTAAACCTATTAATTGTGTTTCACATGATCTGTTTTTTCTAAAGCCGTGTTGATGTGGGCATAGGGCATTATATTTGTCAAGGTGGTTAACTATTCTACTATATATTATGTGTTCTAGTAATTTACAGGTGATACTAGTAAGTGATACAGGCCTGTAATTACCAGGGTCTGATTTATCCCCTTTCTTAAAGAGTGGAGTTACGTTACATACAGAAGATGCATATTCTAGTACAGGTCTCACCAAAGTGAGATAGCATTTTAGTTTTATATCTTTATTACATTTGTAAAGGTTTCTTTTTATAAAGCCTAATAATATATAATACAAGAAATATACCCGCTAGGTCTGCGGAAATTAACGATTAATTTCTCGATTAATCGTTAAAAAATGTTATCGATTATTTTTTTTTAACGATTAATCGACCCACCACTTAAAAATGTACTGGAAATAAAAAAATGAAATATTTCGGCCGATAAATATAAATTAATTCCAGGACGATTACACGAACATTTTGGTTTTAAACTATAGACTGGCGTGAATTATCAAAATGTTGATAAAGGTCCATTGAGAGAAATTGTTTGCCTACCATCCAATATTCCCTCTAACTACTCTAAGTCTAAGCGTTGTTGGTCCGTGTGTAAAGTTAAAAAAACAACTCGTGTGCAAAGTTGCACAACGTCCATTTTTTGTGCAATATTTTACCAAATTTGCTGCGTGGTGATTCTAAACTCCATCGTGGCGTCGGTCAGATATCTGCGCAGCCACGCTGCTTAAAAGGAACATTGCTACCATGGTTCTAAAACTTCACTTACCTATCACCTGCAAACCAAACATCCACTACAGTATCAGAAACTTCAGCTGAGACAATCTAAAGATATGTGAACGATTGTTCAGCTCGGCTGGTTATATTGTCAATAAGACCCGCTCGTCACTTGAACCAAATAATGTCAATACACTTGTCTGTTTGTGTTGTTGGTTAAAAGATGTCACATAAAGAAGACATTCCGGTGTTATTTAGATTTTTTGCAAGTACGTTTGATAAATGTTACTTATGACTCTATAAATTTTAATTTTTGGCTTTAATCGAAATTAACGATTAATTAATCGTTATTTTTTCAAAAGTTACCAATAAAATTTAAATTAATCGATAACAACCCTAATACCCGCGACCCACACTTTGTAGCGGGAGTGTGCTGACCCTTTTCCCCAGTATTAGTTGCTGGTTATTATATAATTTTTTGCCAAGACATTTATCAGATTTATCTATTACCAACTATTTTGATAATATTACCCTAAAAAAGGCAACAGCTTTGGACAACTCAGCTCAATTTAAGATGGGTACACAAAAATGTGCGCACCGAAATTTGACAATAAAAGATTTTTGAAAGCGCACCGCTCAAAATAAAGTATTGGAAAAAAATATCGCACCAAAATGAACTTGTTTTGAATGTCCGCAGTCCGCATGAAGCTGTTCAATATCGAAATGAGATTTAATATTTCTCTATTTGCCTAAACATTTTCTGATATTTTAATTTATGGCTTTCGGGCAAAAGGGACAATTCCAAAAAATATACGTAAACCATCTGCAGGTTAAAATGAACCATCCTGCCAAATTTGGTCCCCATCCGTCATTTGGTTTTTCCGTGATTGTGAAACTTACAGTCCAAAAGTGAAACATAAAAAGATACAAACACCAAATGAGCTTTACATATTATATAAGATAATTAGAGGAGTAATGAATGTTGAAAATAAAAAAATTAAAAAGTCTTAAAATAAACATTAAATTTTTTAATTTATTCAAATGCTTTTTTTTTATTACAATATTTAAGTTCTGCACTTTATCAAAAGCCTGGTCCAATGGACACATTTTTGCTCATAGATATCCAAAATAACTTTACACCAAACGAATCTAAGCATGCTTAAATTTAAAATATTGTTTTTTTAAATATATCTTCAAATCATTATGTGATAAAATTATATATTGATTTATTTTTCAACATAGACACATTTACATTTTTCAAATGGACAAGTTTAGTAAAAAAAATAATAAATAAATAAATAAATAAGGTGTATCTTAATTAATTCATGAACATTTTTTATAACAGTATCTTAACTTTGGAGGATTACACTGAAATTAATAATAAGACCTTGCAAATTAGGTGAAACATTTTTAAGTATGAAAAAAAACATATGAAAAACTTGAAGTTTTCAGTTCTTATAATTGTGTATTTAAATTTAAAAAATCATTTTTCTAAAAATACTACACAATTAGAGGCGAATAAAAAGAAGAATCATGTTATATCAAATCATTTATATGTTACTTATCAAAGTTTTTTGGCATCCTGTTAGGCTCACGTATACCCTTTTCATGTAACCATTTTGTTATTACCCAGCCTGATTGCAGTCCTAACCCAATTAAGTCATTTATATTAACCTATTAATTCTTCAACACAAATATAAACATTAAGCAAATGGTATTCAAAATGTAGTGAAAACAAGGTGGCATAGTTGGAGTATAAAAATATAATTGTGTGACACAACAGTGTGATAAAAGTACAAAATCAAGTTTGGTATTTCTATATATATACCTCCTGTGTGTGAGGTTTACCAGTTCAGTTCACAACCTGATTACAAATTTAAGTTTTAAAAAGAAATGAAATAAAAAATTAAGAATGTCGAGTTTAAGTCTAGTATAAAAATAATATTTGAATTGCTTAATACATATTAATTGTTTATGGCTTTTTCTTATGCCCTGAAAGACCAAATGAGATATATTATGAATTACTTCTGGTAATCCTTTGGTGGATGAAAAGCTCTTAAAAAACAAAATATAATATTTATGACCATTAAAGTTAAAGAAATTTTAGTTCATGGAATTCCTTTTTGCATTACATAAAAAAACAATTATCTGATGGTAGTTTTCCTCCTCCCCTCGCCACAAACTTTTAAAATTTTATTAAAATGTTTAGATCTCTATATTCACAGCCTATTTCTAATGCAGCACAACTTAAAAGGAACATTGGTCATAGGCATTGAATAGGAATTGATATATCTTTTATGTGAATATGATCTGAGACATAATTATTAAGCAGTTCATGGTCTGTATCCTTCAAGAACACTGGCAACAACTGCCTCTATATCTTCAACATTGCCTGGATCTGAATCTGTCAATAGTGTCAAAAGTTCATGAACATTATGATGAAAAGATGACAAAATGTCAGTTTGTATGCAAGCATCCTTGACTTTCTGTGAGTTTCCACTGTTGGCTGAGGATAGAGAAATCAAATCAGCATTTAAATGTTAGAGCTTAGAATTACAACAAACAAATAAAAATAGCAGAAAATTTGATTTATGGTTGCTAATAATAATGCAAATAAAATAGATGTTCAAAGTTAAAAAAATCTGGCAAAATGGTCATGAACATGGAACAAATCTGAATTATTTTAGCATAACTGTAAATGAGCAGTAGTTATTTGGTCTCAAGACTTATGAAAATAACAGCTGAAAAGATAGTGAACAGATGGATCTAAAAATTTCTTTTTAGTATCTGTTGTTTCAAAACAATTTGTTTATTCATCGGACTCTTACTTACTTATTAAATTGTGTGCTGTCAGGTGTTGATTGCTTGAAGTAGTTGGCTTGGTAAAACCTTGTTTTTTTCTCTTCATGATGGATGCCAAAATATTTTTAGCAGCATCTTTAGGATGATTTTTAGTATCCAGATGTGCTTGCTTTGGTTGAGGGGCATCATCATCTCTGAATACACATTGAAATACATCACTGAATACACATAGGAATACATGACAGAATACACATAGGAATACAAAACAGAATACACATAGAAATACAGGACAGAATACACATTGAAATACATCACTGTATGCACATTAAAATACATGACAGAATACACATTGAAATACATCACTGAATACACATTGAAATACATCACTGAATACACATTGAAATACATCACTGAATACACATTGAAATACATGACTGAATACACATTGAAATACATGACTGAATACACATTGGAATACATGACTGAATACACATTGAAATACGTGCCTGAATACACATTGAAATACGTGACTGAATACACATTGAAATACGTGACTGAATACACATTGAAATACATGACAGAATACACATTGAAATACATGACAGAATACACATTGAAATACGTGACTGAATACACATTGAAATACATGACAGAATACACATTGAAATACGTGACTGAATACACATTGAAATACATGACAGAATACACATTTAAATACATCACTGAATACACTGAAATACATCACTGAATACACATTGAAATACATGACAGAATACACATTGAAATACATGACTGACTACACATTGAAATACATGACTGACTACACATTGAAATACATGACTGACTACACATTGAAATACATGACTGAATACACATTGAAATACATCACTGAATACACATTGAAATACATCACTGAATATACATTGAAATACATCACTGAATACACATTGAATGCACATTGAAATAAATCATAAAGTGCACTTTGAAATACATGACTGAATACACATTGAAATACATTTTAATACACATAGAAATGAGCAATGTTACTTCAATTACTTCAAAGGAAATCAATCTGTAGTCAATATGATAATTAAATGAGTTACAGATTTTAAAAAAAATAAGAATCACAACTTATCTCCATGTAGTTTTATGAATTCAACTTACAGTTTTATAAGCTCAACTTACCCACTTATAGAAGTTGAAGATATTTCCGATGGATCATTGGACACATTCTGATAAAGACCAAATGTTTAACACACAAAATCACAATTTATCTTAATAATTCTCAAAAGGCACAATAAAAGTACTAATTACTATTGACTCTAATTCCTTTCAACCACATTATGGTTTATTGTTGTATCAAGAGTCAATTATAATATGAGTTAATGTAAACAACCTGTTATTTAAAATTACAGCATTTATCAGAAAGGAGCTAAATTCTTTTCAGTGTCAAGTCAATTTAATTACATATTAATATAAACAAAAGTATCTTCCCACTTGATCAATCAATTAATGTAGTGTATAAATGTTCGTACTCCATACCTTTCTCTTCTGTGCAATTTTCCTTAAATGAAAAGAGACCAAAAACATCTTTTTAAGATCAATAAATATGTAGAAGTAGAAGGAGATTCAAAGTAAGGCACCTACTATTTTTTTATTTAAAAAAACACAGTAATCAATGAGACAATGGATGGCTTGAGTGATAAGACAGTAAGCAATGAGACAATGGATGGCTTGAGTGATAAGACAGTAAGCAATGAGACAATGGATGGCTTGAGTGATAAGACAGTAATCAATGACACAATGGATGGCTTGAGTGATAAGACAGTAAGCAATGAGACAATGGATGGCTTGAGTGATAAGGCAGTAAGCAATGAGACAATGGATGGCTAGAGTGATAAGACAGTAAGCAATGAGACAATGGATGGCTTGAGTGATAAGACAGTAAGCAATGAGACAATGGATGGCTTGAGTGATAAGACAGTAAGCAATGAGACAATGGATGGCTTGAGTGATAAGACAGTAATCAATGAGACAATGGATGGCTAGAGTGATAAGACAGTAAGCAATGAGACAATGAATGGCTTGAGTGATAAGACAGTAATCAATGAGACAATGGATGGCTTGAGTGATAAGACAGTAAGCAATGAGACAATGGATGGCTTGAGTGATAAGACAGTAAGCAATGACACAATGGATGGCTTGAGTGATAAGACAGTAAGCAATGAGACAATGGATGGCTTGAGTGATAAGGCAGTAAGCAATGCAATGGATGGCTAGAGTGATAAGACAGTAAGCAATGAGACAATGGATGGCTTGAGTGATAAGACAGTAAGCAATGAGACAATGGATGGCTTGAGTGATAAGACAGTAAGCAATGAGACAATGGATGGCTTGAGTGATAAGACAGTAATCAATGAGACAATGGATGGCTAGAGTGATAAGACAGTAAGCAATGAGACAATGAATGGCTTGAGTGATAAGACAGTAATCAATGAGACAATGGATGGCTTGAGTGATAAGACAGTAAGCAATGAGACAATGGATGGCTTGAGTGATAAGACAGTAATCAATGACACAATGGATGGCTTGAGTGATAAGACAGTAAGCAATGAGACAATGGATGGCTTGAGTGATAAGGCAGTAAGCAATGAGACAATGGATGGCTAGAGTGATAAGACAGTAAGCAATGAGACAATGGATGGCTTGAGTGATAAGACAGTAAGCAATGAGACAATGGATGGCTTGAGTGATAAGACAGTAAGCAATGAGACAATGGATGGCTTGAGTGATAAGACAGTAATCAATGAGACAATGGATGGCTAGAGTGATAAGACAGTAAGCAATGAGACAATGAATGGCTTGAGTGATAAGACAGTAAGCAATGAGACAATGGATGGCTTGAGTGATAAGACAGTAAGCAATGAGACAATGGATGGCTTGAGTGATAAGACAGTAATCAATGAGACAATGGATGGCTAGAGTGATAAGACAGTAAGCAATGAGACAATGGATGGCTTGAGTGATAAGACAGTAAGCAATGAGACAATGGATGGCTTGAGTGATAAGACAGTAAGCAATGAGACAATGGATGGCTAGAGTGATAAGACAGTAATCAATGAGACAATGGATGGCTTGAGTGATAAGACAGTAAGCAATGAGGCAATGGATGGCTTGAGTGATAAGTCCTGGTTTGAGAGCATAGGCTTATCTAGACTCTGAATAGTAATGTCATGAGATGTGTAGGTAGACATTTGTTGTCACGAGATGTGTAGGTAGACATTTGTTGTCATGAGATGTGTAGGTAGACATTTGTTGTCATGAGATGTGTAGGTAGACATTTGTTGTCATGAGATGTGTAGGTAGACATTTGTTGTCATGAGATGTGTAGGTAGACATTTGTTGTCACAGATGTGTAGGTAGACATTTGTTGTCATGAGATGTGTAGGTAGACATTTGTTGTCATGAGATGTGTAGGTAGACATTTGTTGTCATGAGATGTGTAGGTAGACATTTGTTGTCATGAGATGTGTAGGTAGACATTTGTTGTCATGAGATGTGTAGGTAGACATTTGTTGTCACAGATGTGTAGGTAGACATTTGTTGTCATGAGATGTGTAGGTAGACATTTGTTGTCATGAGATGTGTAGGTAGACATTTGTTGTCAGAGATGTGTAGGTAGACATTTGTTGTCATGAGATGTGTAGGTAGACATTTGTTGTCATGAGATGTGTAGGTAGACATTTGTTGTCACAGATGTGTAGGTAGACATTTGTTGTCATGAGATGTGTAGGTAGACATTTGTTGTCACGAGATGTGTAGGTAGACATTTGTTGTCATGAGATGTGTAGGTAGACATTTGTTGTCACGAGATGTGTAGGTAGACATTTGTTGTCATGAGATGTGTAGGTAGACATTTGTTGTCACGAGATGTGTAGGTAGACATTTGTTGTCATGAGATGTGTAGGTAGACATTTGTTGTCACGAGATGTGTAGGTAGACATTTGTTGTCATGAGATGTGTAGGTAGACATTTGTTGTCAGAGATGTGTAGGTAGACATTTGTTGTCATGAGATGTGTAGGTAGACATTTGTTGTCATGAGATGTGTAGGTAGACATTTGTTGTCATGAGATGTGTAGGTAGACATTTGTGTCATGAGATGTGTAGGTAGACATTTGTTGTCATGAGATGTGTAGGTAGACATATGTTGTATAAGGTCAAAAGGTAAAAAATGATAAAAATGTGGTCTGTATGAACACTTAAAATAAAGTTGAGTAGAAAAAGTATATATTATATTCATATATATATGTTTGGCTCAACAGATTCAGTAGAATTCAATGTAGCAGGTATGACAAACAGTTTGGTATTTGAGAAAAATGTGTGCATTAGGTGCAGAATGTATTTTTGTATGCTGTCAAGTGGGGAGAATTAAGAAATAGAGCATATGCGGCTTGTAGCAGAAAATACATTGATGATTGTAAAATATGCAGGGGTCAAAGGTTGATGTATTTTGCCAGTGTGTAGTCTTAATAGGGTGCCAAGTTGAGAAGATCAAAAGAAATGAAAATAAATAAGGAGTGTAGAAAGTATTGAAAACAATCCCTCCAAAATTGATCCTTTGGAGTTTTTTTTTCTCAAAATTTCAAGGACAAAATCAAGGGGTCGACTTATACATGCGTAACTCATTTTATAAATGCATGAGTTTACTGTAATGATTGTTGGAGAAATTTAAAATTCCACTTTTCAAGTGACAAATCAGGGGTTGAACTCAATATCAACATATACTCATGTATATACAGTAGCGGCTGGATAGCGAAGTCAGTAGTGCGCTCGCCTCACAAGTTGAGGTCGAGGGATTTAGCCCCCGCAAAGCCACATTATAAAGATTGATAAATGACTATCGCTAAAATTCCAACGCTGACTTGGAGAGGAGATGGTTGCCACCAAGTCTACCAAGCCCCAAGAAATTTCAAATGGAAACATTAGAACCTCCTACGACCACGCGGCCGTGGGACCAAATAAAAAATACCGTAGTTCAAATCAATTCTTCCAAACTAAACATTTCTCTCTAAAGAATCAGAAATATTCTTGTTCAAAGTTTCATTATGAATGCTGAAGATTTGTTTTAAGTTTAATTATGAATACTCAATAGATTTGAGAATGATATACTTCATACACAGTGTATACATGTTCTGTAACAGATAAGATAAAATACATGTTCTGTAACAGATAAGATAAAATACATTTTCTGTACTCACTTTCTCCCCATAGGAGCGGGTGTAGAGATATCAGGTAATGAAGATGAAGCAACAACTGCATTTAGTGCAGTCTGAAATATCGTTGTTAAAAATTATTTGAAATACTTTATCTTCTATTATGGTATTGGACAATAGATTAATTATGATGAAAAGGTTACAGTACAAAATCATCTTAAATCTGGAAAGGCAGGGGGAAAAAAGATAATAAACATATAATTCCCATTCCAAATTCTTTATTTTAAAAAATCCAAAGAGCTCCTTTTTATTTTCTAGATAAAATGTTAAAAATGTAAAAGCAAGTAAATTCTTAAACATGTCTTACATTATGAGCAACCATTTTCTTATTGTATGAAAATTAATATGCAGCACTACTACTTCATAAGAAACAAGTTCTTTTAAATAAAATGTTTGAGAGCTTGTTTTAAATCAACATACAATGATACCTATTAATATTGTAACTTTAATGCAAAAACTTAAACTTTGATTTTTAGAAAATACCTACCGCATTTTCTTGCCTCTTATTCCAAATGTTTCTATAATGAAAAAAGCAAACATTTCCTTATAATTTAAATCATACCATTTTAATATTTATGCTCCCTAAGAAAAAAGGAAATCTGACATTTTAAGTATTCAAGATAATTACATTTTTCTTTTGGAAAGCATGGTCAATATTTTTTTTAATTATGTATAATTTAAGAAATTTATTTGAGTTTTTCAAATTTAAAAAGTATACACAAAAATAATGCTATACTACAAATTGGTTATAAAATATACAAGATTTTTTTAAAACTTCATATTGATAATGCTTTGAAAAATACATATTTTTAGCCATTTAATTTTTTTTATTCCAAACACAGGTTTGTTTATAACATCAAATATAATCTTACTTTGCAGCAGTCTGCGTTGGTAGGTGGATAGACAGAGGCAAAAGATTTATCTGCTCGGGTTTAGCCTGGTTACAAACAAGATAATAATAATGAATATTTGAGGGCTACTGTATTTGTTCTCTTTAGGTATTTTTCATAATAACACAGTATTAATTTTATACTAATTTGTTAGTGATAGGGGACCATGTATCTATCACTATCACATTGACAAGAAATCGAATTTCAAGCATCCTCCTTTTTGTGTTATCGATACAAGCAGGTTAAGAGAAAGTATGAGGTGGTCAGGCAACAATCTTATTTTGCTTTTTTAAAATTACTGTTAACTTTTTTTTTATTTTAAGTAGTTTATGACAGACAGCCACTTTAATTCAGTGAGACAAGAATAATAAACTCCTTCTGTGAAAACTCAACAGAGTTTTGATGCTGGAGTTTCAGACATTGAAGCACAACTTGTACGTAGAATGTCTTTAAAAATTAAACTAAACCAACGTTTAGGGGCAACAAAATCTCAGCAACCAAACACAAAACATCTGAATTTTACCAGGACAACAATGGCTAAATTGAATTAGCAACAGTGACATAACTGTAACTCTGTGACAGAACAAATTTAAATTATATCTATCACGAATGTATGTTCAGTATACTATTATCCACATAATTCAGTTTATGAGCAGAAATTTGACAGCTTCCACAAAAGATATTTATATTGCATGGATGTTTTAGAATGCTCCTAAATGTGTAGCATGATCTCCACTTATACCTAGATGCATTTTCATTGGTTAAATGATATACATATGTAAGAAGAATGGAGGATGGCAGCATTTCAAAGAGTTTGCTGTCTAGAGATTTGGTAGAAGGGGCAAGACTTATTGGATGGTCACTCTTCTGATTTAAGTTTAAGGAGATTTGAAAAAGAAACATTAAGAAAGCCAATATTTAATCAATGAATCTGAGACCATAGCTGAGTAACATATTGGCTGGCAAGTAGCAGTGAATGAGGGAGTCAATAATGCTGAAGATCTACAAAACAAAACTCTTGCAACAAAATAACCCAGCATCCTCATTTCATTTGTGAGATCTGCATCCAATGCTGCCATTTCCCAATAACCCCCGTACCTTAGTCATTTATAGAAGTTTTAATGGTTAATCTTTGGCCTCTTGAAATTAGGACACAATAAATCAACCTTTAAGAAAAGAACTAACACACTTTAAAATGTAACCATCAATCGTAATTAACTCAGTCAAATTTGAACATACCTGTGAGACATTAACTTGCTTGTTTAAGTTTAAGACTTTCCTAGTGAAAAGTTAAAGAATATTTATATTATTTTTAAAAGCATAAGAGCTTGGATTTAAAAATAAAAACAAATTTGTATAAACCCCATCATATTCCTAGTAGCAGATGAGATACACTAAAATTTAAACTACTTTGTTTAAGACTTCTTTTACCAAGGTTTGAATAACATAAATTTTTCAGACATTTAAATTTCAAACAATATGTATTCAATCTTATTCTTTCATTCTCCCTCCACCTAGTCCAAAAGATTTAACTAGACATACAGAATGAAGGACCCTGAATATTGATTTAAAATGTTTAGGCTTGAAAAAGTATATCATAAAATTTATTTAATAATATATTAAATGTTTCTCCCTTTAAACGAATACTTTCTAAAGCATTTTTTTAAATAAAAAAAAATAATATTGTTCTCACTCAGCTGCAGCTGGTGATGGTAACTTTAATAAGCCAGCATCATTACTTTCAAACTGTTAAAAAGTTCAATTTAACATATTTGAATTAAAATATTTTTTTAAATTTAATATCAATTTTTAAAATTATATTTCATTTAATTACATAATAACTAGCGATTAGTTACAACTGATGCTTTGAGAAAAAAAAATCTGGATTGAGTTAAAAGCTCAGTAGAAAATGTCTATGAAAAATCTACTAAGTTTGTCAACAAATTTTAAGCAATTCTTGAATGGATCAACTGCCAAAATTTTAAAATCCACTCAAATGATGCAAGTTCAAAATATTTCAACCCCTACACAAAACTTTTTCAACTTTATTTTGCTAAAATATTTAAATATTATTTAGTGGACAATATTATTTTTTAGATCTTCCAACCGTGGGAAGCAATGTATATAAGTTTGAGTTTAATAACATTAATATGTGTACGATTGTTTTAAAAAAAACAAAAAAAACAAAGAAGTGTTAAAAACTGCCTTTGTATGTTTATTAAATTTATAATTATTTCATACTCACTGATCTTCTCTTTTGTACACTTCTCCTGGAGAAAAAAACAACAAAGACAGCTACACACAAAAATTGCATAAATATTACAGTGAAATTTTAAGCTTTGAGCTCACTTAAAGAAAAAGACTTTTGTAAAATTAATTTTTAAAATTTAAATAGTAATTTTTTTTGTTTTCTAACCCTTTAGCCTTTCCTGTGTCTTCATGATCTGGTTCCTCCACAGTATCACATCGACTGTTGGTACCAAATAAATGAGATGAAAAATGCAATTTTCACGTTATTTTAAATTTGTTTTAAATTTGATCAGTGTAAGCTTAAAGATATTTTTTATAATATTCTATAAATACACTTACTTACTATGTATTTGGTATTTTTCTCTGAGATCTTTACATGAAGATCTTTTACTCTATATATTGAACTTTAATATTTCATACAAAAAAATTATTATTACATAGCAACCTCTACAAAGTGAATTTCAGTTATAAATTTTTTATATTGACTAATCACATTTAATGTGTCAACACAATAAAAAAATTTGAATTTTTAAAAAATTGAAATTTTTAGTTAATTTTACTTGTATAAGCTGTCAGGATTCATGTGGCAATACCACAATTCTGGAAGAGAGCTCTTCTCTGTTCCTTGTGGCAAGCGACGCCACTTGAAACACTTGTCACAGTGTACCCACACCCAATCTGGTAGCTTTCTAAAGGAAAATAATAAATATTTGAACTGCAATTTCATAAAATCACTGAATAAGATGTACACATAAGGCATATAATTCCATAGGAATCTTATTCATTGATTCAAATTGATTCTTATTATCCAGTCTTTATCAGTTTTATTTTTCAAATGATTGTTTTAAATCCAGAAACTTAAAGAGTAATTTGGACATTATTGATGTTTGTGCCACCTGTTGGTGTTGAGCAAAAAATAAGTAATAAAAACTTGAACATATATTTATGCCACTTAAATAGTAAAAGTTAAAGCTAGTCTTGAGGTTAATGAATCAAAGACAATATGTATGGAAATCTCTGTAAACAGACATACTGGTGACATCAAAATATATGGTAGTGTCTGAAAACAGAGATACAGTTGACATCAAAATATATGGTAGTGTCTGAAAACAAAGATACAGTTGACATCAAAATATATGGTAGTGTCTGAAAACAGACATGCTGGTGACATCATCAAAATAAAACAAGCCATCTTCAAGGAAGTTTTAAAAAAACCAGATATACAACTATGATTAAACCTAATATAAAGTATACAAGTACAGCTTTGTCCTTTATCGAGGTTAGGAGTCTAAGCATTAGGGTGAAAGCCATGTATTTATCCGAAAGGAGGAACGTGGTAAAAATAATGGGTATAGGCTATAGTTGACGATAACATATATCTGGGCGTCAAAGAGCTCAAATGAATGGCATACTACTACATGTAGTGCATTGCCAATTAAAATCACATACTTTTATTTGTCTGGTATGTTATCTGGTATTCCATTATTTTCTTTTTAAAAAATGTTACACAAAAATGTCAGTTTTTCTATGATTATCTAATATAAAAGATATCTGTAAATTAGTTTTCTTTTTTTCTGAATGACCCTTTTTTGGTAGTTTTAAAATTTCTAAAAATGTTAATCCATCACAAAGCATCAGCTCATGGTACTCCTCTAGATCCATACAATACAAATAATTTTTAGGCTCCCTGAAATAGTTTATGCCAGGGGTGGGCAAACTACGGCCTGCGGGCCGCATGCTGCCCACCAGAGCATATTATGCGCCCGTAGACATGTAATTGTTGCGATCTTATGTCAATGTTAATTTTTTTGTTGAGGATTTTAGCTTTATTTTAAAAAAATTATTTTGAGTACATGTATTTGATTCGAATCATGGGATATTAAATTGGTTTAAAAAACAAACAAACAAACAAAACTCAAAACAAAAAAATCAGGACAAATGTCATGTTTTTAATGACGAATGGACCGGTATATAATGCTTCACGAGCGTTGGCATCAAAGCAGTCTGCTTGCTTTGCCATGAGTGTGAGAGCGTTTTTAAGGAGTACAACTTAAAAAGACACCACCAAAAACATTTGGATTTCGGGAACAATTTAACGTTCAATTTGAACGAAGAGAGAAAAAGGAATAGCCAGGAGTTGGTTCATAGTTTAAAGAAGCAGCAAACTGTTTTCACCAAACAGTCTTTAATACAAGATGCTGCAAACAAAGCCAGTTTGGTGCAGTTCCATAAGATTGAAAACCGAAGCAAGTCTTTTTCTGACAGCGAATTTATCAAGAAATGCTTGTCAGATGCAGCAAACATCATGTGTCCAGAACAGAAAACACAATTTGATAGCATTTATTTATTAAGGAGAACTCTAGTCAAGTGTGTTGAAAAATTAGTGACAATTTGATGCACCAACTTCGAGATGCAAGCAAAGACTTTTTGTGGTACTCTCTTATTGCGTTGGGCAAAAGTACTGATTTACAGGGCGCAGCTCAATTGTTGGTATTTATACAGGGAATAAACACTCGTTTTGAGCTTACCGTAGAATTACTTAATGTTGAGCCACTCAAAGATACAACTACAGGCCAGGATTTATTCAATGCTGTTGAGAACTGTGTTGAAAGAACTGGGTTGGTGTGGAACAAGATATCAAGTGTAACAACCATTGGAGCGTGTGCTTTGACTAGAAAAAACGTAGGTCTTGTGAAGTTGTTTTAAAAAATAATTAAAGAAGACCTGACCATACGCTCTTACCTCTCCACTGTTTCATACATCAGCAAAGTCTTTGTAAAGCTAAGTTGAATATCAAGCATTATTGATATTATTGACATTATTGAATGTTATTGACCCAGTTGTCAGTGTGACAAAGCTCATAAGAGCCAGGGCACTTAACCACAGTAAATAAAGTAATGGGGGTGAGACTGCAATCAGGCTTTTAAATAGGTAAATTTATGATATAAAAAAACAGGGTATTAGTAGGCCTAACAAGACGTAACAAAACAGCGCAATTAACGCTGTTGTGTTACGTCTTGTCAGGCCTACTAATACCCTGTTTTTTTATATCATAAATTTACCCACTTAACCACAGGAACACTGCTTGAAGATTTGGAAACTGAATATTATAATATTATCTACCAAAGCAGTGTCCGCTGGCTGAGCCTGGGCAAGATATTAAGGCGGGTGCGTGATCTCAAGGAAGAAATAGTTATGTTCCTGGAGATGAATGGTTTTGTTTGTGACTTTGTTACTAATATTGTTAATGAGAAGTGGAAGTCAGACTTCATGTTTGCTGTTGACATTATGGAAAAGTTAAATGAAACGCATGTCAAACTTAGGGCAATAGCTTGTTTGCCATCTTCCTGTGCTGAAACAGAAAACCATTTCTGGTGAAACGGCTGACAATTACAAGGCTCGGTTGGATGCCTTGGTCGTGGAATTTGAAAGGAGGTTCCAAGACTTCAAGAACCTCGAACCACTCTTCAACATCCTCATCTCGCCATTTAGTTCAGAAGCTGATTCAGCCCCAGAGGATATACAGTTAGAGCTGATTGACCTACAAGCAGATTATAACCTAAAGGAGAAGTTCAAGTCAGTTCTTCTGCTGGAGTTTTATGACTGTTTGCCAGCCGCAGCATTTCCACACTTAAAAAACTTTGCAGACAAAATTGTGTCACTATTGGAAAAAAACTTTTTTCGCTATTTGGGTCCACATACATCTGTGAGCAAGCGTTTTCTTAGTTTCGAAAATAAACAAATTTAAGAACAGATCAATGTTGACTGACAGCAATTGGAATGCAGTCATGCGAATCACAACCAGTAAACTGGTTCCACAGTTCAAGAATATTATCCAAAATTGTGAACAGTTACATACTTCTCATTAATTATAATTGCACTCTATGGTTAGCTTATATGTAAATTATGTTCCTACTTCTTCATAGTTATCATGACAGGTAACAATGAACTTTTGTTGAAATAATAATGAATAGTAAAATCTTATTATCAAATTAGAAACTGTGTCAGTTGTTCTTTTAAAATCTAATGTACATGTGTAATAGACTGTGAATGTGAAATAAAATAACGTACATGGTTATAATCATTAATTCATATTTTATACGTTGTAAATTGTAATTGAAGTAGACAAAATATATATGCGGCCCGCCTCTATGACGATACAATTTTCAATGCGGCCCTCCATAGAAAAAGTTTGCCCACCCCTGTTTTATGCCAAAACTCAAAACAATCTATTTTTGAAGATGGCTTTGCAACATCAATCAATGAAACAATGAAATTTGGCTAAGTCATGACTCAAGTTGTGCCAACTGGCACATGTACACAATTCATGGAACACCACATTAAACACTGAATCCATTGTAAGTATTTCAATATCATGTGGCACTGAGTTGTAACAAAAACCAAGCACAATAACTTTTACTATTAGTGAGAATTTGAATCCATTACTTCTATTAACTGTACTTACTTGTTCCCTTCTTCAGTCTGGCCTTCTACATTTTTCAAGTACAGATTTAGTTTGTTCGATAATGCAGCTATGACTGAACTGTTATCATTGAATTTAAAAAAGAGGAACAAAATATATTTAAGCTTGAAAAGTAAGTTAATCATTTCATTGTGCATCATTGTTTATAAATAAGAAATTTAAAATCGAGTTAGAAACTATTGGTAGTCCCATTAAATTAAGGGCTACATTTTTTTGAAGCAATTGTTTACTTATTCAAGAAAATGCATTTGTTCATTTTTCAACAACAAAATAAACTTTTACTTTGATTCTTATAAAATTAATTTATTAATTATCATTATTTTGTCTTGTTTTCATTTTTCTTTTTGACTCTCAGTAATGTTATTTTTATTTACATAATAACAATTAAAACATTCTCAAGACATATTATCAACTGAAAAGGAACACTTTTAACAAAGTGAGCAATTTTTATTTACTTATAATTTCATCCTTCATAAAATCTTGCTTGTTGTGTGTGGGGGTCAGCATGTCCACTTGTACTACACCTACCACATCGACACCACGGCCAGTATTCTGAAGTACAACAAGAACAAATATCTTTAAGGATTAAGTACAACGCTATAAGAAGCCTCTGATCCACTTTGAATCAAAACTCATGACAAGTTTTCACCAGTTGGGAAGCACAATATCATACCACTCTTCAATTTCAAAGTGCACCTGTTTTCATGTTTGTTCACGTCAATTATGATAGAAGTTATTGTCGGGTGCATAAATAAGATATTTGTTTAAACTATTTTTTTATGAAAGTAAAAGCAATATAGTTAGGCCAAATCTTAAGAGCCAAGCATTGAAATATTGTGTAATTTATATATCGATTCTAGAATACCAACTATTATTATAATTCACCTGTTTCTGACATCCAACTTTTTCATATGCTTTAATTAACCTGTTCCTGTGGTACAGCATAATGCCATAATCCTTTGATGGGCCTTCTTCACAAGTATAGCCAAATGTCATGTCAACCTTTGGGATCTGATATTGATGGAATAACAAAAGAAAAAGAAATGAAGAGAATGACGAATATTATTGTTGCAACTGACAGGCAGTGTTTCCCCAGAGACAAAAAAAAGTTTTGAAAAATCCCATTTTTATTTTAAACAAGAACAAATCTTTATTAATAACTGTGAAGTGGACTGCGAATGTAACAAAAATGGTAAAGTTTGAAGATGAAAGATGAGGTTTGAACAACTTACTCACACACAATACGATGTTAATGACATTCATGGCTAAATCCCCATCTAAAGCCGTCATTTCTCAGATCACTCTCCTACTAACTAAACACATTCTGGTGGGGGCTTGAGCTTAAAATATTAAAACTAGATGAGAATGATGGCATCCAGCTTCTTCTGCCAGGCAGTGCCATTGCTTAAAAAAAGGACCCTCCCATCTCTAAGAGCTCTCCTGTCACACCCAGATGCCCTACTGTTTAAAATGCCAGGCTGCAATGCCGGTATTTTATTTCTTGTTATTGGTGTCTAGCCTTAAGAAAGACTCAATATCTAATCTTATCTTGTACAGACACTTCTTATATACAGAAGATTATTGCATCATACCCTTATCCGTGGTTTTTATATTGGTTTTGTGTTGGTTTCTCCGGTTTGATCAGGCAACCCATTCCACGCCCGAATTCAGACAGGAACAACAAGAATTTGTATATATGTGCTCTTGCATGCAGAATGAGAAAAGTATTTTTATTCCTATTTCTATCTGAGCAATGTATTAGATTATCTTTGTGTTGTATTTCTAAATTAGAATTAATTGCCTTATGTATGATTACTACTTTGCTCTTTGTTCTTCTAACCTCTAATGTTTCAAGGTTTAATGGTTTAACTAATGGTGTTACTCTAGTCAGTTTTTAATATCGTCCAGTAATGCTCTTTTTGAATTTCTTTTACTTTATCTGTTTTCTTTGGTGGGTAAGTCACATACAGAAGATGTATATTCTAGTACAGGTCTTACCAAAGTAAGGTAGCATTTTCAATTTTATATTCTTATTACATCAGTAAAAGTTTTCTTTGTAAGGCCAAAGTTTTTTTAAAATTTTTTAATAACTTCATTGACAAGGGGATTACATGATACTTTCTCACTTATTATTACTCCTAAGAATTTTGCATCTTTGTTTTGGATTAGTTGTTTTTCTATGAATGAAATATTTTGCATTCATTTGTTTCTTTTTCTCTTAAAGTTAACACTTTTGACACTCCAATTTGTTGTCTTGTCTTATCTATACACACGCTCGTTCTATACAGAAGATTTTTGCGTTCACAGACCATGCCGGTCTGTTGGCAAGTGATGCAGCGTTCACAGGCCACGGTTATGAGGGTTTCATGCATTCCACAGCCGCCTTTCTTTCCCTAACTAGTGTTAGGTACCCGTTTGGAGCTGGGTGGACTCAGGGACGATTTGGGCCCCGGGAACAGATCCTTGCCTTCACATGGATTTGAACACATGATGATCAGTACGCCAGCCAAGCCCAAATCCCACTCCACCACCCTGCCCCTTAGTTTCCCATTTTATTAATTCATCTAGGTCATATTAATGTAATTTAGTAGAGAAGATTTGAATTAAAATTTTATATGGTTCAGGATTTTAAAGATTTTATTAAGTGTTGGTGCTTCAAAGACAAAGTGTATCAAAAATATTATAAAGAATAAACTTATTCAGGGAAGGGACGGGGCTGCAGAATTATGTGCTTTGGCCTAGGTCACAGAATATCTGACTATGGGCTTTATTTACTACATTTATCATACTCTCTTTTTATACAATGAACTTACATTATCACCAACACTGTCAGTAGATGAGCCATCTGATGCACGCTGAAATTTTATTTATAATTATTTACACAAGAGAAATAAATAACAATTAGATGATTTTCAGGTTGCATCATAGATAAAACCATTTTAGAATCTTTATATCCACAGCACAAATAATCTACACATATTAAAAAATAGTCACATTTCAGACTTATTTAATTGATTTTTATCTTCAAGAACACCTTACTGTCTGTCTCTCTCTCTCTTTCTATAATGTATGCCCTTGACACCAACAACCCCAGTCTTATCGAAATGGCGGTTCTATTGTGTTTTTGTATCTATAAATTGGTTCAGACTGGCTGATTTCCAAGAAACTTTCTTGAAATGAAAACCCTGATGTCATGAGCCCTGTCTAACACTTTCTATAGTTAATTGAAAGATAATGTGAATAATTACCTGACCAGTTGGTTTATAAGTAAACCTTTTAGTTTTGTTCAATGACCTTGCAATGAATTTGGGTTTTACATCATGTCCTTGAATGAGTATTTTCATCCTCGGATGAAAGTACAGAATACTGCAGTATTCCTGAGAACAATGAACTGTCAATTTGTATTTAATTACATCAAGGCAATCCTTTAACTATTTCTAACAGAAGTTTGCTGCAATGATACAGTCTTAAAAGATTAAAACTTTCATGGATCACCAAACAAAATCTGGAATAAAACTTCTTCACGTATATATTATTATGTCTGGCTTATGCTTATGTTAATACTATTTTTTTTTAATAATCTAACACAACTAATAAAATATCTTATCTAAAGAAAATGTTGGTTCTTATCAAATCAGAAATTATACAACTATTGGCTGCCTAAATAATCACTTACTTGTTACTTACTTTTAAGAATTTCAAATAGAATTAATTTGTTCTAAATATATGTTGATATATATAAATTGTTCAACGTTTTTTTTTATTAAAAAAGGAAAAGTTGACAAAATAATTTGTTTTCACCAGACATTTATACTGCAACTAATTTCTACTGTACTTATCTTATCTTATCTTATCTGTTTACAGACGCTCCTTCTATACAGAAGATTATTGCGTCCTACGCTTATCTATGGTTTGTGTTTAGTCCTGCATTTTTATTAGAGATTTAAATGTTGATAAAGTGTTGGTTTTCCTGGATTCTTCAGGCAACCCATTCCACGCCCGAATTCCGGACGGGAAGAAGGAAAACTTGTATGTGTTTGTTCTTGCATACGGAATAAGAAAGGTGTTTTTATCCTTATGTCTATCTGAGGGTTGTATTAAGTTATCTTTGTGTTGTATTTCTAAATTAGAATTAATTGCTTTATGTATGATTACTACTTTGCTCTTGGTTCTTCTATCCTCTAGTGTTTCAAGGTTTAATGATTTAACTAATGGTGTTATTCTTGTCAGTTTCGAATATTCTCCAGTAATGAATCTGGCAGCTCTTTTTTGAATTTGTTCTAGTTTATCAATGTTTTCTTTGGTGGATGGGTCCCATACAGAAGATGCATATTCTAGTACAGGTCTCACCAAAGTGAGGTAGCATTTTAGTTTTATATCTCTATTACATTTGTTAAAGTTCCTTTTTATAAAGCCTAAGGTTTTGTTTGATTTTTTAATAACTTCATTGACATGGGGATTCCATGATAGTTTCTCATTTATTAAGACTCCTAAGTATTTTGCATCTTTAGTTTGGGTCAGTTCTTTTCCATGAATGTAATATTTTGAATTTATTTGTTTCTTTTTCTTTGTTACTCTTAACAGTTGACACTTTTCTGGGTGGAAAGACATACTCCAGTTAGTTTCCCATTTTATCAATTCATCTAAGTCTTTTTGTAAAATTTTGCTATCTTGTTCTGATTTAATTGTTCTATAGATTATACAATCATCAGCAAATAACCTAACTTTTGTACCTGTTGAGATGTTGTTTGGGTAAATCATTTATATAAATTAAAAAGAGTAAGGGACCTAGCACAGTTCCTTGTGGAACTCCTGAGTTAACCTTTATTAGTGCAGATGGAAGGGCCTAAAAACAAAATATCAGTCTATATAAAATAACTATAAATAATAAATAACTGTTAATAATAAGTAACTGTAAATAATAAATAACCATCTATATATATAATTCTCTTCATGGGACCATGCGAGGCAAGCAAGCTGCAAGTATGTGCAACCGAGCATGACGAATGACCCTCGCTCGGGTCAACTAATCACTGTTGGCAAGTGTGGTGGGATGGAAAAAAAAAGTGGGAGTGGGTGGTAACAAAACTCTTGCGTTCACTTGCCGTTCACTAGCATTGTACCTACGCAGAAATGTGAGATTCGTAGTGTACTGGTTAACACGTCCACCTCATACGGGGAGGTCCTGGGTTCAAGCCCAAGCGAAAACATTTTTTTTTAATTTTTAAAAATGTCTGTTTGTGCCCGTTCTTTTACCCCTTTATTGCCAACACTAGCTGATCCACAGCGTAGCATACGCTGCTAATGATTTAGTGACGGGTGAAGACTTCCTGAAAGACACAGTTGTCAAAATGTTTGGGCAAACGACTGTGAGTGAATGAAAAGAAGGAACTCTGGAGAGACTTGCGGCGTAGCATACGCCACAGACTTATCTTATCTGTTTACAGACGCTCCTTCTATACAGAAGATTATTGCGTCCTACGCTTATCTATGGTTTGTGTTTAGTCCTGCATTTTTATTAGAGATTTAAATGTTGATAAAGTGTTGGTTTTCCTGGATTCTTCAGGCAACCCATTCCACGCCCGAATTCCGGACGGGAAGAAGGAAAACTTGTATGTGTTTGTTCTTGCATACGGAATAAGAAAGGTGTTTTTATCCTTATGTCTATCTGAGGGTTGTATTAAGTTATCTTTGTGTTGTATTTCTAAATTAGAATTAATTGCTTTATGTATGAATACTACTTTGCTCTTGGTTCTTCTATCCTCTAGTGTTTCAAGGTTTAATGATTTAACTAATGGTGTTATTCTTGTCAGTTTCGAATATTCTCCAGTAATGAATCTGGCAGCTCTTTTTTGAATTTGTTCTAGTTTATCAATGTTTTCTTTGGTGGATGGGTCCCATACAGAAGATGCATATTCTAATACAGGTCTCACCAAAGTGAGGTAGCATTTTAGTTTTATATCTCTATTACATTTGTTAAAGTTTCTTTTTATAAAGCCTAAGGTTTTGTTTGATTTTTTAATAACTTCATTGACATGGGGATTCCATGATAGTTTCTCATTTATTAAGACTCCTAAGTATTTTGCATCTTTAGTTTGGGTCAGTTCTTTTCCATGAATGTAATATTTTGAATTTATTTGTTTCTTTTTCTTTGTTACTCTTAACAGTTGACACTTTTCTGGGTGGAATGACATACTCCAGTTAGTTTCCCATTTTATCAATTCATCTAAGTCTTTTTGTAAAATTTTGCTATCTTGTTCTGATTTAATTGTTCTATAGATTATACAATCATCAGCAAATAACCTAACTTTTGTACCTGTTGAGATATTGATGGGTAAATCATTTGTATAAATTAAAAAAAGTAAAGGACCTAGCACAGTTCCTTGTGGAACTCCTGAGTTAACCTTTATTGGTGCAGATTTAGATCCATTAATTATTACAGTTTGCTCCCTGCCTAAAAGGAAATCTTGGATCCAGTGATGTAAGGAACCTGAGATTCCAAAGTAGTTAAGTTTTTTAAGTAAACTAAGGTGGTGAACTTTGTCAAATGCTTTTGAGAAGACTTGCTCATCATAGACATTGCAAAGAACATTTGTGTGTGAGAGTACAGACACAAAAAGCAGCACTAAGTAAATAAAAAATAGCGAGTAAACGTAAAGATATGCACACTGAGGTTGTTGTTACCCGCCTCCAATTTAATATTTATACTACCATCCCTTAAACATAAACTGTGATTGCCCGACCCTAGCGAGGGTTAGTCATATTTATGGTTGTTAATTGTGTGTTGTTGTTTTCTTCTTTTGGAAACTGATTATCGATTACGTAACTCCGATTGTAAACCGATTATCGTTTTATAGCTGACTTCATAGAAGTTAGGGGTGTACCGAATTTCGCCTGCAAATGTCTCGAAACCAACAATGAGTTGGCAGTTCCCACCGCAACCGACATTCACTCGCGTTGTTTTGATTTCTTCGTGCTGTAGTTTGTGTCCGTTCTTTCCCCACTTTCTTTGCACTCTCCATGAGCAAGTCTGCGGCGTATGTTACGCCGCGAGGCGTCTAGTAAATAATAAATAACTTTATTATTTATAGTTATTAAATAGCTATTAAAGAGCAGTTTCATGGAAAAAGTTTTATATTATAACACAAAATTACATATGCACCAGAAACTATTTATGCTACCATCAAACATAATGCAGGTCAAGTAAATTATTAATTACATAGTATTGGCTGTTAATCAGTAATGGCTGTTAACGTAATCCTAAAACATAATCCAATCTGATCAAATAATTAATTCAACAGTTTGGCCCATTATGTTACCTGGAACAAAATCTGATTATTCCAGTCATTTAACACTCTGATGTCAAATTTGTTTTGAAATTGCAAACTGTTTTTTACAATGTTTTAAAAATTTTAGTACAAAAATTCCTTGATGTTGCCTAATTAAACATTTAATCAAAATAAATTTAAAAACTTTAAATATCTACAAAATAAAAAGTGTTTTTTTAATGAAATAAAGACAAAAAAACACATTTTAAATGACTTCATTATGTTAAAAATGAGAAGAAGATAAATCAGTCACTTACTCTAAGGGAGTGCTTGTATTCAGATGAATTTTGTTTAATAGGCCTGTTATCTGGAGTTTTTTGACCAGCTAAATGAGTTTCTGGACATCTGATATCTGTAGGATCACTTGAAAAATCTAACTCAGTCAGTCCATTTCCCATGCTGGAATAAATATAGTACTGACTGTTAACTTGGGTTGTTAGTCTCCCATCTATGAAACATTTGCATGAATATGATGAAAATTAATATTAATAAATATAAATAATATACACCAAAAATTTCAAATGTTCATAATCATAAATCTCTCACTTAACTTTGTTCATGTTATTAAATTCACACAAAAATGACTAATTGGTTAAATTATTATAAACAATAACATGATTTATAATAAACTCACGTCTTTAGATTGTAGAGGATGATTTTAGTACCAGTAGTTGTTAAAGATTCCCCTAAGCCACGAATTTCCTGCTTGAGTTCATTTTCTTTACCAAATGGTGAGTATTGAAGAATTATATCCAACATTTTCTTGGATTCAGAACCACCTAAGCGTTTAAGTAACCCCTGGTCAAGGATAACACTATAATTGTATGATTCAAACTATGTTTTTAGTGAATTCAAGTTTTTTTATGGCTCTTCGTGCAAACAATTGAGATTGAAAACTATAAAAATTTCCCATAAAAATTTCCAAAAAGAATTTAATAAAAGAATATTTCTAGATTTTCCTTTGAATTATATCAATTAAAGCTGACTTTTCTAATTCAACGTTTATGGATGAGTTTTAAAGCCCCCAAAAATTTCGACTGTTAAAATTAATTTAGCACAGAAAAACTGAAATACAATGTACATGTATTACAATTTTTGAGTGAAATGAATCTTTTTTGCTATGGCTGATCAAACATCAATAATTTCAGGATATTTCATCAGACACTCACAAATCTTCACTTGGTGAAAGTCTCATCACTACAATTTCTTTTTTTTTAAATTAGAATTAGATTCCTCCACTTAAAATACTTAATTTAGACCATTTTTTTAAAGTTTCCAGGCTAAATTAAAAAAAAATAATTTTTATTGAAAAAACACGTACCGGTACTACTTGCATCAGTTTAACATTACGTCATTTGAAAAGATCACATAGGATTTAAGATTCATATTGATACATATTTTTTGTTTAACACAATGCAAATAAGTTCTGAAATTAAATTCCTTAGGTGAAATTAATTCTCAAAAAAAGGGGGGAAAAAATTAAGCAATATATATTGAGAAAAATGGAGAGGAGAAAAAGAAAAATTTATCAAGTATGAATTTAAGTTTTTCACACTAACAAAGATCAGAGCGATTGAAATATAATGTAAAAAAAAAGGATATTTTCTGGAAGTTTATATTGGATTATTGGTGCATGAACGGTTTCAGCTTTAATATTTTCCAAATATGTTTGAGATAATAAACCTATTGAAGCACTATTTCTGGATCTTGTGATCACCAAAGCATCCTTTGCCAACCGCATGGAACCAGATTTGAAACCATTTCCATATTGGCCAATAGGTTCATAAGCATTATGTTGGTTATACTTTTCCTTTTCACAAAACCCAAAGCTAATGTGGAAATGAAAGAAATCATCAAAACTATGATATTATACTAAATTACAACATAAATTTTAAGTATCTAATTTAAAATTAAAAGCAAAAATTCATTATACAACTATTCCATGCACAGGCTGATTTTAAAAGTTCAGTTTTCAACAAAAAAATGAAACATTCTTCATGATGCTATTTTTAAGTTGCCTAAGGGCAATAACTTAGTTTAAGGTTGCAGTTAGTCTAAGTGCAATGAGGACAGAATACCGGACTAGGAAAGTAGTTGGAAATTCAAGCAAATTTCTCTATACCTTAGCATCTTGGTGAGACCTTCTTTATTCATGCCAGCTCCATCATCTTTAAATGTTAAACACAATTTACCCTTCATGTCTGTCCCATCTATTGCCAGTTTTGTTGCCCGTACATCTGGGTCATAGGAATTATCTGAAATTATACATGTAGCAAAGCATGTTGCAAAAATTGAAGTGTTGTTATTCTATTTATTTAAGTAATTATGAAAAGAATTCCATCGAAAAAAAAGCAATTAAATCAGTCTGAAATTTCATAAAACATTTTAATAAATTAATTTTAGACACCAAATTTATCATTAAAATTGTATTAAAATCAGAATCTCTAACCTATGAGTTCAGCTATGGCCCCTAAAGCCCAAGTGTGGCTTGTTGCATTTGAATGAATAAATCTTGGATGTACCTGCAAGAATTAATTTACTGTGTTTCATAAGAAAACTTTCCAACACTTGGAACAACATAATTTTTTTAGAACATGAATGACCAGAAAAAACTATCAATAGTAAATACTATAATAATTGCATCAAAACCAGCCCTGATGTTACAACAAAAAAAAAGAAAGTAAATTTTAAAAATATAGCTATAGAAATAACAAGGAAAATGGGCACTGTTCAGGTTAGATTCTTCTTCATTTAGAAAAGTTATAAAGTATTTTGAACAAAGCCAGATTATTCTGGCATCTTCAGAGCCAATGACCTTCCATACAAAATACAAACCATAAATGAAGCAGGGAAAGTGACACAAATGGCAGAAGAAATAAAACACACATAATCATCCTGCTTGGAAATAATGAAAAAAAAATATGGACATGGGCTGGACTGATAAATTTGCCTCAATGTAAACAATTATTACTCAAGGCAGTAAGAGGAAAATGGTTATTCGTGGCAGGCATTGACTTCATGTCACAATAAGCACTAATAATGATAGTATAGGAAGCTCAAATCCAACAATTATAATACATGTACTAACATTCCAGACAAAGAAGAATAGAACAATTAAGATGTATGAATTACAATACTACATATGTGAAGACCAAAACATATTTTAAAGAAACTTTTACAAAATCTGCAATTGAAAAATCAGGGATAGAGATTTCAATATCAAATGAAAATGTATATTTTTTGTTTTATCACAATAACAATCATTTTAGTTTCTAAAATTTTGGTATTTGGAACACAGAATGACATGCATAAAACTAAAGTTTAACTCCATAAAGTATAGTATAGGCTTTAGATGACTATCCATTAATAATTCCAACAGTCTATAGATTTGATCTGAAACCATTTTCTTGTCATAAATAAATGTTATCAGGCATAACTATCATACATCATAACTATCTCAATGCCACACCCACCGCCTTTTTTTTTGCACCACACACACGCTTAAATTTTGAAGTTCTGCTAACATCCCCACCACCCCGCCTGCATATCTCATGAGCTCCATTAATTGCTTTGCTATATACTATATATATATCTCATATAACGTTCCTTAAAATGAATAAAAGTTTCCTCTTAAGTCTTAATAGAAACAAATCAATGTGTATAATCGATTTTTCTTAAAACCCCTCAGCCTAGTTAATAAGGTTAACATTTTTGTTCTGACAACAGAGGAAGCAGTTTGACATGATTTTGATAATAATAACTAAGTAATCAGTTTTCTCTCAGTTGTGGACACGAAATCAATTAATTATTTAAAAAATTATAATTAAATTAAATTTCGAATGTATAAAAAGTATAATATAATTTGAATTTATGAGTAGAGAAAAATCATTTGATGGTATTTATTTTACGGTATCGATATTTTTCTTGGAAAAACGAAAATAAAACAATGACAATGTATTTTCAAACATTGTAATTAAATTACTTTTTTCATTTGATATTTTATTACATTTATTCATTAAATAATAATAGTATTTGCTTTGAATATATTCTCTCCTTGCAGAAGTTCAATATTGAAAAAAAATTGTTAACTCTGCGTTTATTTATTTGGTTAGTTTTTATATCGTCTTACTTTACATTATTCGGGAAACCCCGATTACTAATAGCCAAAAACGTGTAACAAAGTTAAATCAGATTAGATATTTAAAAAATTTCAATTAATCAGTTTTTCATTTACTTTAAATTCTTATTAAAAGTTTTACGTTTGAAATCTTTTAACTTGATTAAAGCCACATAAGTTTAAAGCACATACCTGGAGAGGCCCAGCCCCAGTTTTGGTCGACATTTTTGTAGAGCAATTTTTCTTAACACGGTTACACATTTAATATAAATATCGATACCCATAATAAAATTTCAGGTAATATTCGAAATCAATGCTGCCGTGACATTTATAGGCAACTGGTCATAGTTATACTTGCACATGGTTGTAATGAATCAATTCTTTGATGCGTCATATGACTATGACTTTACACCGAAACTGTCAACCACAAGTGGAAAACAGAGAGGGAGGGGGTTTAGTGAGAGAGAGTGGGGAGTAGGCTATGGCGTGAGTGGTGAAATTTTCATTGAAATTTTTTTTAATGGAACACAAGTCCTTCATTATGTTGAGACTCAGAATATAAAATGTATTATTATTATAGTTATAGTATGTGTCACTGATAAGAAAAAATTGTAAAATAGTCAAAATAAAGATATACTCAGAATCATGTATATGAACTATATGGCCCTGATGCTACGAAAGGTGAGAACCTTTAGACTTACACTGACATCGTGAGAATTTAATGTGAATGTGGAAATGCGGTGACAAGAAACAAAGAATTGGGAATACCACGGAAATTTGTTGGTTTTATAAAAAAAAAGGGGGGGGGGAGAGTGAGGGAGTTGATGAAAATTTCAAAAATGTAGGTCACTGATGCATCGTAGCATGTGGGGCTGACATTTTTTCAAAAGGGGGGAAGGGTAAAATCGTTTGTCTCAAATACAGATAGCCCATAATTTTTATGTTTGTTTTTAAAACGAATTATAAATTATACTTTTTTGCCATTAATATACCATTTAAAATTTGAAGAAAAAATATTTAAAATTACATACAACTCAAAATCAGCACAGAAAGAATTTTTAACAATTAATTATTTTTTTAAAATAAATCCCATTACTTAAGTCTAAATTCAATGTATATTCCTTGATTACACTTGGAGCTCATCTGCACTTGTTTTAAAAGACAGTTTCAACTATGATAATGATAACCCATATTATTCACATGACTTAGTTTAAATTTAAGTCAAAAACTTAAGTTTCCAGGTAATTCCTAGGGACAATTTGTTTTAATTTTTTAAAGATTGCTGAGATACGCCAAATTCAGGATTCACGACATGGGCTTTTCGTCTGCACGACCCAGGAGTGCTGGATTTACCTCCCAGCTACACAAGCTATAGCCTAGGGCAGTGATGGTGAACCTTTTTGGAGCCGCGTGCCCAAAATTCAACCAAAATCCACTTATCTTTGGCAAAGTGCCAACACTCCAGTTAAACCCAAAAAATGGGGTTTTGGCTTAGCAAACAACACACACTTGTCTCAAGACTAAAACAGAAAAAGCAAGAAGAGAGTTTTCAACAATAAAAAAACTTTTTTCTTCAGGAAATATGTTGATTTTGCGAAATTAATTGGATTTTTGCTGTTACATACTAATAATCCGTCAAACCTCGACGCTTACTTCGTTAATTTGAGCGCAACTCATGCAACACTAGGGTTATCTGTCAATCAGTTTCTTGTGTCAGATTAAAATAATTTGATATACTTTAAAGCTGAAAACAGTTGTTAGGAAGCATAAAATGATCCAAACAAAGTAAGAATAGCACCTCTAAGTGTTTTCATTGATTTAAACTCACTTGTGGCTGAGAATTCCACACTTTTAAGTATCTCATTTTCATAAATATCAATTGTGCTGCCCTGCGTAATCTCTGTACACTCCCTCTTCTCAAGTGTTGCACAAAGATCAGAGAATTTTGTTTTCCACCTAAAGCCTTCTTGAAATTCCAATAGCTCCATTTTCAGATTTTCAAGATCTAACCATTGTTAGCAAGAAAGATCAAGTTCTTCAAACTTAGATTCGTTTGGAGAAGTATAAAAACACATGGTTGTTTCCATCTGACAGAAGTGTAGAAATCTCTACTTAAAATTCTCCTTTGCATGTGAAATCTACAAGGAATTTTCTAGCCTTGTAGAGGCTCGAAAATTCCTTGTAGATTTCTTCATGACTTGGGGGAGTGTTTTCAAATTGTGTAGAATTTCGTAAAATATTTCAGCTGCCCACTTGCAAGATCTCTCTAAAAAATATGCAGTTTTCTTTCAAATGGTTTAAATCGCAAAACATCTTTTCTGCCGTTTTCCCATCCCAGTTCCTTGTTCAGTACATTAAAGTGTTATAAACTTTTATATACTCCCTTTCGGCTTTGTTGGGCTTATTTTGGTTAAGCGCATGTGAATATGCTTGGTTTCCACACTAAGATTTCGTGGTTTGCTATATTATTAAATTGAATGTTTTTACATTATGTTTGTGCATTCTGTTTAATTTAAAGATATTTAATTAGAATTAGGTTACCTCAAACGGACAGTCTACAATAAATTTCAATTTGTTTAGCAAACATTAACTGCTTCAACTTTGGCGTATTCTTTGCCATGTAACAAGTAATATGACTGGCCTAAACAATTGAAACGTCTCAAATTATGGCAAATAAGTATGCATATCATTTCTATAGAGATATATAAAAATCTTAAATCTAGGCTTAGGGGCCGTCCATAAATGACGTCACGCGATTTTTCACCCCCTCCCCCTCGTCACGTGTCGTAAAAAAAACAGACCACCCACTCCAATATGACGTCACAAAGCTTTGCCCCCCCCCCAATAAAAGTTGTATTTCCTATTTGAAAAAGAGCATAATTTTCAAATCACTTTTTTAAATCCTTTATATTAACTCGTGGTGTCTGATTGCTTGCTTCCTTGTCGCCAAAACTTTGGATCGATTTTTAACCCACTTCCTCGTAAACTAGCGAGCTGAAATTTTGCAGGCAGTTTTGTGCCGATGATAAAAACTATGTTTCCAAATTTCAGATCGATCGCATGTACTGTAATTAAATTATTGAATTTTTAGATTATTTTATTTATCTCTATGTATCATGTTAAATTTTTGAGATAGAGTGTCGCGGTGCGTATTATATTGAACGACCTTTCCTGTCGCACAATAAGGTGAGTATTTTATTGACAACACTTTTTATAAACATATTCCTCATCGGTGCGCATTTTATTAAACACGTTTTACGAGATATAACTACAATTTTGTATTTTTGGATGGTCTTGCGCTGCGTATTATAATGAACATTCTTTTAGTTACGTCTCGTACATAAAGGATTTATAGTCAAAAACTTGGTTTTTTACGGGTTTTTTCATTTGTCATTTAAGTATGCATTTAGTGAAAGGTGCACTCTAATATCGTAACACGCGTCGACAATTTTTTTTACACCTAGATAAAAATTACCAAATACACTGAAATATGTTAACCAGTAAAGTGATCCACGGCCTCAAGTTGGCATATATATTATATATATAGCTAAAAATTTATATAGTGGGCCTTATATCTAATTTTGGAAAGGGCAACTAAAAATAACATTTGGGAACCACTCACCTGGCAGAACATAATTGACTATATACCTCATGCATGTCCATTATTGTCTATGCCATAATGATGACTCACTATTTCCCCCTTTTGTCTTCATGGACAAATTAGATCAATTTGTACTTAGTACTATACTCTAATAACACATCATCGCCAAATAAAGTCTCTTACTTGAACATATGAAACCAAATTTAAAAGCACACCAGGGTTTGTATATAACTTATAGTAAAAGTTTCATATTTAGTCTGCATCCTTGACCTTGTGAACACAAAGCAAAAGTATGATGATCATCATGTCAAAACATGTGTGAAAACAAATTTAAAAATTAATTCATCTAAAACTAACAAGTTAAAAACTTTTCTTGTAATAAAATAAAAATTACAGTACAATTTTTAGTACAATAACAAAATCACAAATTGAATAAACACTTATGATGAAAATTATTTCTTTTACAGCTAAAGCTAAATCTGTTGGTCTATTACTATTACATTATAGTACAAGTAGAATTATTTTTAAAAACAGTTATTACTACCGGGTATATATTTGATAAATTATATATATACATGAAGTGTGAAATTCAAAACTAAGAATACTAAGATTTGGGTGAATATTTCTTTAGCTATTCAATAAACATTCAGAAATTAATATAAATTTATGAAAAAAAATAACAACCCATGTAACAAAGGAGATTGCTAGGATATAACTCTGTAATGAATTACACTGTTCAAGTTTAACTTGTGATCCACTTAATTCTAATGTAAAATTAAACACTTATATTACTGCCAGGGCATATAATATAAATAATTCAATAAATTTAATCATTTCTATAAATATTTTTAAAGGTTTAGTTCTGATACACACATTTTTCACAAAACATTTGAGCTCAAATTCTAAATCACCTTTATTGTAAAAACTTTTATAAAAAATATATTTAACGATGAGTATGTGCATTAAAATTAAAGAATTTTTTTTTAAACATTATCAAAATTGTACTAAAAATCTTTAAGACATTAAGTAGTCAATATGATTCATACAAAAATTTATACAAATGAAAATGATTTTTAACTAATAATAAAGAACTAAATGTGCACAATAAATAAACTTAAACAACATAGCATGACAATGGACATGAAATATAGACATTTCTTATGATGGAGTTAGGCTAAGCTCCAAATTGTTTGTGCACTTCAAGCACGCTAGCAATGACTGCCTCTATATCTTCAACATTCCCTGAATCTGTGTTTGTCAATAAAACCATTAGTTCATGAACATTATGATGGAAGGGTGTCAAACTTCCAGTCTTTATGGAAGCATCGCTAATTGCTTGTGGCTGTCTTTTATTTGCTGAGAATAGAATTTCAAAATAAAATCAAAGTTTTAGGGAATAAGCTTAAAATAATGAATAATCAATATACATAATTTGCAATGTATGTCCCGTCTGTCTGTCCGTGACGCTACTAATTTTAGAAAGCAGCGCACCAAATTACTGCACCAAAAATAACTCTTTTCGAACGTTTCGCATAAAATTGTTCAATATGAAAATAAATGAATTAAATAAAAATAAATGAAAGTTCTGTCTTACATTTTTTTTTATTCTGATTTTTATTTTTTCAAAATAAATAGATTTCAGCTGAAATGTATTTATTTTGAAAACTTCCGTCATTTTTGACGGGTAATGCACTAGTTTTAATACATTTTAAAAGATGCATATTGCAGGGGAAAAGAATATATTGTCACTGTAATAAAAAACCAAATATTTTTCTGTATTGAGAAGCCACATTTTATTTATTGTATAGAATAGTATTATTTGATTTATTGTAGGGAAAAAAAATCATTTATTGTATTAAAAAGCCATACAATTTTTTTAAAGATCTGTTAATCTTGATATTGTAATTTCTATAAAAAGATTAAAGACTTCCTGTATTATGTCAAGAATCTGGAACTGACGTGTGTCATATAACAGGGGTGTTATTGAACTGTTTTATAACAGGGGTGTTATTGAACTGTTTTGTAACAGGGGTGTTATTGAACTGTTTCACTTTTATCCCATGTGTTCCAATGAAAGGGTTAACTTAAAACTACATACCAGCAAAAAAGTTGGAAGGAAGGATGTTTAACCAACAATTTGTTCTACATGGTTCCCCAAAATGAAAAACTTCCAGTTTGACATTTGATTTGTTTACCTCTTGAAATTTGAGCTGACGGCCGTTGACTGGTTGCACATTGGTTGGGTACAGGCTGTTGACTGGTTGCACATTGGTTGGGTTCACCTTGTTTCTTGTCAAGAATACACATCAAAATACTTTGAGCAACCTCTTGGATATGTGACACTTTGTTTGCCGTGGGCTCTGCTCTCTTTGGCTGCTGCTCTTCAATGTCCCTTAATACACATTGAGATGAATTACTGACATGTTGTTCTATAATTTTGTAATAAATATATCAGATTTTAATTATATTATGTTCTTATGTCATAAATTTTATTTTTATGTGACTTTGTTATTTTATCATGTGAGTTGCAAGGAAAAGGAAACTAAATACAAAAATGGATGTCAACTTGTTACATTAAAATCATCCTCACTTTGAAGTTTTATAAAGTTCAACTTACTCAGATGAAGAAGATGAAGTTTCTTGTAGTGAATAATAGGAAACTTTCTGATCAAAATAAATGTTAAAATAAGTTAAACACAAATAACCATCATATGAATTATCAATATTAAATACAATCATCCCTCACCACTTCAAGTTTCGCTGCTTCACACTATCACATTCATTCAGATATTGTTTTTTCATTACAGGTTTGATCATGTCAGGTCAGGGCCCTGAACCATAAAACAATTACCAGTGCATTTGAGTGTACAACAAGATCTGGATCACTAAGCACCTGGTGCCATGAGTAATGCATCCTCCAAGTCAAGCAATATCTCACAGAGAAGGGACTCGAGTTTTATGTCCTTTTCCTCATTGACAATGTCCAAGACCTACTTACAACAGTGTGTGGATAGAGTTACTTCCTTACACTGCACTGATACAACCTGATCATGGCATTATTTGTGGATTCAAGGCCCTCAACAAGCTAAACACCTGGCACCAGCTGGTGGATAAGTCAGTTAGGCTAGACCGGATGCTAGGAAGAGGTTTCATGGTTATGACACACACTTATGTGGAGCTGCTGAGGATGCATTCGGCCCCTTATCTGTCGAGGATCTGGTGGACATTGATAAATCTGTGAGTGAAAAGGACACAGAAGAGTAGCCCGATGTTTCGAGGGTCAGGAAGAAATCAGCCTTACACTTGAGGTCTCTCACAAATAATGAGAAGTAATTCACAGAGAAAATTCGGGACTTGATTGGCCAATGGAACACACAAATTATTCTGGAACCAGCAACTGCCATTACAATGCTCTCTGGCTCTATCAGCCTATAACTATAAATAGATGTTGTCATTTCAATATTTATCAGAAATTGATTTGTTGGAAAAAGATTTTTAATTACAGAAGTGTCATCATAACTCTCTTTAATCTCAGATTATTAAAGCTGACTTTGTAAATTTCAGCTATGTAACTTGAAAATTTGAAGGATCAAGCAATACCATATATGCTCGTTCTAAAGCCGACCTTTTTTGGACAAAATCAAGGAGAAAAAGTTGGGGGGTCGGCTTATGAAAGGGTCATAGGTGATTTGTGCATGGATATTGAATATCGGTGTTGTTATTGTAGATCATCAAGGTCCTTTTCTACATTCTACAAGATTCGACTGCTCTACCAGAAGCTATAATATATTATTAAATATCTGCACTTACCTTATTTAATCATTTTATTTATTTTTGTGAATGTTTAAATAAATTGTTTAAAAATTTTGTTTTCAACAACGAATTTTAATGTACGTGCTTTCGTCACTCTTTACCAAAGAATTTTTTTTTAAATACCGGTAACTCTTGCCAAACAAAGAGCACAAAGACAAAGATAGACAGTACAAAGTAAACAATCATAATGATCAATTATTTTTTTTTAAATGTGTACCATTTTGTTTAAGCTGTCTTATCATATTTGGGGGGACGGCTTGCGAGCGGGTTATACACTTTTAATACTTTTCAGCTTATGAACGAACGGGCTATAGAACGAGTATATATGGTAAATGTTCTAGCAATAATTACCATGCCTTAATCTTACCTTTCTCTTTCTTAGTATTTTCCTAGAAATGAACAAAAATAAAGAAGGGGGAGGGTTACAAAAAGTTTAGTGGAAGATGTCCACGTCCACTGTTTTGTTATTGTGTGTGGGTGGGTGCTGAAATATGATTGACTTGGTGGTAAGGCAAACAATTTTATTTTAATTAATAAATGCTTATAAAATTAATGTCTCTAGTTTTCCATTCCAAAATCTCTTAATAAACACTTCAATTCAGCTTCTATGATATCTGATCTTACAAATAATGCACAACTTTGTGAATGACGACTCTTCAGTCTCCACGTTCTTCACATTGAAGAATGTTCACAGAATTCATTAATCAGATCATTACATCTTTAAAATGCTAATAGTTTTTTTAGGGCTGCGGAAATTAACTATTAATTTCTCGATTAATCGTTAAAAATTTTTAACGATTAAATTTTTTTTAACGATTAATCGACCCCCCACTTATAAATGTACTGGAAGTCAAAAAGTTAAATATTTTGGCAGATAAATGTAAACTAATTTCCGGACGATTACACGAACATTTTAGTTTTAAACTATTGACTGACGTGAATGTTCTAAATGTTGATAAATGTTATTGTGTCCATAGAGAGAAATCGTTTGCCTACCATGCAATGTTCCCTCTAAGTCTAGGCTTAGTTGGTCCGTGTGCAAAGTTAAAAAAAACAACTCGTGTGCAAAGTTGCACAACGTCCATTTTTTGTGCAATATCCTTCAAAATTTGCTGCGTGGTGATTCTAAACTCCTGTGTGGCGTCAGTCAAATATCTGCGCAGCCGCGCTGCCAAAATGGAACATTGCTACCATGGTTCTAACACTTCACTTACATATCACCTGCAAACCAAACATCCACTAAAGTATCAGAAACTTCAGCTGAGACAATCTAAAGCTATGTGAACGATTGTTCAGCTTGGGCTGGTTATATTGTCAATAAGACCAGCTCATCACTTGAACCAAATAATGTCAATACACTTGTCTCTTTTGCGTTGTTGGTTAAAAGATGTCATATAAAGAAGGTATTCCAGTATTATTTCGATTTTTGACAAGTATTTTAATAAATGTTACTGATGACACCATAAATGTCAATTTTTGGCTTTAATCAAAATTAACGATTAATTAATCGTTAATTTTCTCAAAAGTAAACGATTAAATTTAAATTAATCGTTAACAGCCCTAGTTTTTTTTATAAATCCAATTTCTGTCAGTTTTTTCAGTTACTTGCTCTGGTCAATTGCAATTATATTAAAAAAGACAGATAATAAAAGCCAGACAACTGTGGATAACTCGTCCAACAAAGAGTGGCAAGGGCTCCTCAGAATTCATCCAGAGGGTGACAAGGGTTCCTTAGAACTCATCCAGAGGGTGACAAGGGTTCCTTAAAACTCATACAGAGGGTGACAAGGGCTCCTCCGAATTCATCCAGAGAGTGACAAGGGTTCCTTAGAACTCATCCAGAGAGTGACAAGAGTTCCGGACGATATTTATTAATTTTTAGATTGATAAAATAATAACACCTTATAGTTTTTGTTTACATATGAACCATATAAACTAAATTGTAATAATCTATGTCTATCTATGGCATCCGTCCATCCTCAAGGGATTATGGCATTTCCTCCTGCTCCCCTTCCCCTTTATGGGTTGAGGAGGTAGAAAAAAATGAGGCTACGATAGCCTAGGCAGAGCTTTAAAGAAGACCAGCTGTTGCCCAGGCAGCAGGCCCTCTCTCTCCCACACAGATGGTGATTCCAGAGGAACAGCTTAGCTGATACAACAAGGTGCCATCTGCATCGCAGGAGTTGCCAGAGATATAGCGCATCGCAATAAAACTGACTAAGGGACTCCGTCTCCTGATTTTCTGTTAGGGTTTACTCCCTTAGTCTATCCATGAACAGGTGTGGCCGCGAGACAGCAGAGGTTTGTAATAATATTATTGTAATAATAGTAATATGTTTTACTACTTATTGAATTGAATCATATCATTGAAGATATACTGTTACATGTAATGCATTTCAACTTATCCTCAATAGTGACATTAGAAAATGAGAATAATGTTTTAAGTTTTTAATGGGGACGCGGTGGTCGAGTGGCAGCGCACTGGACTGTCGTACCGATGGTCATGGGTTCGAATCCGTGTGAAGGCAAGGGCTTGTTCCCGGGGCCTAGGGCGTCCCTGAGTCACCCCGCTCCGAATGGGTACCTAACACTACATGTAGTTAGGCGGCTGGGTAATGCGTGGAACCCACAAAGCCGTGTCTTGTGAGCGCTGCATCACTTGCCAAAACAGATCATCTGTCATGGTCTGTGGACGCAACTATCTTCTGCATAGAAGGAGCGTCTGTATAGATAAGATAAGACAAGTTTCTTGTTGAATGATTTTGTATTGAACCAGCAGTTTTAAACATTTGGCTTGTGGTAACAATATTTCTTGTCATTTTAACTGTGAAGACTGCACAAAGCCTGTACACATTGGGCAAAGATTCAATGGTTCAAAGGGGGGTCGACATGTTATGGTCATATGAAAAAATATTTACCATTTAATACAACTGGAATGATAATCATTTTCACATGAAATTCATAACTTTGGATGAGTTATTGAGCACAAAATCTACTTACACAGATTCAACTGGTGATGGCAACTTTAAGTTTGCAGCATCTTTATTATCCTGCTGTTGATAAAAAATATAATTTGATTTCAAAGAAAACAGAACAATGTTCTGCATTTATAAAAATTATACATAAATATTAAGCTTCATGTTAGTTTACAGATTTAAAGGTGCCAACTTCCTGAAATCACTCTATGAACATATACATATATATATATATCATATCAATCATAAAAAACAGATTTTCTGATGAAAATTTGGTCTGACTTGTTCCTAAAATATTTTGAAAAATGAAATGGTCTTCTGAAATTATATCAAGCGACATCGACATCACACCAATAGGAAGCACTTAATTCTGTAGAGAAAAATGTTTGTTCCAAATAACAGTACTCCTGCTGTTGGAAATGTTTAAAGTGTTTTTGCTTTTGTTGCAGGTTTTTTGTTTGTTAAAGTTAATGATTTCATTTCTTGCCTGATTGAAAGAAGAATATCTCACTATTATCAAACTCAAGCATTAATGTGAAACTGCATGTAGTTTAGTTTAGCAGAATGTATTAACACAATGATAAGGCTTAAGTCTTACATTATCAATTCAAAGGAAATAAAACATTTTACAGTGTATCTGACCAATGAAACTGAGAAAAAGAACTAACAGTGCTAATATTTCAGCGCCAAATAATAGTTTAGACAAGGGTCCTTGTCCATAACATAGCATTAAAAATTAACACTGGGAAAAAATAATTATAATAATAAAAATGATTAAGAATAAGTAATATATAAGTAATAAAAAATATATGTATATATATATTATATGACATAATTTTAATTATTAATAATAATTTTAACATTTTTAACTAACAAATCTTTAATTTCAATTTCATTCAATTCAATCACAATGAAACTGAATTTTAATTAATGAAATGAAACTCCAAATGATTTATAATATATATTAATGAATAAATAAAATAAAATATACTGATTGTGATAATCCTGCAGTTTCTACACATATATTATTTTACTGCAAAATTGAATTTTCTCATGAGAACTTGCGTTTTTAATTTCTTAAAGTAATTAAATGCATTATTATATGTTGTATTTTAGCTATTACAGCGCTAATTTGTAAGTCTTATTAATTTCTAAAGGCATTTTTTCGGCTCTCAACAATAAATACATTGTAGTTTGAACGTGATGCAACCATTTTGTTTAGTTATCACCCTACTTGCCGGGTTGTCACAGTAAAATTCCAAATGAAATTTTCACATTTACAAATAAACAAAATAAGAATCAAACATCTAGTAACGAAATAAAAAATGAACTTTTCTTTAAAATATTTATTGATCTTCAAAGAACATTATAATAATATATGAATAATACTTTTAAAAAGTATCTTCAGTCAGTAAATTTATTTTAGCATGGGTTGTTCCAGGTTAAAAAAATCTGGCCAGCAGGGTGCTAGATAAACAAAATGGATGTATCGTGAGCCGATTATTTATCATAGAGAGACAAAAAAATGCCTTAGAAATTAATAAGACTTACAAATTTACAATTAAATTTTAATTAATAACATTTGAATTAAAAAAGACATTAAAATTAAACTTAAATAATGTATAATATAAGTATAATAATTTTTATTGATTATTGTATCAATCATCCAAGAAGCATTACATCCATTGCCATTACCGTTCATTACGGGAATAATTGAATTATGTATATTGATTGATGTAATGCTGTTAGGTCCAATAGTGCGCACCAAAAATTACTGCACCAAATATAACTCTTTTCGAACATTCCGCTTAAAACTGTTCAATATGATTATGATAATAAATGAATCAAAAAAATAAAATAAATGAAAGTTCTGGGTAAATTCGGAGTTGACGTTCCCACATTCATAGCCACCATCTTTGTTGCTATGCAAACGTGACACGAAAATTGGAAAATTCAACTATTAAAATTCTAAAACTAAACCTAACCTTAACCCTAAATTCATAATTATATCTATACCTAACCCCAAACCTAAACTAACAAATAAAAATTATAAAACTAAACATAAATAACGCAGGAAGAGAACGCAGAATTAATTGCTATATAACTCATTTGGGAACGTATAATCTGACTCACCCAAGTTCTGTATTACGTTATTTTTTAATCTGATGTGTATTTATTTTGAAAACTTGCGTCATTTTGACGGGTTATACGCTAGTATAATAATAATAATATACTTATACTTCCATCAATCATTGCATTTTCATTTACATAAAACAATTTCATCTTTCAATTTCAATCAAGATTCAATTCAATGCAAGTTCAGTGCTAAAACTCACAGTTTGAGAAGTAGGAGAGGTAGTGTTGACAATATTACTAGTACTGTCCGCATTCTGATTTTCAGTTTCAGTGCTGCTTGAAATAGAATTATTCTCTTCTTTAGTCTTAGCAATGAGTTGTGCGATTTTAGTGTATTTATTTCCTTGAAACCTACGCTTTTTAGTGCGATATTTGTTTCCGTTCTTTTTTACGTTCACTTTAATTGTATCCATATCGTGTCAGTGACAATTAAATTTAATATCAATAATTACTTAATTTTTTCTAGGATAACTGACAGTATTTTGAATAACAGTGTTAATAAAAAGACAGAATTGCCGCATGCGAATTCACAAATATGCGGCAGTAGTTTTTTTTAAACATTTTTAAATAGCTTTGTGGACACATTTTCTGAAAACTTCGGTGAATTGAAAAAATAATCATTAAAAAGATTTATTAGAAACAAAACCATGTTAAGATGTTACATACATTAATTAAAATTAAATGTATTTAGAAATTTTAGTACCGGCAATTCCATTTCCATAGTATAGCCTTCAAAATTGACAGGAGTAACACCATTAATTAAATCATTTAACATTAAACCTAGAAACACTAGAGGATAGAAGAAGTTGTATGTAGTAAAAATAATAATAATAATACATAAGGCATAAGGGGCCTTCCATAAATGACGTCACGCACCTAGGGGGGAGGGGGCAGTGGCGGATTCAGCTATAGGGCAGGGGGGTCGGCTTGCCCCCCCCCCACACCCCTGTTGGGTCTAAAATGGCGCCCCCCCCCTAAAGACGCCCTTGATGAACACTAAAAAGTTGTCATTAGAGCAGAAAAAAAGATTGCCAAACACGAAACTGCTAATCAACAACAAACTGCAATACGACAGCATTGGCTTGCTAAATATCGTATTTCAAATGATGAAACTGTTATATCTGTCTTGATAGTCAGGTGCGTCACCAAGGGGAAAATAATAAATAAGTATTAAAACTGATGATAGACGTGAGGTTTGTCATTCAAAGTACAGAGATAACATGGCAGTTGTTGATATACTGGAAATTTTCGTGATTTGTTATCTTTATTACCCAAATATGATTCCACTTTGGACAGTCATATAAAGTTTGAAAAGAAAAATGAACTTTATTTAAGTCAAGATGTGCAATATGATTTAATTCAATCACTCACATCTGACATATCAGTGACAATTGATAAAGAAGTTAAGTCTGCACAATTCTTTTCTTTAATTATTGATTCAACCATTGATATATCTAGAATTGATAAGATGTCAGTTTCTTTACGTTCAGTTTTACGTTCAGTTCCACTTAGTGTTGAAATATTTATAGGCTTTTAAATTTCGGTAAACAGCAATGCTGTCGCATTTTTAAAGAAGATTTTAACGGAACTACAGAAGCGAAACATTGATATCACACTCTGTCAAGGACATCTGTGATGTTTGGAATTAAGAGTGGCCTTCAAACTCAAATAAAGACATTTTCAGCCAATGCCATCTATGTTTTCCTTCTTCCCGTCCGGAATTCGGGCGTGGAATGGGTTGCCTGAAGAATCCAGGAAAACCAACACTTTATCAACATTTAAATCTCTAATAAAAATGCAGGACTAAACACAAACCATAGATAAGCGTAGGACGCAATAATCTTCTGTATAGAAGGAGCGTCTGTAAACAGATAAGATAAGATAAGATGTTCATTTTTGTGACCATGTTTTGAATTGGGTTACAATCGAAGCAATGTCTTTAAACAGTGATGTACAGTTGTTTTTCGGCACAGCTGAAAAGTTGTATGCATGCCTTACGTCTAGTTTACCACTTCTACATACTCTTAAAGAATATCAGAAATCTCAATATGAATCAACATTCGATACTCTGAAACGACTTTCTGATACAAGATGGGAAAGCTGTAAGCATGCAGTTGGTGCAGTTGTTGGGTCATTCTCTGCTATTCTAACCACACTTGAAGATATACATTCAAGGGACTCAACAGAATATAAAGGAAGTGTCACAGCAGAAGCTATGGAACTATATGTTTTAATAACAACATATTATTTTGTTTTTCTGATGCTATTTGTACAAAAAGTTGTTTGATAATATCTTTGTGTTATCAAACTACTTGCAACGCAAGGTTACTCACATTGCATTTGAAAACAATTGATCGATGTTGGAAGAAATAACTTTGTTGAAATGAGAAGCGGCAAAGTTTTTGAAATTCTGAATGTAGATGTCAAATAATTTATTAACGAAAATTATCCAAACTAGATGTGAAAACAGACTTTATATAAAAGTGAATTAATTTTTTTTTAAAGTATGGCAGGCGAACTAAGTAGAGATGAAAGGGCTTATCATCCAACTACACGCTTTAAATTTAAAAAGTACTTCACTATCTTGGATACACTTATAACACAATTAGATGATCGATTTAATTACTTTCGGAGAACATTATATATTTTTTTATTAATTGTATTGATCCATCATAAATTTCGGAAGAAAATAAAGATTATTTTAGAAGTTTATGCGAAATTTACAAACACGACATTAACCTAGAAGAAGCAATCGTAGAATATGATACCTTCAAAGATTTGTATGTATAAATACGTCCATCACTATCTAGTGAACTACAAATTAAAGAGGTTCTACCATTCTTGACTGGAAAAGCAAATGGCATCAGGTCTCCACAATTTGTCAATACTCTATAAAATATACTTGAATCTTCCAGTTAGCAGTGCTACTGCTGAAGGAAGTTTCGGTAGATTGAAAATCATCAATAATTATTTGCGCTCTACAATGACAAACGAACGTCTGTCTAGATTGGCATTAATTTCAATTAAACGTGATCTAGCTGAGAACGTTCACTTTGAATCAACGATAAATCGTTTTGCTTCAATGAAATCACATAGAAAGCAATTTATATTGGGCTCAGGCCTTTATTTAAATTCGCATGAACTAAGTTTCATTTTTAGATCAATACATATACTATTGAAACAAATTTACTTTACTATTTTGAAAACATATCTGTTTACATTGTTGATTCTGTGTGACTTATTCGATGATTTAGAAAATTTACTAAATTAGTATGCTAATAATTAGTATTTACGCAATGCTCGGATATTAGTCAAATTTGGCAACGCCCCCTGAAATTCTCCTGCCCCCCCCCACGCAGACAAATCTAGATCCGCCACTGGAGGGGGGTCACACTTTTGTGACGAGGGGGAGGGAGGGGGGTTGAAGAAATGTGACGTCACATCAAAAGGGTAACTTTAAATAAAACTTCCACCGAAATATTTGGTCGCTTAAAATTTACTTAATGCCGTTTTTTTTTAAAAATCAGTGCTTCTCAATGTGCCTGTCGGTAGGCCGTCAGACGCTGGTTGGCGTAAGCTATCAAGACACGAAAATTAAATCTAATTATAATCCTTAAGTTTGAGAACTCATGAGAATGTATGAAATTGTTACACTGCGTCGTTTGATGTTGACATCAAAGCATTTGTGATGTAACCGCAGCTCCGTTTGGTTCTCTCATGGCAGGAGTCGATTTTTTTTTGGACAAAATATACACGTTTATGTGTGCGTTACCCCCCCCCCACCAACCCCCAGACTCTAGGTCCTGCTCACATGACTCGGGGATTTGGGGGAGCGTCGTTAGCCCCCCCCCACCCCCGAAAATGCTACTGGCACTGGTGAGTTTTACAAGCATGACAAGTGTCTAAAAATGAGCTGAATAGGATTATGTGTAGATATTTTCAGTCAAAACGACACGGAATATCCTTTTTCTTTAAAAGGGGAAAGGGGAGGGATCTATTTGAAAAATTAAAAACGTTTTAAGGTTGATACAAATGTTCGATTTGGTTTTGGTCCAACGCCCCTGGCCATTCTAGTCTTCTAGATCAGTGCTTCTCAAAGTGGTGGACCGATGCCGGTCCGTGGGCCATCCGCTGCCGGTCCGCAGATGTTCTCAAAAAAAGGACCGAAAAATTGTCAGTGCAGGGAAAATAGTGCACCGGTCCTTGGTGCAATGGAAAAAATTCCTGCCGGTCCACCATACTAAAAAGTTTGAGAAGCACTGTTCTAGATAGCCTATAATGGTAAATGAGCCCATTTAAAATTAGTCAACTATTCATTAACTTTATTGAATGCATCAAATTCTTGACATCGCAATTCGAGAGGAGTACAAAACAACTTTTCTTCTTAGCTCAGTTTTTAAGGCATTAATTTTAAATATCACAGAAATGATACGTGATACACACAAGTCATGTGGATTAAGATTATTGTCACTCGTGTCAATATAAATGAAAGTAGGGTAGATTTAGGTGTCTTCGTATAGTACGTATGTAAGAAATCTACATAGTTGTCAAATTTTAAAAAAATGCATTTTCTGGAAGGAACCGGTTTAATAATAGGCATATGTTCCAAGCGTACACGTACACAAGATGTATTTTAATATAACTAGCGGATTGTAGTGGATGTTATATGTCCCAAATGAGTCTGCATTACCCCCAAGAATTCCCTTTTTGACCCCAGATGAGGTTATTTACCCCTGTTCGCCGACCTCTTTCTTACGGAATGCCGGCAGTCAATTGAGGGATTTTTTTAAAAATAAATTTTAAATATGTCATTTTTAAATAAATTTTTTTTCTAAACAAAGACGTTAACCGTGATGATTAATAGTCAATGTTTAATTTGTATGCATTAAAATGAAATATAATCTAAGGATGTTAACACACTTTGTTTTCTGAAGGCCTGTTAAACGTTTTAAAAAAATGCTTCACGCGGGTTACGATATTACAATGTAGATCTTCTCTAAATAAATAATTAATACTTAAATGACAATAAAAGTGATTGAAACATACTTAATTTCAAATAGAAAATAAAGTGTGTGTTTTGTTGTTGTTTTTTTTGTCAAAGATTTGTGACGTATTTTTAGAGGGTGGGCTAAGTTTTTGTGACGACTCGTGACGAGGGGGGAGGGTCAAAAATCGCGTGACGTCATTTATGGACGGCCCCTAAGGCATAAGGCCATAAGGCAATTATTCTAATATTTCTAACTTGGAAATACAAGATCATCTAATACAACCATCTGATAGAGTATAGACATGTGTATAAAAACACTTTTCTTATTCCCGTATGCAAGAACAACCCCATACTAATTCTTATTGTTCCCATCTGGAATTTAGACTTGGTTAATATACGTTAAAGCCACAATAAAATTGTTGATGAATGACTATCCCTAAAAATTAAAGAGTCCTCCGCTGACCTGGAGAGGAGATGGGCGCCGCCAAGGTCTACCAAGCCCCGAGAAAGTTCTAATGGAAACATTAGAACCCCCTACGACCACGAGGTTATGGGACACACACAAATAATAGATGAATAACCTTTGATATACTCATTTAATTTGTTTAAACATTGAAATTAATGACTGCTGTCATTACCCAGCCTGCTGTCATTACCCAGCCTGCTGTCTGCACTCTTCTCTATATTTTCTCTCTTCACCCCTTCCCCTAAATAAAGGAGATACTTTCCTATATTTTACATTCCCTCTACCCTCCCCCACCTTTTTCTTCTTCTTTATTGTACTTTTTAAGGAAAATAAAAAGAAAGAGAGAGGTAGGACATGACATTTTTTAGTGATCACTAATACGTTGTTTGATCATATGTATAACAAAAAAGTGTAATCCTTTTGTAACAAAGATGATATTTATTTGACAAAGTTAGCTGTAAAATAAGAGTTTAAAGATAGTTATGATTCACTATGAGAAATTCGGTGGTTTTAAAAAATACTTTATTTTCTTTTTTAAAGATTAATTTTTGATAAATATTGAAATACAAACTTATACTTATAAATTCTAAAAAGTAATAAAAATCAATACTTTTGCCATGTGTCAATACATTGCACTTGTAGAATGTGTCAATACTGATAGAGTGTCTCGATACTTGTACTATATGTCAATACTTGTAGAGTGTCTGAATACTTATACCATATGTCAATACATGTACTGTACTTGCAGAGTGTCTCATTTGTACCATATGTGATCATATGTCAATACTTGTAGAGTATCTTAGTACTAGTACCATGTGTCAATACTTGTATTGTGAGTCAATATTTTTACCATGTGTTCTCCTACAGGTCACAATTTTCTATTAGTGGCACAAGCTTGAACTGGACAGAAATTTTGTTCTAATTCTAAGCAGTAAATAGTAATTCAAGATTATTCTGAATAGGGCAATCCCTATCTGTCTAGCCTATCTTGGAAAAAAAAATGTTATAACAAGACACAGTATTTACATAATACCCTTGTAATAATCCCAAACTTAGAATAAACCATTAGCCCACTATATGCCATTAAACAAAGATACACGCAGTTCATTGACAATGTAATGATGTTGCCATTCAAAATTAAAAATTTAAATGTCCATTTTTGTTTAAATGTTAATCTTAATCATAATGAGTCCAAAGATTAACCTTTAACTATTTCATCTGGGTAACTTGAACTTTTTAACACTTTAAAGAGATTATGATTTTAAATTTTAATGTTAACAGTTGACATGTCCATTTTTTTCCTTGTTGTAATAAATAATTCACATTTATGTAAAAAATTTGAAAGTAGTATAAATTAAAGAATGTATGTTTTGTAACCAAATTTAATGGAAAAATTGTAGTAATTTATATGTGTGTATCAGTGGACATATTTGTACAGCAGCCCAAACTCACTGAATGAAAACAGTGTCTAATACACTAGATGTTGTTCAAAATAGTTTGAGATCAATTTCAAAAATGAATCAACTAGGTCAGGGGGTCGGGAAACTTTTTGTCCAAGAGAGCCATAAACATCACATATTTTGAAAAGTAATTCTGTGAGAGCCATAAACATCACATATTTTGAAAAGTAATTCTGTGAGAGGCATACATTATGTTTAAAAGTAAAAATTCAAGTAAATGTGTGCATTTTGTGTAATTTCAACACTGAAAGTACAATAATTACGGTATGTCTCTGAATTCTTTATAACATTGTTATGCTGTTTTTTTAAATAAGCATTTACATGTACAGTATGTAGATCAAAGGAGTCTGAATGAACTTTTTTTTAAAATCAAGCATTTTTCTGAGAGCCAGTTGCAGCCATCAATAGAGCCACATCTGGCTCGCAAGTCATGGTTTCCCGACCCCTGAACTAGGCGTTGGCCTCCAAATCCCTACATTTCGCTGTAGTAGCCGATTGAAGCTAGTACCTTTGAGAAATCTGAAATTCTATCAGCTTATAGTTATAGGCTTAAAAAACATTTTAAATAAAAAATTTAAAATGTGTTCTCTTTGATTTTTGCAGGGGGGAAAAACATTTAAAAAATTGAAATATGTGACAATTTGTAAAGTTTTAACATATTACTATTTACTTGATACCAATGATCAAAACAAACATTGAGCACACATTTTTAACCTAGTCCAATTTACTTGGTAAGAGCACATTGCTTTGACGATTTTTTTAACAGAGTTCTATTTCTTTGATATCAGTAATTGTTAATACAGACTTTGAGAACAATTTATTTTATTCTGGGAGAAGACAGAAAATTTCTGATCATTAAAATTAAAGATTATATATAACGAGTATCTCCTCCTTTTTCCTATATCCTGTGTTGATTGAGATATTCAATCATTATTGCAAGTTCAGAAATAAAGTATATTATTTGCCCATAAATTATACTGTATGACTTATTTATTAATGTTTATTACCTTGAAAACAAAACTAAGATATTTTTAAAAATATATTTATACAAAAGTTGAACACTTTTATTGTAATAATAATAACATAAAAATTACAGCACAATAACAAAATTACAATTGAATAAACACTTATAACAAGCTAAAATAACAATAATTTTTAATTTTCGTAATTTAAAACTATAGACCTATTAAATTATAGTACAAGTACAAATATAAAAAAACAGCTGTTACTATCAGGTATATATTTTTATAAATTATACAATGTATAGATGAATTGCAAAATTCAAAGATCTGGGTGGAAAATTAAGCTATTTAATAAACATCCAGAAATTCATATAAATTAAGAAAATAACCTCTGTAAAATAGGAATAGGAGATAAAACTCTGTACACCAAAAAAGTTTGACTTGCAATCCACTTAATTCTAATTTAAAAATTAACACTTTTATTACTACATGTATTAGTATTTGGGCATATATTATAATAAATGTAATAATTTCTAAAAATATTTTTGAAAGGGCTTGTTCTGATACACACATGACACATGTTCCACAAAACATAGCTCAAATTCTATATCACCTTTATTGTAAAAACTTTTTTTTAAATAATGTAAGTTAACAATGAGTATATGCATTAAAGTTAAAGAATTATTCTTTTTTTAAATTACCAAAATTGTACTTAAACTAAAAATCTGTAAGACATTAAGTAGTCAATATGATTTATACAAGTAGAAAATGATTTATAATTAATAATAAAGAAATAAATGTGCACAATAAATAAACTTTAACATTATAAAATGACAGTGGACATGAAATGAATACATTTCTTATGATAGTGACAGAGTTAAAACAAAGGCTAAGCTCCCAATTGTTTGTGCACTTCCAGCATACTAGCAATGATTGCCTCTATATCTTCAACATTCCCTGAATCTGTGTTTGTCAATAAAACCATGAGTTCATGAACATTATGATGGAAGGCTGTCAAACTTCCAGTCTTTACGGAGGCATCGCTAATTGCTCGTGGCTGTCTTTTATTTGCTGAGAATAGAATTTAAAAATAAAATCCATCTTTTAGTGAATAAGCTTAAAACAATAAATAATTTAATATACTTTAAAAAAAGATGCATATTGCAGGGGACAAAAATATACAGTCAGTCACTGTAGTGAAAAAACAAATATTTTTGGTATTGAAAAGCCACACTAGGGACCATCCATATATTACGTACGCACAAAATTCGTATTTTTGTACCCCCCCCCCTCCCCCCTGTTGCATCCCGTACATTTTTGGGACTCCCCATGTGTACGAACAAATTCGCTCACCCCTCCCCCCTAAAAATAAATTTTAAGCTGGAGTCAAAAGATATTGGTTTTACTCTTTGAAGCCATCCATAAATGACGTCACACGCCTAAATAGGGGGCGGGGAGGGGTCACGAGGGGGAGGGGGGTGTTTCAGAAATGTGACCTCACATCAAAATGCGCAGTAAAATATTTGAAAATGCGGCTTTTTTTTGGGGGGGGGGTCACGTGTGATTAACATGATTTGTGCAAAGAAGGTCACGTGATGTAATAAGCGTGCGAAGAAAGGAGCCTGCCTATTGGTTGAAAGTGTTGGAAAGATAGTTATTAGAAGACTTCCGCCAAGGAAGGAGGTAGTGTATGTGTGCGCCTCAAGATTTCCACGTTGTATTACCTCAAATGATATTTCTATGTACATAGTATACATATTAAAGTTGTTTTGTATAAACAAGTTCTTCAGTGGATAATAGTGCCCTAAGATTAATATTGTGACATATTTAACAGTTACATTGGTGCAGAAGTAAAAGGTTCTATGTGAACACAGTACAAGAGATTTTAAGAAGGAGGTTTCGTGGAAATAACAAGTATTGGATATTTCAAAAAGGAAAGTATTCATTAAAAGAAGAAATATTAGCAGCTATCGTATTTTTTGAATATTCAAGTTCGTAAGAAGCTGTGAATAAACTTTTGTGGTTCAATGAAAATACAAGAATATTTCAAGATGGCAGCATACAAGCACATGGTCACGGCGTGCGTTGTATACAACTAGGTCGCCTAGTTGGTTCTACGTCACATTCGACGACAGTACAAGTATACTACACAGTACTGGAATCTGGGTCGTGTAGGCTTACTGAATGGTGACACACGGTGAACATATATAGGTCGTGACGTCAACAAGCTCAATGCTAGTTGATTCCAGGAAATATTTGTAAACATAACCTGGAACTTGGAAGGCTATGGACTATTAATTATGAAGTGTGAATTATAAATAAAGGAACGGAATTTTTATCCATTCATTGTGTGAAGAGTTTGATAATTGCAATTTTGGATTAATGGAGTGAACTAAATTGTTTAAAAACATACTCGAAAATTGAAATTTTAACCAAGTGACTTTTATTCAAAACGATTGGACCATTTAATATATTTTGTCAATCTGAGGGAGCGTATATATAAAGTATACTAAAGATCCCGTGTGAGGATTCTTTTGTTGTCTCATCTTGTCAAGACTAGATTTCATGGTTTAGACGTGTCACTTATTTGAACTTAACATTTTGAATTCAAGATTTTTCATTTGGAAGATTTATAACTTTATCAACATATACCTAAATTCCTTACCAAATTGCTTAACTCATATTATTCAATCAAACAAAACATGGATTACTACAAGGAATTCACTGCCATAGCTAAAGAGATCGGACTAAAGGGAAAAGAAATGAGAGATTTCATTGAAGAAAAAGTAAGCATTGCTGAAGAAAAAGAGAAGCTAAGAATAGCTGAAGACAAAGAAAAGCAAAGAATAGCTGAAGAAAAAGAAAATCAAAGAATTGCTGAAGAAAAAGCAAGAATTGCTGAAGAAAAAGCAATAATTGCTGAAGAAAAAGCAAGAATTGCTGAAGAAAAAGAACAGCTAAGAAAAGCTGAAGAAAAAGAAAATAAAAAAGAGGCTGAAGAAAAAGAGAGGCAAAGACTCATAATTGAAAGAGAGAACTTGAAAAAAGATTAAAAATGACAACTTAAAATTACGAATTGAGCTAGAGAGTAGAGGCCAAAATCCTGGTAATGAAACAAATAGAAGGTCAGCACCAAGGGATACTATCAAAGTAAGAAAATATGATAGCCAAAAAGAAAAAATGGATGTTTATCTGGATTATTTCGAATCCATAATGGCTATGAAAGGCTATAATGAAGAAGATTGGCCAGCACAACTGATGACTCAATTAACTGGAGAAGCATTTGAAGCTTATAACAGTATAGCCAAAGAAGACAAAAGCATATATAAGAATGTCAAAAAGGCACTTCTATGTCATTTTGGAAAGTCAGAAAATGATTATAGAAGAGAATTTCATGAAATGAGAATCAAGATGGACAAAGATCCACAGATCATAGTGCATGAAGCACAAGTCAAACTAACAAAATGGCTGGAACTGACAGCAATAGATACGAGCAATCCAAAGGCCATACTAGACATGGTGTTAATTGACAAGTTTTTAGAAAATGCAACACCAACTCTATTCACATATTTAACTGACAAGAAAGTTCGTACTCAAGCAGAGCTAACAAATGCATTACGAACATTCAAAGACTCTCATCCGAATGTGGAAATGGATAAGAGACAAGACATATTTGCAGCAATACAAATTAAAAGTCAAGAAAAAAGGCAAGGTATGAGAAACCAGAGTCTGCCAAACCAAGGCAACAGACAAACTATTTGCTGGTACTGTAACAAGCCAGGACATATGGCGAAGCAGTGTTACCACAATAAAGGACAACCAAATAGGGTGTCACCTAATGGCAGCCCTATAAGAAAGAAAACAGAAGAAAGATCAAGACAAGATCACTTTGAAAACAAAGGTAGACAAGCATGGAAAGAAAAATATAATCATAATTCCAGACATAGAGATTATGATCAAGATAGACAATCATGGAGAGAAAAATATAATCATAATTCCAGACATAGAGATTTTGATCAAGATAGACAATTATGGAGAGAAAAATATAATCATAATTCCAGACAGAGATTATGATCAAGAAAGACAATCATGGAGAGAAAGAAATAATCATAATTCCATAAATAGAGATTATAATCAAAGCAGAAGATCATGGAGAGGCAAATACAATTTTGACTCCAGAAAAAGAAATTATGATCAACCATGGAGAAAGAATGAAAACCAAGACATGAATGATAGAAAAATAATAAAGTTAAATCGAGCACAGACAGAAACTAGTGACATTTTAGCCACTATTAAAAATCAAGTATATGATAAAAGAAATGAAGACCATAGTAGCAGAGAAAGAGATGGTACTAGTGAATCTGAAACCATTTGTGTGAAATCATCTGAATTAGGAAGAACAATTGGTTGTGTATTAAGCAAAATCAAAGACTTTACAGATACAGACAATATTTTTCAGATAAAAGTTTCTGACAGTGACTCATCTGGTCCAAATTCTATTGAACTATCAGGAAGCAAAAATGACATCTCAAAAGCTAAGAAACTGATTCAAGATGCTGGAATTGAAATTATGAATGAACATAATCGAAGTCATGGTTGGTGAATTATTGAACATTTAACAGTCTGAAGAAACATTCAAAGCCCATCGATTTGAATTCATACTCGTCAATTGAAGAATGACTATATTGAACTAGGCTATGCTATTAGCCGACTACAAATTTGACATTAAACCTGTGAAGGGAAAAGACAATGTGGTTGCAGACATATTAAGTAGAATGACAATAAATAAAGACATTCTGTGAATTCCTAAGTGATAAAACCAGAGACTGTATTAAAAAGACATTCTGTGAATTACTAAATGATAAAATAAGAGACTGTATTAACATTAGTCTGTGAATTCCTAAAGGATACAAACAGAGACTGTAGTTATATTAATATTTTTATTTGTTGAACAATGGACAAGGAACAGTGTTTGAATTCCACTGGATTATTAGTTAATTTTAATAATATTGAGTGTTTAAATATTTTAATTACACAAAATTACAGATGTGTTTAAAATTCCATTTTCATTTTTTCAGCACAGGTAGACTGTTGCAGTCCTACAGATTTTTTTCTTATTGATTCTATATCCAGATGTTGTATGTAAGACAATGAATGTCCATTGATGATAAATATTTGAATATAGATATAATTCAATTTGATTTTATGAAGACCAAAAATGTTGTATTTCATAAACATTTTTTTTTGGGGGGGTGGGGGGGTGGGAGTCACGTGTGATTAACATGATTTTGTGACGAAGAGGTCACGTGATGTAATAGAGCGCGCGAAGAAAGGAGCCTGCCTATTGGTTGAAAGGGTTGGAAAGATAGTTATTAGAAGACTTCCGTCAAGGAAGGAGGTAGTGTATGTGTGCACCTCAAGATTTCCAAGTTGTATTACCTTAAATGATATTTCTATGTACATAGTATACATATTAAAGTTGTTTTGTATAAACAAGTTCTTCAGTGGATTATTGTGCACAAGATTATGTACTGTGAGAACGCCTACAAAAGAGTTACACATACATATAAAAAAGTAGTAACAGTTACAGGGGGGGGTCAAACATTTGGGGCCGTCCATTAATGGCGTCCTGCGATTATGGCTGATTTTCACCCCCCCCCCTCTTTTCCAATATTACGTCACAAAAATGCCCCCCCCCCAATTTTTTTAATTTTAAATTTGAGTCATTTAAGTTTAAGTATGCTTTTAGTGTAAGGCTGCACTTTAATATCGTAACACGTGCAAAGCCCATGTAAAACGACATTAAATAAATTGTAAACAATCAAATATTTAAGTGCAACTTTTATTTTAAGTTACGCGTTTTGAAGTGACGTGACATTTCTTAAACTAACTACACCCTTTCGTCACAAATGGTCGACCCCCTCCCCCCTCTAGGTGCGTAACGTCATTTATGGACGGCGTCACAAAAAATTAGACCACCCCCTCCAATATGACGCCACAAACCTTTGCGCCCCCCCCCCACACATAAAAGCTGTATTTGAAAAAGAGCATGTTTAAAATCACTTTTTGGTCATTTAAGTATTTATTTAGTGTAGGCCTGCATTCTAATATCGTAACATGTGTGAAGTCATGCAAAACACCATGTAACAAATCAAATATTTAAGTGGAACTTTTATTTAAAGTTGCGAGTTTTGATGTGACGTCACATTTCTCTAACAACCCCCCCCCCACACACACACACATCGTCACAAATATGTAGACCCCCCCCCTTTTTCCCCTAGGTGCGTCCCGTTGTGTGTTTATAATGGCTAAGGCACTGGTGGGCGAAAGAGAACTTATATAATTTCAAGAAATGGAAATATAAATCCGACGGATATATTTTAGTAATGTGTAAATTACTGTAAACGTTTGGTCTGAATCAAATGTTAATTACTTCCAAGTACATGTAATTAAAAGTTCAAAATTTCGTTTGCAATAAATTATAAAACATTATTGCATATCAGTCTTGACTCAGTTGGTCTCGAATGCCGTTTGCAGCCAGAGCGGTTTACGTTACTATGCTTAGTATTATGCAAATTAAATTTGTTGTGCGTACGTACACATTCAGTCGAGACCCCCCTCCCCCCTGTACGCATGCATATGCAAAATGCTGTTAATTTAAGACCCCCCGCCTTGCGTAGTAATATATGAATATGGATGACCCCCTATTATTAATGGCTGTAATTAAACAATATTATTTATTGTATAGAAAAGTCTTATTTGATTTATTGTAGGAAAAATACATATAATTTATTGTGTTAAAAATACATATAATTTATTGTGTTAAAAATACATATAATTTATTGTTAAAAATACATATAATTTATTGTGTTAAAGATACATATAATTTATTGTGTTAAAAATACATATAATTTATTATGTTAAAAATACATATAATTTATTGTGTTAAAAAGCCATACGATTTTGTAAAAGCTCTGCTGATCTTGATATTGTAATTGCAATAAACAGATTTAAGACTTCCCGCATTATGTCAAGAATCTGGAACTGACATGTGTCATATAACAGGGGTGTTATTGAACTGTTTTGTAACAGGGGTGTTATTGAACTGTTTTGTAACAGGGGTGTTATTGAACTGTTTTGTAACAGGGGTGTTATTGAACTGTTTTGTAACAGGGGTGTTATTGAACTGTTTTATAACAGGGGTGTTATTGAACTGTTTTGTAACAGGGGTGTTATTGAACTGTTTTGTAACAGGGGTGTTATTGAACTGTTTTGTAACAGGGGTGTTATTGATCTGTGTGGCTTTTATCCCATGTGTTCCAATGAAAGAGTGAACTTAAAACTACATACCAGCTAAAAGGTTGGAAGTTCATTGGAAGGAAAGATGTTTAATCAACAATTTGTTTCTACATTTTTCCCCAAAATGAAAAACTACCAGTTTGACATTTGATTTGTTTACCTCTTGAAATTTGAGCTGACGGCCGTTGACTGGTTGCACATTGGTTGGGTACAGGCCGTTGACTGGTTGCACATTGGTTGGGTACCGGCCGTTGACTGGTTACACATTGGTTGGGTTCACCTTGTTTCTTGTCAAGAATACACATCAAAATACTTTGAGCAACCTCTTGGATATGTGACACTTTGTTTGCCGTGGGCTCTGTTCTCTTTGGCTGCTGCTCTTCAATTTCCCTTAATACACATTGAGATGAATTACTGACATGTTGTTCTATAATTTTGTAATAAATATATCAGATTTAACTTATATTATGTTCATATGTCATACGTTTTATTTTGAATCCCTTATATTAACTTCACTGCCGTCTCTGTCTTGGGCTCGCGGTCGGTCGGGCGGAAAAACAAAAGTAAAAAATGACCAACTTCCCGTGATGCTATCGAGCTGAAATTTTGCACATAGACTAGTGTCACCTAACAATGCATTGTATCAAAATTTCAGATCGATCGATTGTACCGTAATTAAATTAATACATTTTTAGTTTATCTCTATGTAATTCATTGTCGCCGTTTGCTATTGTTCGCCTTCCACGTGCCACTTGCCTTCCAGCCATCAATGTCCACACCCCCTCCCCTCAGTTTTAAAGCCAGGAGAGTTCGGTCAGTTTCAGTCTGTAAATGTTTGTCGCGCGATGCGTTTCATATTGAACTTAATCAATACTTTTAGTTATGTCTCATATGTAATGGATTTATAGTCAAAAACTTTGCTTTTACAGGGTTGTTTAATTATGTGACTTTGTTATTTTATCATGTGAGTTGCAAGGAAAAGGAAACTAAATACAAAAATGGATGTCAACTTGTTACATTAAAATCATTCTCACTTTGAAGTTTTAAAAAGTTCAACTTACTCAGATGAAGAAGATGAAGTTTCTTGTGGTGAATAATAGGAAACTTTCTGATCAAGAATAAATGTTAAAATAAGTTAAATACAAATAACCACCATATGAATTATCAATATTAAATACAATCATCCTTCATCACTTGGTGCTTAAAAGTATTGATGCTTCACAATATCACATTTTTTCTAATACTGCTTATTCATTTAATTAAGGGTTGATCAGGTCAGGGCCCTGCACCATAAAAACAATAACCAGTGCATTTGAGTGTACAACAACAAGAGCTGGATCACGAAGCACCTGGTGCCATGAGTAACACATCCTCCAAGTCAAGTAGTATCCCACAGAGAAGGGACTAGAGTTTTATGTCCTTTTCCTCATTGACAATGCACAAGACCTACTAAAACAGTGTGTGTATAGAGTTTCTTCCTCCCAATACCACTGCACTGATCTAGCCCAAAGATCAAGGCAGATTCAAGGCCTTCCTCCCGACACAACTGCACTGATCTAGCCCAAAGATCAAGGCAGATTCAAGGCCTTCCTCCCGACACAACTGCACTGATCTAGCCCAAAGATCAAGGCAGATTCAAGGCCTTCCTCCCGACACCACTGCACTGATCTAGCCCAAAGATCAAGGCAGATTCAAGGCCTTCCTCCCGACACCACTGCACTGATCTAGCCCAAAGATCAAGGCAGATTCAAGACCTTCCACAAGCTAAACACCCAGCACCAACTGTTCAAAGCCAAGAACCTTGAGGCTTACTTTTAGCTGAAACAATGCTGGCAGTAACATACCATCCTGACCTGTCTGATGAACATCCAGGCCACATTGAATGACATGAAAACAGAGTCTGTGAAGGCCAGCTGGAATAAGTTGTCCACGACTAACAAGAATTTAATTGCTTACTCTGTGAGTGAAAAGGACAAAGAAGAGTCGCCCGATGTTTCTAGGGTCAGGAGGAGGAAGTCGACGTTACACTTGAGCATCTCTCACAAGTCATAAGAAGTATTAATGCAATTTAAGACTTGGAACACACAAATGATTCTGGAACCAGCAATTGCCAAAAACAATGCTATTCAGCTCTATCATCTTATAACTATAACTACATAGTGCCATTTCAATATTTATAAGAAATTGATTATTTTCTTATAAGATTTTTAATCACACAACTGTCATAACTCTCTTTAATCTCAGATTATTAAAGCCAACTTTGTACGTTTCAGCTATGTTACTTTTTTTGTTTTTTAAATTAAGATTCAAGCAATAAATGTTCTAAAAATAATTACCATGCCTTAATCTTACCTTTCTCTTTCTTAGTATTTTCCTAGAAATGAACAAAAATAAAGATTGGGGCAGGTTACATAAATTTTATTTGAAAATGTCCACTGTTTCGTTATTGTGTGTGGGTCGGTGCTGGTGTATGATTGACTTGGTGGTAAGGCAAACAATTTTATTTTAATTTTGATTAATAAATGCTTATAAAATTAATGTCTCTAGTTTTCCATTCCAAAATCTCTTAATAAACACTTCAATTCAGCTTCTACAATATCTGATCTTGAAAATAATGCACAGCTTTGTGAATGACTACTCTTCAGTCTCCACTTTCCTCACATTGAAGAATGTTCACAGAATTCATTAATGAGAACATTACATCTTTAAAATGCTAATAGCTTTTTTATAATTCCAATTTTTGTCAGTTTGTTAATTACTTGCTCTGGTCAATTGCAATTATATTTTAAAAAGACAGATAATACAAGCCAGACAATTATGGATAACTCATCCAGAGAGTGACAAGGATCTCTCAGAACTCATCCAGAGAGTGACAAGGATTCCTCAGAACTCATCCAGAGAATGACAAGGATTCCTTAGAGCTCATCAAAAGAGTGACAAGGATTCCTTAGAGCTCATCAAGAGAGTGACAAGGATTCCTTAGAGCTCATCAAGAGAGTGACAAGGATTCCTTAGAGCTCATCAAGAGAGTGACAAGGATTCCTTAGAGCTCATCAAGAGAGTGACAAGGATTCCTTAGAGCTCATCAAGAGAGTGACAAGGATTCCTTAGAGCTCATCAAGAGAGTGACAAGGATTCCTTAGAGCTCATCAAGAGAGTGACAAGGATTCATTAGAGCTCATCCAGAGAGTGACAAGGTTCATCAGAACTCATCCAGAGAGTGACAAGGATTCCTTAGAGCTCATCAAGAGAGTGACAAGGATTCCTTAGAGCTCATCAAGAGAGTGACAAGGATTCATTAGAGCTCATCCAGAGAGTGACAAGGTTCATCAGAACTCATCCAGAGAGTGACAAGAATTCCTCAGAACCCATCCAGAGAGTGACAAGGGTTCCCCCTCCCCCTCGTCACAAATGAGTTACCCCCTCCCCCAGGTGCAGGACGTCATTTATGGATGGCCCCATTGGCCATATTTGATGAAAATTTTGCATGTCCTCTTTTTCCATCTGCCAATTATGGTTACCCTACATATTATAGTCATATGAAAAAATATTTTTCCACTTAATACAAATGAAATGATAATCATTTTCACATGAAATTCATAACTTTGGATGAGTTATTGAACATAAAATCTACTTACACAGATTCTACTGGTGATGGTAACTTTAAGTTTGAAGCATCTTTATTATCCTGCTGTTGACAAAAAATCAAATTAGATTTCAAAGAAAATAGAGCAATGTTCTGCACTTATAAAAACTTTATAATATTAATAAGCTAAATGTTAGTCTTGAGATTTCAAGGAATCAAATTCCTGAAGTCACTCAAACAGATTTTCAGAAACAAATTTTTGTCAGTCTTTCACCAACGTGGTCATGTTCCTAAAATATTTTGAAACATAAAATGGTCTTCTGAAATAGTATCAAGTGACATCGAAATCACACCAAAAAGAAGTACTTAAGTCTGTAGAGAAAAATTGTTTGTTCCAGATAACAGTACTCCTGCTGTTTGAAATGTTCAAACTAAAAGTTGAAAGTGACTTTGCTGGGTTTTTTTTTGAAGGTTTTTTTGAGTGTTTATTTAATTAAGTTAATTATCTCATTTCTTGCCTATCAATATACATAATTCCCTTTGTCTGTGTGGATCTAATGCTGTTAGGTGGCGCTGCGATCGATTTTGTTTTATAGTGCTGTTAGGCGGCGCTGCGATCGATTTTGTTTTTATATCTCTTTTCAACATGTTCTCTCTCTTTCTATCACATCTTGATTTCAAATTTTTAAAAACCGTTACAGTTGAAAGTATGATTTGCTTGAATAATTTAATGTAAGTCTCAAAATAAAGCTTATGTGTTTGACACCAGTTTAATGAAAGTTGGTTCATTCCCGTTGTCAGTTTAATGAAAGTTGGTTCATTCATAATTCCTGTTGTCTGTATGGATGTAATGCTGTTAGGTGGCGCTGCGATCAATTTTGTTTTATAGTGCTGTTAGGCAGCGCTAAGCAGCGCACCAAATTACTGCACCAAAAATAACACTTTTCGAACGTTTCGCATAAAATTGTTCAATGTGATAATAAATGAATCAAATAAAGATAAATAAAATAAATGAAAGTTCTGTATTACATGTATTTCTTTTGAAAACTTCCGTCATTTTTGACGAGTGATACACTAGTCACTAGTTAGAAATATTTTCTTAAATTTTAATCGATCAAACTAATACTAATTTTAATCTATAAAAAAATTTAATGATTAATAATTTCCTCAGCCCTAATAAATATATATATAATATAATATTAAATTTATTAATAAAATTAATTATTAAAATATAATAAAACTTGATATAAAATCATTCATTTTCAATTTCAATGCAAGTTCAGTGCTCATGCTCACAGTTTGAGAGGTAGGAGTGGTAGTGTTGGCAGCAATATTACTGTTACTGTCCGCATTCTGATTTTCAATGTTGCTTGTATTGGAATTACATGTATTATCTTCTTCGCTCTTTTTCAATTTAGTGAATCTATTTCCATAAAATTTACGCTTTTTAGTGCGATATTTATTCCCGTTCTTTTTTACGTTCACTTTAATTGCATCCATATCGAGTCAGTGGCGCTTAATAAGTCACTTAAATTTAATATGAATAATTATTTAGTCTAGGATAACGATGACGGTATTTTGAATAACGGTATTAATAACAAGACAGGATACACTGAAACTCAAAATAATCAGTAATTGCCGCATGCGAATTGACAAAATGCGGTAGTAGTTTTTTTCATTTTAAATAGCTTTGTGGACACAGATTTTCCTGAAAACTTCGGTGAATTGAAAAAATAATCATTAAAAAGATTTATTAGAAACAAAATCATGTTAAGATATCGCATAATTATTTAGAAATTTTAGTAATTTCTTAGCATTCTAAAAGAAAATTCTAAATCATAAGTAAAAAATGTTGTCGAAATTTAAACAAAAACTGACATTGGTCAGCCATTGAGAAAAATTCAAAATTTACAAGATTAACACCATTAATTAAATCATTAAACATTATACCTAGAAACACTAGAACTAGAGGATAGAAGAACAAGCAGCTAAGTATGAAGTAGTAAAAATAATACATAAGTAAAAAGTATAAGGCAATTAATCCTAACTTGGAAATACAACACAAATATAATCTAATACAATCATCTGATAGACATGTGCCTAAAAAACACGTGGATGTTAATATAAAAGATGAATTACTTTCGGTTTATGCATTTAGTTCTAATTTTTTTAATGAAATTAATGTCTGCTTACCACTATACTAATATTTTTTATACCCAGCCTGCTGTCTGCACTCTTCTATATATTTTCTATCTTCTCTTCACCCTCACCCCCGAAATGAAGTCGATATTTTCCTTTTTTTTTGGGGGGGGGGTGGGGTCACACTTTTGTGACGATGCGTGACGAGGGGAGGGAGGGGGGTTGAAGAAATGTGACGTCACACCAAAAGGGTAACTTTAAATAAAACTTCCACTGAAATATTTGGTCGCTTACAATTTATTTAATGTCAGTGCTTCTCAATCAGACGCTGGTTGGCGTAAGCTATCAAGACGCGAAAATTAAATCTAATTATAATCCTTAAGTTTGGGAACCCACAAGATAACATGAAATTGCGTCGTTTGATGTTGACATCAAAGCATTTGTGATGTAACCGCAGCTCCGTTTGGTTCTCATGGCAGGAGTCGTCGATTTTTTTTTGGGCCAAAATATACAAGTTTATGTGTGCGTTACCCCCCCCCCAACCCCCAGACTCTAGGTCCTGCTCACATGACTCGGGGATTTGGGGGAGTGTCGTTAGCTCCGAAAATGCTACTGGTGAGTTTTACAAGCATGACAAGAGTCTAAAAATGATCTCAATAGGATTATGTGTAGATATTTTCAGTCAAAACGACACGGAATATCCTTTTTCTTGAAAAGGGGAGGGGGAGGGAATCTATTTGATAAAATTAAAAACGTTTTAAGTTTGATATAATTGTTCGATTGGTTTTTGGTCAAACGCCCCTTGCCATTCTAGTCTTCTAGATCAGTGCTTCTCAAAGTGGTGGTCCGCGGACCGGTGCCGTTCCTTGGGCCATCCGCTGCCGGTCCGCAGATGTTCTCAAAAAAGGACCGAAAAAATTTTCAGTGCAGGGAAAATAGTGCACCGGTCCCTGGTGCAATGGAAAAAATTCCTGCCGGTCCGCCATACTAAAAAGTTTGAGAAACACTGTTCTAGATAGCCTATAATGGTAAATGAGCCCATTTAAAATTAGTCAACTATTCATTAACTTTATTGAATGCATCAAATTCTTGACATCGCAATTCGAGAGGAGCACAAAACAACTTTTCTTCTTAGCTCAGTTTTTAAGGCATTAATTTTAAATATCACAGAATGGATACTTGATACAGACAAGTCATGTGGATTAAGATTATTGTCACTCGTGTCAATATAAATAAAAGTAGGGTAGATTTAGGTGTCTTCGTATAGTACGTAGGTAAGAAATCTATATAGTTGTCAAATTTTTTTTTAAATGCATTTTCTGGAAGGAACCGGTTCAATAATGGGCATATGTTCCAAACGTACACGTACACATGACGTATATTTATATATCTAGTGGATTGTAGTGGATGTTATATGTCCCAAATGAGTCTGCATTACCCCCAAGAATTCCCTTTTTGACCCCGGATGAGGTTATTTACCTCTGTTCGTCGACCTCTTTCTTACGGGATGCCCGTCAGTCAATTTAGCGATTTAAAAAAAATACTTTTAAAAAATGTTATTTTTTTAAAAAAAATTTCTAAACAAAGACTAAAGACGTTAACCGTGATGATCAATAGTCAATGTTTAATTTGTATGCATTAAAATGAAATATAATCTAAGGATGTTAACACAGTTAGTTTTCTGAAGGCCGGTAAACGTTTTTAAAAAATGCTCCACTAAATAAATAATAAATACTTAAATGACAATAAAAGTGATTTGAAACATACTTATTTTCAAATAGAAAATAAAGTGTGTGTTTTTTTTGTTTGTTTGCTTGTTTGTTGTTTTTGTTTGTTTGTTGTTGGTTTTTTTTGTTTGTTTTTTTTTGGGGGGGTCAAAGATTTGTGACGTATTTTTAGAGGGGGGTCTAAGTTTTTGTGACGACGCGTGACGAGGGGGGAGGGGTTAAAAAATCGCGTGACATCATTTATGGACGGCCCCATGACATTTTTTTGATCATAAATATAATTTTAAAAGTATAATCACTTTGTAACAAAGATAAAATTTAGTTTATAATGTTCGCTATAAAATAAGAGTTTAAAGATAGTTATGATTCACTGTGAGAAATTCTGTGGTTTTAAAACATCTTGAACCAGTGGCGTAGCTAGGGTCATCTGCGCCCGGGGACATGACACTAATTCTGCGCCCCTTCTCGGACCGACAGATTCTGGGGGCTCAATGAGCCCCCATAAATTTTTTGAAATTTTACGGTTTATTTGGTTCATTTTTGAAGCTTCTGGTATTTTAATGAAATAGAATACAGACTAATAATTCTCTATACGATTGTCAACAATTTATTTGGAAAAAAATAGACTCTACTAAGTATACATGACTGCAATAGACATATTCTACAAAAAATTGATCCTCCCTGATTTGACAGTCGCAAACTCGTCAATCACATTGTCAAAATAAAGGTTCTCAAGTGTTTCTCTTTCGATGCTAAGGAGTGCAAGATCACTAAAACGATCTTGTCCAATTGAAGCATGTAAATAAGACAAATAATCTTCAGTTTGGTGTAGGACTGCTTAAATTGAAACAGCAATTGTTAGTATTTGCAGTGGAATGCACACATTTGGAAATACGTCATCTCCATATGAAACAATAAAACCATGAAGCTCCTAGGGAGTTTCCGGTAGAACTTCAGTCCGGGAACTGAACAGCATTTTGCAACCTCCGATTTCTGTACAAAATTCGTGACCATTGACGTCAGTGTCGTAGAAATTTCCAAAATCTAAGCAATGTTGACGAATTGTATTGACACTTGTCTCAGCGAGAAGAGTTTCGGCGTTGATTAAAAATCCAAATTTGGTGTTTACGTTTTTTTAAAGACAAAACCGTATTGATATCTCGGTTGGAGTCTATCAATTACGCAGTTCATAACACGTGCGATTTCTTCTTCTGCCGAAAGTCCTGCATCTCTTGCTAATTCTCAAGGTATCCTTCGATGTCGTCTAATCCTTCTGTCAACCTTGATTCCCCAAGTTGTGCATCTTGTTTTCCCATTGTCTCTCACAACTATGCTAAAATTATCACGAATGTTGACAAGTTCTTGCACCAGCCATTCAAGATCAGATTCTGCTTCCTTGAAATTCATAGTAGGATCCTGCAACCGTTTCTGGACACGATCAATTTTCCCAAGTATGATGTCCCAGAAATGTATCAAAACTAGGAAGTTAAAGTTTAATATACCTGCCAGTAAAGTTTCTGCATCACTTCTGCTGTCAGACGTCATAGTTGCATCTTCTGATAATTTTTCTAACAGCCCTACTAGTTCATATAGTCCTTCATAAATAGCTTTAACAGCTTCTGATTGTGCACTCCAGCATGTTCGAGACTCGCTCTTCACTGTGATTGGCACCATTAATTATTTTTAATTTTTCCCAACGAATTGTTGAACGAGAGAAAAACAAATATATACTGTCCACTGTTCCAAAAAACGTGATAACAACTGGATCCTGCTTAGCTAGGGTTGCCAGATACGTGGACACCAAAATGCGGGCATAATAAAACAATAAGGAGGGCCACAAAGGAGGACATTTTGAATATTTCATTTGAGTCGTCGCGGATTAAACTTAAAGTCAGTACAATTTTATTGTAATAGCTGCCACTGTTCATGCAAGAGTCTTTAAAAAACTGTTCATTTTTGTCTTGTACAAATGATTTAAGATTGCTGTATTAGTCAAACAATTGCACATCATCTACAATACTCTTCTCTTTCAACTAAAATATACACGCAAAAAGGTTATCAAGTTTACATTCTATGATATTATCTAAGTACATCCAATTAAAGCATTGAAATTCATCAAAAGTTTTCATCCACTCTTCTAAGTAATAAAAACTAATGCATGCTTCATACACCAACTTAACATCTGCCAAACTCTTCTTATTGACCACTTTCTTTAAGTCTTCTCAACATCTCCTTGACTTCCAGTGAAATAAATGTCTATTCCAATCTATTTTTCAAAACTTACAAGGTTGTGTGAAGACGGCTCATAACCTCCAATACTGCTGTTTCTTCCATTTCCAAAAATGGGGACGCGGTGGTCGAGTGGCAGCGCACTGGACTGTTGTACCGATGGTCACGGGTTTGAATCCGTGTGAAGGCAAGGGTTTGTTCCCGGGGCCTAGGGCGTCCCTGAGTCACCCCGCTCCGAATGGGTACCTAACACTACATGTAGTTAGTGGCTGGGTAATGCGTGGAACCCACAAAGCCGTGGCCTGTGAATGCTGCATCACTTGCCAACAGCTATCTGTCATGGTCTGTGGACGCAACTATCTTCTGCATAGAAGGAGCGTCTATATAGATAAGATAAGAAGAAGATTTCATTTTCAATGACTGCGATATTTTTTAACCTAGAACTAGATTTGTTCGTCCTTGTCTAGGTTTCTAAAGTTTTAAAAATAGCCATAATCTATTTTATTTAAAGTAAATATACGATGTAATAGTTGTAAAAATGATACATAAAAATTATAATATAAAATGTAAGAAAAGCCAGACTTTTAAAACGATTTTAGCTTTGCCTACCGGACGAAGAACATTGAGCTAATAAAACAAGCCCGTAAAAACAAAGTTTTTGACTATAAATCCCTTATATATGAGACATAACTAACAGTATTGATTATTTTCAAACATTTACAGACTGAATCTGTCTTAACTCAAATTTGCTTCATAACCCTAGGGGGGAGGGGTGGGTGGGAGGGGGAGAGGGGAAAAGTCTGGTCACCGATTCGCTTGACCGAGCTCAGAGTGACACGTAAAATGTAAACAAAAGCGCCCCGTCGCTTCGTTGGGTCGCCTCAATGCGTCAGCTCAAAATTTCACGTGGGAAAAAAACAATAACAAACCGTGAATTTTAATTACATACCTCATATAAGGATAAACTAAAAATGCATTAATTTAATTACGGTACGTTCGATCGATCTGAAATTTTGATACGATGCATTGTTAGGTCAGACGGGTCAGTGTGCCAAATTTCAGCTCGATCGGATCACGGGAAGTGGGTCATTTTTTACTTCTAATTTTCCTCCCGCCCAAGACAGAGAGAGAGAGACAGAGACGCCGGTGAAGTTAATATAAGGGATTTAATAAAACAAACACGTAAAAACAAAGTTTTTGACTATAAATCCCTTATATATGAGACAGAACTTAAAGTATTTACAAATATCTACAGACTGAATCTGTCTTTACTCCCCTTTGCTTTTAACCCAAAAAGGGTGGGGTGGGGGTGGGAGAGGGGAAAGGTCTTGTCACCGATCGCTGGGCCAAGTTCACCGTGAAACGCCAAATGTAAACAAAAGCACGCCGCTTTACCTGGTTTAAGCACGAGATGTGTTCACACCGGTGGCTGGCCTGAAGTCAAGTGACCCGTAAAATGTAAACGATAGCGACCTCTACATATAGTTTATATAGATAAACTAAAAATGCATTAATTTAATTACGGTACGATCGATCGATCTGAAATTTTGATACGATGCATTGTTAGGTCAGACGGGCCCGTGTGCCAAATTTCAGCTCGATCGGATCACTGGAAGTGGGTCATTTTTTACTTTTCTTTTTCCGCCCGCCCATGAGATGACGACAGAGAGAGAGAGAGAGAGAGAGAGAGAGAGAGAGAGAGAGAGAGAGAGACGAGAGAGAGAGAGAGACGAGAGAGAGAGAGAGAGAGAAGCCGGTGAAGTTAATATAAGGGATTTTAAAAAAAACAAAACCCGTAAAAACAAAGTTTTTGACTATAAATCCCTTATATATGAGACATAACTAACAGTATTGATTATTTTCAAACATTTACAGACTGAATCTGTCTTAACTCAAATTTGCTTCATAACCCTAGGGGGGGGGAGGGGTGGGTGGGAGGGGGAGAGGGGAAAAGTCTGGTCACCGATTCGCTTGACCGAGCTCAGCGTGACACGTAAAATGTAAACAAAAGCACCCCGTTGCTTCGTTGGGTCGCCTCAAATGCGTCAGCTCAAACTTTCACGTGGCAAAAAAAACAATAACAAACCGTGAATTTGAATTACATACCTCATATAAGGATAAACTAAAAATGCATTAATTTAATTACGGTACGTTCGATCGATCTGAAATTTTGATACGATGCATTGTTAGGTCAGACGGGTCCGTGTGCCAAATTTCAGCTCGATCGAATCACGGGAAGTGGGTCATTTTCGACTTTTCTTTTTCCGCCCGCCCAGCCCATGAGATGATGAGATGATGAGACGGCCGCGAAGTTAATATAAGGGATTTAAAAAGGAGGACATATCCTCCTTCTGCCGGACCTCTGGCAACCCTATGTTTAGCTGAGTTTAAGCTGTGGTTGTCACAGTTTGCAAACAATACTCTGTGATTTCTGGCACATATTCGCTGTTGAAAACCGGATATATGCCCAGTCATTACATCAGCATTGTTATGTTATTGTGACCGACTGTCGGCTAGAGGTATGTTATCATATTCCAGTTTCTCTACGATAACCCTTTCAAGGCTTGCTGCGTCTTTGGAATGTATCTGAACAAAACCTAAAAATGATTCTTTATTGGTTACTTTTTTAGCTTTGAAAATCCACATGGCGCCCCTTAATGCTCAATGGGGGCGCCAAAATCAATCTTACCAATTGGTTTGTAAAGAAGATATTTGTGGAGCTCCAAAATAAAATCTTGCAAAGTTTTTGAAATACATTAGTTTACATCAAAATAAATTTAAATAATTAATTTTAATACTCATTTTGGTGCCCCCTAACGTGGCCCCCCGGAACATATGCCCCCCCCCCGAACCCCCCTAGCTACGCCACTGTATTGAACTTTTAAAAAAATTATCCTTTTTTTTAAACAAGTCGTCTTTTTAATATAAATATTGAAATAATAACTTGTATTATAAATTCTAAATGTAATATCAGTATTTTTACCATGTGTCAATACTTGTATGGTGTGTCAATTGTCTTACCATGTGTCACAGGTCACAATTTTCTATTAGGGGCACAACCTTGAGCTTGACAGAAATTTTGTTTGAAGCAGTAATCCAAGATTATTCTGAATGGGGCAATCCCTATCTTGAAAAGGAAATGCCTGAACCAGTCACAATAGTTAGATAAAACACTTATAATTATAATAACCACAAATTTTGAATAAACTATTAGCCGACTAGATGCCATTAAACTAAGATACATACAGTTCATTGACAATGACTCTTGCCATCCAAAATTAAATATTGATAAATTTAAATTCTGAATAATAATAATTATTTTTTTAAAAATCAGAATGTTGATCTAAATCAGAATGTTGATCTAAATCAGAATGTTGATCTAAATCAGAATGTTGATCTAAATCAGAATGTTGATCTAAATCAGAATGTTGATCTAAATCAGAATGTTGATCTAAATCAGAATGTTGATCTAAATCAGAATGTTGATCTAAATCAGAATGTTGATCTAAATCAGAATGTTGATCTAAATCAGAATGTTGATCTAAATCAGAATGTTGATCTAAATCAGAATGACTCCAAAGATTCACTCAAATTAACTTGAACTTTTTAAAACTTTCAAGACATTTGACATGTGACATGGCCTGTCAACGGGTACCCGGGACCCGTTGCCGTGAGATTACCCGTGTAGTAAAATTCCGCCCGGGTACCCGTGAAAATGTGGCTTCAATGTCTATATTAACCAAACTTCGGCTGGCATGCGGCTTTTTTGTGTTTGATTTACGGCTCGCGAAACAATTTACATGTATCAAATGAACATTTTTGTTTCAAATATATGCTGTGAAATACGTCTATGTAGAACTATCTGGATTTTAATAATACACCAAAATTTGTAAGATTTTAAAGTCAATAAAACAGTGTAAGATGGATAAGGGCATACATAAAGCAATTAATTCTAATTTAGAAATACAACACAAAGATAACTTAATACAACCCTCAGATAGACATAAGGATAAAAACACCTTTCTTATTCCGTATGCAAGAACAAACACATACAAGTTTTCCTTCTTCCCGTCCGGAATTCGGGCGTGGAATGGGTTGCCTGAAGAATCCAGGAAAACCAACACTTTATCAGCATTTAAATCTCTAATAAAAATGCAGGACTAAACACAAACCATAGATAAGCGTAGGACGCAATAATCTTCTGTATAGAAGGAGCGTCTGTAAACAGATAAGATAGATAAGATAAGATAAGGGCCCGTTCATAAATGACGTTATGCACCTAGGGGAGGAGGGGGTCACACATTTGTGACGAGGGGGAGGGATGTGTTTAAGAATAAATGTGACGTCACATCAAAATGCGCAACTTTAAATAAAAGTTCCAATGAAATATTTGATTGCTCACAATTTATTTAATGACGTTTTACATGAATTTAAGCGTGTACCGATTTTAAGAGTTCAACTTCACATTAAATACAAAATTAAATGACAATTAAGTTATTTGAAACATGCTCATTTTCAAAAAGGCAGTACCGCTTTTATGGGAGGGGGGGGGCCCGCAAAGCTTTGTGACGTCATATTGGAGGGGGCTCTAAGTTTTTGTGACAACCTGTGATGAAATCGGCCAAAATCGCTTGACGTCATTTATGTACGGCCTCTAAGACGTCGGCCGTGTGGCTACTGTATGAAATCTTGTTCATGGAAGGTGGCTAGGTAGCATTTTATAGCGGTCATGATGGGGAAAATTATTTGATATTTCGATCGGGTAACCCGGGTACCCGTTCGAAATTTGGACGGGTACCGGGGCAGCATTTTTCAACAATATTGACAGCCCTACATGTGACATGTGCATACTTTTCCTTGTTTAATAACCAAATCACATATATGTAAAACATATACATGTAAAATTTGTTTTTGATACAACAGTTTCAAAATAGTTTGAGATCCATTTCTAAAATGAATCAACTAGGTGTCGGCCTCCAACAAAATAGTGTATACACATCATTAAATCCCTACATTTCCTTGTAGTAGTAGCCGATTGATGCTAGTTTATATACATTGTTAAGTCCCTACATTTCCTTGTAGTAGTAGCCAATTGATGCTATTTTATATACATTGTTAAGTCCCTACATTTCCTTGTAGTAGTAGCCTGCTTGATGCTAGTTTATATACATTGTTAACCTACATTTCCTTGTAGTAGTAGCCAATTGATGCTAGTTTATATACATTGTTAAGTCCCTACATTTCCTTGTAGTAGTAGCCTGCTTGATGCTAGCACATCTGCTCAACCCATGAGAAAGCTTACAGGCTAAAAAAAACATTTTAAACCAAAAAGTAACAATGAGCTCTATTTGATTTTTGCAGGGGAAAAAAACATAAAATAGAACTTTGTCACAATTTCTCAGTTTAAACATATTCCAATTTAATGATACCAATGATCCCAACACATTGAGCCCACATTTTACCTAGTCCAATTTACTGGTTAAGAGCACATTGCTTTGAGGATTTTTAAAAAAACAGAGTTCCATTTAATTGATATCAACAATTAACACACTCTTTGAGAATAATTTATTTTATTGTTAAATAAAACAGAAATGTTGTAATCTGTTTTCTTGTGAAGAACGTTTACAAATGTCTATAATATTTCTGGCTGTTCACCACTTTCTCTCAGCTGGCATGACTGGCATCGTTACTGTCAGAATCTGGAAATGTGAGGAAATAATTTTTAACAATGTAATTATTAGTGATACTATAGCAGAGGATGTCTTAAAGAACTTTGATTCAATCATGTTGTAATATACTCTGTGTGCATGTGTGCGTGTATGTGTCTGTATGTATGTATGTATGTATGTATGTATGTATGTATGTATGTATGTATGTATGTATGTATGTATGTATGTACAGCTATAATTCAACAAAAATAAAGTATATGGTGTTGATATTGAAGGGAATGTTGACTTGATTGAATCCTTACTTTAGTTGCCCTGTTGAACTGTGCTCCACAATCATCTCTGAGTAAATTATAGGGGAGGTAAATATCAAGGTAGTAAGTGTGGGACCTGGTTGTTAAAACCAATCTGTCTTCTCCTATGTTCAAGGTCAAGGACTGTGCTGTTTTCTAAAAAAACAAAAACATGAATCCAATCATCTGATTAGTGGTGAAGATGGTTAGTGATGAAGATGGTTAGTGGTGAAGATGGTTAGTGGTGAAGATGGTTAGTGGTGAAGATGGTTAGTGGTGAAGATGGTTAGTGATGAAGATGGTTAGTGGTGAAGATGGTTAGTGGTGAAGATGGTTAGTGGTGAAGATGGTTAGTGGTGAAGATGGTTAGTGATGAAGATGGTTAGTGGTGAAGATGGTTAGTGGTGAAGATGGTTAGTGGTGAAGATGGTTAGTGGTGAAGATGGTCAGTGGTGAAGATGGTCAGTGGTGAAGATGGTTAGTGGTGAATGTGTTTAGTGGTGAAGATGGTTAGTGGTGAAGATGGTCAGTGGTGAAGATGGTCAGTGGTGAAGATGGTCAGTGGTGAAGATGGTCAGTGGTGAAGATGGTCAGTGGTGAAGATGGTTAGTGGTGAAGATGGTCAGTGGTGAAGATGGTCAGTGGTGAAGATGGTCAGTGGTGAAGATGGTTAGTGGTGAAGATGGTCAGTGGTGAAGATGGTCAGTGGTGAAGATGGTCAGTGGTGAAGATGGTCAGTGGTGAAGATGGTTAGTGGTGAAGATGGTTAGTGGTGAAGATGTTTAGTGGTGAAGATGGTTAGTGATGAAGATGGTTAGTGGTGAAGATGGTTAGTGGTGAAGATGGTTAGTGGTGAAGATGGTTAGTGGTGAAGATGGTCAGTGATGAAGATGGTCAGTGATGAAGATGGTTATTGCTGCCTGAGCATAACAAGTAATCTGCCAAAATCCAGGATAAAACTCTGCAGTTAGCCAATAATGCCATCCTCCATATTAAACAAAATTGTAGAAAACCTCTCATTCCTTTCCCATTGTATCGGATATAAATGGTTATGTGACATGTCTTCCTCTCAATTTACCATTTGTATTCAACAGAGTAAAAATTGATTTAATGCAGTCTTTTTTTGCATGTTAAATCAAAAATAAGAAAAATTGTGAATCTCTTACTGTACAGTCGAACCCGGTTAATTCAACGGCCTAGGGCAGGGGTCGGTAAACCATGGCTCACGAGCCATATATAGCTCTTTTGATGGCTGCATCTGGCTCACACGAAAATGTTCATTTTAAAGAAAAAAAATGTTTCTTCAGACTCCTTTGATCTAAATAATTATTTGGAAAAAATCCTTTTTTTTTAAAAAGAAGAAATAAAAACTCGTCATCAGTCAATAACCTTATTACATGTAATTATTTTCTATTTTTATGGCTTACGTGATGTAAAACATTCTTGAAAGTTTAGACATGGGAAAACTTTTATAGGTCCCATGTTGGTTAACCAATCAATTCTATCCGAATAGTAATGAGGAGAGCCATACGTGATAGAATACATCAAATAATCTAGGTTAGGGGTTAGTAACCTTAGGAGTTAGTTTGCTATTTAAGGGAGAGAGATTTTGGAATTCGGGATCAAAGTGATCGCAGTGATTTCTGTGGAAAAGTGGCAAAAATACATTGTTCAAGTGGGGTTGGTGTATATTGCTTTCGAAAATAGCGGACGATGTGTGCATGTGTAAAAGGGTCCACACAACAGATTGTCGTCTGATCAGAAAGTAAACTTTTGTTTTAATCGCGTTCTAAGCTAACTAATTTTAGAAACCTTTTTGACAAGATGGCTAAAAGAAAGAAAGGCGATTAGTATCGTGCTTTTAAGCAGGAATGGACAGAGGAATTTTCCTTTATGGAGAGAACGGGTTCTGCAGTGTGTTTAATATGCTGTGATAAAATTACGTCTATGAAACGGTCAAATGTAAAGCGACACTTCAACAAGACACGCCATTCTCCATTTGACCAGCTGAATTGTCAAAACTTGGAACGCGTTACCCATCACATACCACACACTGCTGCGTGTGAGTATTGCTGTACTGGCAATGTTTGGCTCTACGTATGCATGCGAGCAGTCTTTCTCACATCTAAAGAACATCAAGATCAACCACCGATCACGTTTAACGGATGGAAGTCTCAACGCCTGCATGAAGCTTAACCTCACCACGTATCAACCAGACTACAAAGGCATCAGCAAATCCATGCAGCACAATAAGTAGCATTAATGGTAAGTAAGTAATACTCATTATTGACTAGTTTAGCAACAGCATGACCGTGTTAGTAAAAAGATTTCAGAGGCATAATTATTGTGCTTTTAGTGTTGAAATTACACAAAATGCACACATTTACACGTACTTGGATTTTTAGTTTTAAGAAATATGTATGGCTCTCACAGAATTACTTTTCGAAATATGTGGTGTTTATGGCTCTCTCAGACAAAAAGTTTCCCGACCCCTGGCCTAGGGGTTTGCCAAAAAGTGTCGAGATAACCGATGATCAAGATAAATGAAAACCAATATGGTGGCAAAATATTAAAATGTGCTTGAAATTTCTTTATGTACATGATGTGCATTAATTAGTGATGGGACGATTAATCGGAATCATATCGGAATATCCAGGCCCTAATATTTCTTCACTCATTCCTGAGGTTAAGACCGTTCGTTTTTAAAGACCGATTAAATATAACCCTTTGTTGCGTTAACGGTGTTTTCTTCTCTAGTACATAATGACGTTCTCATAACGAATTCAGCTACTCCTGCCCCGCCACGCCGCGTTGCCACAGCGGGTCCGTTGGTGACATCGTGTTTTCCTCTCTTGCGCGCTCCCAGTTAACATTAGTTGTTTTTTTAAAATGGGGCTTGATGTTTGTTACACTGTTTCTGAGTTAGCATCATTCACAGCAGTGATTCCCAGATTGAGCAATACTGTGCCTTGGAGGGCACTTGCATGACTTTCCTCACAAGCTACACTAATAAATAACCCGCCCCAAGTAACCTACACATCACCTCAATGTCCCTGAACCATTCTCTTCCAAACCATCTTCCTTGGGTCCGTCCCCTCAGCTTACAATGAACTCAGAATTCCTTCGGTAACTTGATGCTAATCAGACTTAACAACAACAATGTTGTGGGAGATTGAGAGTGGGGGTGGGTAATCTGTCTGTAGTCTGTTATATACACTGTGTCCTAAAATCTAGAGATCCTTGTTTACAGTAAGCATCCTATGATTTTGGTATCGTCCCAACACTAGCGTTAATAAATGATAATGTACATGCACATGTTTTTGGAGGGCTTTTTTTTACACAACAGCGTTACCGTTCTTTGTTTGATGAAGCGATCGGCATGCTATAAAAAATGTACATACATGTTTGCTAACAACAAAAGGTATATGTGCACAAACTAACAGAAGAAATTTACAAATATAAAATAAAAACCACCGTCGATTCTTGATACAAACCTTTATTTTCTTTTCTAAAGATATTCGTTTATCTTAAAAAATAAAATGATTAATGAATCAGGAAATGAATTAAGTTTAATAATAATATAACATGCACTGCGAAATAATGACGATTAAAGACCGATAATGCGATTTTCGAGGACCTCGGGTGAATACATACTCGATAGAGACGCGCCAAACTAATTCACACATGGATCAAAAGTGAAACAAGATAAAAACATCCTGTAATTTTTCTTGAAATCTCATAAAATCACACAATACCCGGAAGTCTTGAGGAAAGCGAGATTTCGATGCTATTTTAAACTAAAAATGTGAGAGTGCGTCGCTAGGCGAACAGACGGGGATCGAGATAACCAACTTTAAGTTGCAAATTCTGCCCTCTTTTGTGCTCGAGATATTAGGGTTCTGTGACATAAAACAGTGCTTCTCAAACTTTTTAGTACGGCGGACCGGCAGGAATTTTTCCATTGCACCAGGGACCGGTGCACTATTTTCCTTGTACAAACGTGTTAGCGTAATTTAATACGTTTTATTTTATTTGTTTCATTTTATGTGCCTATTGTCGAAAAATTGACATATTATATAGAGTTAGTATAAATGGTTGCAAAAGGATGATTATAATTCGATTTTCCTTTCCTTTCCTGATAATTTCTGCGGACCGGCGGCGGATTACCCAAGGACCGGCACCAGTCTGCGGACCACCACTTTGAGAAGCGCTGACATAAAAGACTCGACATAACCGTTGAGAAAATGCTAAGACAAAGAGAGAATTCTGTGGTTCCAATAAAAAAAGTCGACTTATTAGGGTTGGCGAGTCAACCCAGGTTGAGATAAGTGGGTTCTACTGTACGTATGTCAAAATACTTGAGTTTCTTATCAACAGCTTAAAAACTTTTAAAATATTTTGTGATATTGAATTATGATTTATTTAAGCCTAAGAAGATGACCTGGTGAAAAAAAAATAGACAAAGTCTTCTCTGTTAAATGTTCTCTTAAGACCTTTAGGACGATAAAATAAATATTTTTTTTAAAAATGAAAAGGTTTTTCCTTTCCATCGATACAGAAAGTTTTTTAGTTGTTTTATGTGATGTTACTTGAAGCTGGGAGATAGAATGCTGTACAATGTTCTTTAAAATGGACAAAAATCCTGAATTTGACACACTAAAATAAAACAGCCAGGTTTTTTCTCTTTAACTTTCTTGCTTAGCTTTGAGTTTGAGGTTTAAAGTTTAAGACACAACATAGCTGTACTCACTATATTTGAAAGAGAAATTTCTGCAACTAGAAAATCTGGATAGCCTTCAAGGGGCTCCTGCACAATTGTGAAGCTTGGTTCTGGAGCTCTGAGAAGTGAATATATATACATGCATCATGTTAAAATATTAAATAAGATAATGTCAACAACTTGGTTCTGGGGTTCTGAGAAGTGAATATATACATACATTATGTTAAAATTTAAAATAAGGTTATGTCCAAAGAGTTCAATAATACAAGTACAAAACTACATAAACTAATAAAGCCAATTTAAAAGATCAGAATATTATTACAAATGGGAGCGTATTGGGTGAATGAAAATGTGATAAATATGCAACTTGTTGGAGCCCTTAAACTTAATTCTTCTTCTTCTTCTTCGTTCTCAATTTGAGTTTTGCGTGCCGACGAGTTTTGCGCCAATTGGCCCGTGGTCTCCGACTTCAGCCTGCTGTTTTTTCTGGATGTGCTTCCATAGCCTTTGGTCAGCCAAGACCATCTGCAAGGCAGCAGTTGAATTTGGCAAGTGATGCAGCGTTCACATACCACGGCTATGAGGGTTCCACGCATTACCCAGCCGCCTTTTATTTCCCTATGTGTTAGGTACCCACTCGAAGCTGGGTGGACTCGGGGACGCCCTAGGCCCCGGGAACATATCCATGGGAATCCCATGGATTCGAACCCGTTACCATCGGTAGGCCAGTCGAGCGCGCTGCCACTCGACCACCGTATCCCCCTAAACTTAATTAATATGCATAAACTTCCAAGTTTTCCCTTTTTTAAAAAAAATGTACCCAGTAAAATATTTTACAATTGCAGTTGGACCTCTCTAAGTTGAAATCAAAGGGACTAGAAAAAAAAATTGACTTAAGGAGTTTTCGAGTAAGGGAAAGTGGCATAATAAGCACAGAATTTTGCCGGGACCTAACAATTAATTTGATACAGGGAGGTTTTCGATTGAGACAAGTTCAACTTAGAGAAGTCTTACTGTATTGTAATCTCACATTAGTTTTTTCTCACTTTTTATTTAGTTCATCTTCCTGCTGCTGGACTTCTTCAATCAAGTTTCGTTTTTCAGGTTGTTCTATAGGTAGCTGATCCCTGGCAGTACAAACAGTCAATTATTATTAATGTTAGGTAACTGATCTCTGGCAGTACACATAGTCAATTATTATTAATGTTAGTTAACTGATCCCTGGCAGTACACATAGTCAATTATTATTACTGTTAGGTAACTGATCCCTGGCAGTACACATAGTCAATTATTATTACTGTTAGGTAACTGATCCCTGGCAGTACACATAGTCAATTATTATTAATGTTAGTTAACTGATCCCTGGCAGTACACATAGTCAATTATTATTACTGTTAGTTAACTGATCCCTGGCAGTACACATAGTCAATTATTATTACTGTTAGGTAACTGATCCTTGGCAGTACACATAGTCAATTATTATTAATGTTAGTTAACTGATCCCTGGCAGTACACATAGTCAATTATTATTACTGTTAGGTAACTGATCCCTGGCAGTACACATAGTCAATTATTATTAATGTTAGGTAGCTGATCCCTGGCAGTACAAACAGTCAATTATTATTAATGTTAGGTAACTGATCCCTGGCAGTACACATAGTCAATTATTATTAATGTTAGGTAACTGATCCCTGGCAGTACACATAGTCAATTATTTTCAATGCATTTCATAGTTCATTATTTTAAAACAATCTTAAATTCCTCTTTTCCTACAACCAACTTACTAAACAAATTTGTATTATCACTGATCTTTTTTTTTCTCACTCTGGCAGCTGTAACTTTAGTGATAAATTCTCAACTATTTTTTTTACATATTACAGAGTACTGTACATTGTATTTTGTAAATTACTTTACTAAGAATTTCTACATGACCAAGAAATAGATGCCATTGCTGGGGATGAGCTTTGAGTTTTTTTTTGAGCAGCAGTTGTTCAAAAACTGTTGCCAAAATCAGTTGCCAAAAACAGTTGCCAAAATTAGTTGCCAAAATCAGTTAACAAAATCAGTAATGTTATGTTACAATGTTCTTGTATGCTGTCTCCTCTTTAACTTATATTTGTATTTCCTAAAATAACGAGTGGATTAAGAAGTCTCTCTGCCTAGCTATGACCCACACACAAAGAAACAGTACAGTCGAACCCACTTAACTCGAACTCGGTTAACTCGCCCACCCTATTATGTTGACGTTTTTTATTGGAACCGCCAAATTCTCTCATTGTCTTAGCATTTTTTCGTCGTTTAATTCGATTTTTTTAAGTCGCCGAAACCTCATAACACGAGCACAAAAAAGGGTCAAATTTGCCACTTAATGTTGGTTATCTCGATCCCCATGACCAATCGCCAGCTTTTGAAAATGTTAGATGTGATTTTTTATAACCAAGTGAAGGGATAAAATTTCTGCCTCGCTGGTGACGTCACAGCCCGCTTGATCACAGCGCTGTGTTACTAACTTAAATCAACAGCTTTTGAAAATGTTCTTATCGATAGGGCTGAACCGATCGGTTCGGCTACTCGGCATCGGCCGATTTTTGTATACTCTGAGATACTCGGCAATCGGCCACGTAAGTGATCCCGAGTATTACGTAATTACTCCAATAGCAAATATGCGTGCAGAATCGTATGTCTAAAACATTTCGTTGCGTATGGAATAACAAAATGTACCGTGTGCAGACTTGTTGTCATTGGCAACCATTCATCCTTCAACCTCATTTTGACTCTATTACTATTACTACTGCTTTGTTCTAATTGTTTCATTCATAAGAAGTGGCCGTGTGCAAAAGCCATTTAACTATTCGTTAGAATTAATTAAAATGTATCAAAGTTGAAGGTTCAAAAGGAGTTCCTAATTTATTTTTGTACACTTTTATAGAGAAGAGTTCGCTTTGTTATGAGTCATATATAGGTCATGATAAACAAATAACGGCAATGCCTTTGTGTAAATGTAGACGTGTGTGGGCTTCTAATATACAGCATGTCACAGTCAACAACAAGATGAAGAATTATATTTATCAAGGTTTATTTGTCTTTCTAATTTTACAACCAAACACTTTTCACGTTAGAACCGGAACAACCACAAACGCACCCACACGTCACCCAGTCACTTCTCTCCAGTGCATCTCGGTGCGGTGTACATGGTGCGGCGCTATGTGGGCACTATGTCGGTCTGCACATTGTGTACACTATTACATTACATACCAGGGGCAGTGTGTCACTGACCCACCGGCGTGTCCTGCAGTAAACCTACTTTAGCAGCATGCTACAGTTTCCCCAGGCCCCTGAATGTCAGCGCCCTCGCTGGTCAATACATTAAAAAAACGGCATATATAATGATAAATTTGGATTGAACTCTTAATTTAAAAAAAACAAAAAAACAAAAAAACACAGCAGGTCTGAGTAATAAGCCCGTTGCTGAAAAGGACGAAAAATTAACTGCGTGCCCAACAATGCATGAAGGATATGGACAAATAACAACAACAAAAAGTCAATTTGTTCGAAAAGCGTCCCTTCGACGTTTGGTCACTCGTCTACTTCTGGGGGATGTCTCAACTTGCGCGTTCAGCAATACGTGCTGATCTGCGCGGTTCAACCGGGAGGGGTAAGTTTATTCCTGCACCGGGTCGATTGCCTCTGGGTCGCACTGTAGAGACGATCACCATATCTTCTTCTTCATCTCCACTTTCAGGGGGTGGTATATCTGTGAGGACTTCCTCTGACTCTGGTACGAGCTCCGATAGAGGTTCCTCTGCCAAAAGAATATCCTTCCGATTCACTGTTCTTTCCTCACCTCCGGCCAGGGGAAGCAGTCTATATACGTGTCTGTCCGGTAAGCGGGCAGTGACACAGTATAAATCTGGTCTCCAATAGTCTTGGAATTTATTCCGTCCTTGCACTCTATTACGTAAATAGACAAAGTTGCCTACTGATAGAGGATGTTCGCTCGCATGCTTGTCCTTGAACGATGTCCTTTCACTAGCCTCCTGTTTCAGTTTCTGTAAAGCGAGGCGGTGGGCCTCTTGTAGCCGGTAGTGATGTTGTCTGACCCAGTCGGTACCTGCTACCGCGGCATCCATGGGTCGATGTAAAAGTTCGTCAATGGGGAGCCTTGGGGCCCTGCCAAACAGTAGATGGTAAGGTGCAAATCCCGTAGAGGCATGGGGTGTATTATTGTATGCCTGTACCAATTCTGGTAGAAATACAGGCCATTGACATTTCCTTTCGGGTGGTAAAGATCGCAGGAGCTTGTGCAGTGTTCGATTGAACCGCTCACACTGTCCATTTCCCTGAGGATGGTATGGCGTGGTATGCGATTTCTTGATGTTGTATAAGGAGCACAACTCAGCCATCAGTCGCGATTCAAAAGACCGACCTTGGTCACTATGAATTCGCATTGGGACGCCATATTTTTGAAACCAATCTCTCACTAGTGCGGTGGCCACGGTGACCGCCTCCTGATTACGGGTGGGTACAGCTTGAGAAAATTTGGTAAACACGTCGGTGATTACCAACACATCCTCTCTGCCATCACTGGCGGTCTCTAGCTTGGTGAAGTCAACAGCTATTATCTCACCAGGATATGTCGCGATAATCGGAGTTGACGTAGTATGCAGCGTGCCAGGAGAACGTCCCATTGTGCAGCGGCTGCATGTGGATATGTACTCTCGTACCTGTGTATACATGCCAGGCCAGTAGCAGCGCGATCTTAGGAGAGAAATTGTTCGTTCCACGCCCTGATGACCCATGGCATCATGAAGCGAGTATAATACTTCAGGGATAAGCCTGGAAGGCAACAATAACTGATCACAGGTGCCCTGGGCTGGATCCGTGATCCTCCTAAACAACAGACCTTTGTGGAGCAACAATCTCTTGTGTTGGTTACTTAATGTCCTGCTTCCCTGACCTGGTCGGGGGCGCTCTGGCCATGACTCCAGCAGCGGACCAATATGTTTATCCTTTGTCTGCATTGAAATCAATTCGCTGCTGGACCATCGAGGTAGAAAAGTATTCCCTTCAGTCTTGAGGACTAATTCTTCCCCCGCGGGCATTGTATGTTTTCCGTTTGGCATGGCGGCCTCCAGCTTCTGACATTGTGTTTCCTGTGCCACGGCAATTTCTGCTGGCACCGCGGTGGCCGTTTGAAAATCCCCTGGAAGCCTGGACAGAGCATCTGCCGGATTCTGTTTCCCCGGCCGGTATTTAACATCAAAGTTGAACTGTGCCAACTGTGCGGCCCAGCGTTGTTCCAAAGCACCCAGCGGTGCGGTACGAAAATATACCAATGGGTTGTTATCAGTGTAAACAGTGAACGTGGCACCAATTAGATAGTGACGGAACTTTTCACTGATTGCCCATTTCATAGCAAGAAACTCCAATTTTAAACTACTGTAGGAGGCCTGATTCCTTTCAGTAGGTCGTAGACGTCGACTGGCGTAGGCGATTATGCGTCGTGCACCATCCTGTTCTTGTGATAGTATTCCACTTAGTCCCTCATGACTGGCATCCGTCTCAAGAATAAAGGGCTGCGTGAAATCGGCATATCCCAATATGGGTGCAGCCGTGAGAGCTAATTTAAGCCGATCAAACGCCTGTTGGTGTTTTTCTTCCCAGAGCTCAGCTATTTTAACCGTCTTCTTGTTAGACCCCTTACTGCCGAGGGTGACAAGATCATGAAGTGGTCCGGCTATTTCTGCAAATCCCTTTACAAATCGCCGGAAATAGCTGGCAAAGCCTACAAAACTGCGCAGCTCTGTTGTAGTAGTTGGGGTGGGCCAGTTTCTCACCGCCTCCACCTTAGAAACATCACAGCCAATTCCCTTGGCTGATATGGTATGGCCTAGATAGTTCACTTCACGCCGTAAAAACTGGCATTTGTCTGGGCGCAACTTTAAACCTGTCTCTATTATACGGCTCAGTAGTTTATCAAGGTGTTGCAAGTGTTCCTCGAACGTCTTGGAGTAGACTAGTAGGTCATCCAGATAGACCAATAAAAATTGGAAGAGGAAGTCGGACATGGTGCGTTGCATCAGTCGTTGAAAGGTTGCCGGAGCCGAAGTGAGCCCCATAGGCATACGGGTATATTCGAATAATCCCATAGGGGTGACAAAGGCGGTCTTGTGCTGGTCCCCCGGATGCATGGCTATCTGGTGGTAGCCGCTGGTTAAATCCAGAGTTGAAAAGAACTGGGCTCCAACCAAAGTGTCGAAGGTTTCTTGGATGCGTGGTAACGGGTAGGCGTCGCCCATAGTTTTAATATTTAGTTTCCGGTAGTCTACCGTGAGGCGCAAGCTGCCGTCCCGTTTACGCACGAGGACGATTGGGGCGGCATATGGGCTATAACTTTCTGTGATCACCTTCTTCTCAATCAGCCCTCGAATATGTTGCTGAACCTCCTGAAGTTGATTTGGGGGTATTCTACGATAAGGCTGAGTGACTGGCTTGTCATCATGAGTTCGGATGCGGTGAAACACCGCATCGGTGTAGCCTAAATCACTTTCATCGTGTGAAAAAGCGGCGGCTCGACGACAGAGAAGTTCCTGAAGCTGCCGACGTTGCTGGTTGGTGAGATTCTGACCTTGTATGTCTACTGGTGGAACCTCACCTGATCCAGCGGCTAACTTATGACACGAAACTATGATCTCGTCAGCAGTAACATTGAATTTCACAGTGTTATTGTTCTCTAATGTCTCCACCGGTTCCAATTGGGCGATTGGTGCTCGTTTAGCCAGGAACACACCTTCGACGGTCATGTTAGCTACACGCACGAAGGGACCAGCAGATGAGCCTACTAGGGTCGGGATGACTATTAGTCCAGGAGGAAGCGTTTCCTCACCCTGGGATGCCAGCAGTGGGTGAGAAGTAGTAATTTTTCCGACCCGGACGTTGGCTACGGACAGGGCTGGAATGAAGCTCCTTTCAGCCACCCGTGCAGTCTTTGGTTCATTTAGTGTCCCAATACGGATCTCTCGAACCGTGGATTCGAGAAATTGTGGTACCTGGTTTGCGTGTGGCAGCCACCTTTTCAATACATTCATTCCCAGCAGCACAGGAACCTCTTGTTTTCGTACTTGGGTCACCAGGCCGTTTGGGGTCTTGACAACGAGGAACGGGACATCTTGTAGATGCTGCCCTAGTAGTTGTACATCGACAGTCATGATTCCACGATATGGCACCTCAGCTCCGTTGACGGCCCGTAAAGTTATGAAGCCGGTTTCAAGGGTGAGGTGGCCAAGATGTTGGAATGCCCATGTTTCGGTGATGGTGCTTACTTCGCTCCCCGTGTCAATAAGTGCCGCCACCTGGTGACCATTTAGGGTTACCTCCAGGGTTGGACACGTGCCAATGAGTCCCGTTGACCTCCCCGTTGCGTGTCTGTTGACAGCAACGGGGTTTAGAAGTTTCCCTGGTTCACAGGTGGCCTTCTTTGGGTCATCTGTTGTCTGGGCTGCTGCTGCAGAGGATGTTGTTGGGGTGTATTATTTTGGTTAGCGACGTACCTCTTTTTGGCCTGGCACTCGTCTTCTATGTGACCTCTTCGGTTGCACCACATGCAGGTCAGGATGCCCCGCGGAGGCTGTCCCTGGATTTGATGGGACTGTCTGCGTGCGGGCTGCAGGTGTTGTTGTCCCATGATAGGCTGTCTGAGTGTTGGTGGACAGTGGACACTGTTGGCGCCCATGTCCCCTCGGTGCTGCTGGATTGACTGATTGAGCCTATCTGCCACGGCTTCTACCTGCTGGTCGATGTGGGCCATTAGTTGTTGTGTCATCTGTGCCCAGTCAGGGAGAGGTGCTGCTGAGAGCTGCGCTGTGGCGGCAACATCCGAGAAATCTTCTCTCATCCACCTCTGGGCTTCTTTGACGACGTCTTCGAAAGTGCTGTCAGTGTTTAACCTGGTGTAGGCTTTCACGTCGCGTCGCAAGGCTGCCGGCTGTAGACCCTGGACAAATGTATCCCGCAGTGTGTCATCTGCAAGGATGCCTGTCCGTGCTGTGTTGGCTAAGGCGAAAAGACTACGCATACTGGCCGCATAGTCCCCTACCGTCTCACCTAAGCCCTGATGCCGTTTGTAGAAAGCGGAGGCCAGGGTGGTGCCATCACGTGGGTCACCCCACTTCTCTACTAAGATACGCAACAGTTTGTCCGGGGTGTTGATCTCCTCAGGTGCCTGGTCCAACATTTCCTGGCGGGCACGTCCCTCTAAGGCGCTCAGGATCCATATGACTGCTGAGGCAGGGGGCATGGGCTGCCACTGCAGGAGCAATCGCACTTCTTTGACAAATTGCTCCGCTCCATTATCTCCCGTAAACCGTGGTAGTTTTGGAGGCCGGTTTATCTGGAGCTGCTCCACTTGTTCCATATTTTTCTGTGTCCTTTGGAAAATCTATCACAAATAACCCTAATTTAACAACTATCCTCACTTGTGAACCCTGCTCGCAGCGCCAAAACTGTAGACGTGTGTGGGCTTCTAATATACAGCATGTCACAGTCAACAACAAGATGAAGAATTATATTTATCAAGGTTTATTTGTCTTTCTAATTTTACAACCAAACACTTTTCACGTTAGAACCGGAACAACCACAAACGCACCCACACGTCACCCAGTCACTTCTCTCCAGTGCATCTCGGTGCGGTGTACATGGTGCGGCGCTATGTGGGCACTATGTCGGTCTGCACATTGTGTACACTATTACATTACATACCAGGGGCAGTGTGTCACTGACCCACCGGCGTGTCCTGCAGTAAACCTACTTTAGCAGCATGCTACATAAAAAAAACCCTCCAAAATCATGTGCATGTACATTCTCATTTATTAACGCTAGTGATGGGACGAAAAATCATAGGGTGCTTACTGTAAACAAGGCTCCCGAGATTTTAAAATATATAATATAACAGACTACAGACAGTTTACCCACCCCCACTCTCAATCTCCCACACCATTGTTGTTGGTTAGTCCGATTAGCATCAAGTTACCGAAGGAATTCTAAGTCCATTGTAAGCTGAGGGGACGGACCCAAAGAAGATTATTAGGAAGAGAATGGTTCGGGGACAATGAGGGAATGTGTAGGTTACTTATTTGTGTAGCTTGCAAGGAAAGTCCAAGACACAGTATCGCTCAATCTGGGAATCACCGCAAGACGGCGCGCGCGCTGCGGCGTGGCGGGCAGGAGTATATGACTTCGTTATTCGTTATACAGTCGAACCCACTTACCTCGAGCTCGGTTAGCTCGACCACCCCACTAACTCGACGTTTTTTATTGGAACCGCCAAATTCTCTCTTTGTCGTAGCATTTTTTCATCCGCTTATTCGATTTTTCTAAGTTGCAGAAACCTAGTACCTCGAGCACAAAAGAGGGCCAAATTTGCAACTAAACTTGGTTAGCTCGATCCTCTTCGGTTGGCCTAGCAATGCACTCTTGTCATTTTTAGTTCAAAACAGTGTTGACATCTCGCTTTTCTTTGAGACTTCCGGCTATTGCGTGATTCTACGAGATTTCAATAAAACTAACCGGATGTTTTGCGTGTGTGAATTATAATTCGACGTGTATCCATGGAGTATGTATTATTGTATTCACCCGAGATACTGGACAATCGCGTTAGAGGTCGTGAATCGTCATTATTTCGCAGTGCATGTTATATTATTATTAAACTTAATTCATTTTCTGATGCATTAATCATTTTATTTTTTAAGATAAACGAATATCTTTAGAAATGAAAATAAAGGTTTGTATCGAGAATCGATGGTGGTTTTTATATAATTAAATAAAAAATTATTATTCTTTTAAAAGTTTGTTGTTGTTGCTTTGTTACCAGTAAGTTATGTGACTGTGACACTAACACGCGTGTGACGATGAAATGAAATCATTTCTGATAAGGAATGATTTTTTAAAAAATTCGCTTAGACTTATTTGCCGGCCAACACAGTACACACAGCCCACAGCGTGCTGTGATCAACGGTCAAGGCCACAATAGTTTTATTTATATTACAAGTTTGATTGACTGAGGAAATTCGAGAACGTTCTGATAGTTAAGTAACAGATATCCTGCACGTCAAAAGCATTAAACTTAAAATAACCATATTGATTTGTTCATTTGTATTTTAAATAAATTCGCTGATACTAGTGATACGACGGCAAAGGCTAGCGGCTGTGACACGGCGAATCGTAAACTTTGACCTTTTAGCGCATGCGCAGACAATTATAAACTGGTAACTTATTTTTCATTAAATGGAATCGAAACATGACAGAGACGTAATCAAAGTCCTTTACTTCGGCATAAATATATATACATGTGTATATATATGTATATATATATATAAATTCCCGATTAGTCATAACTTTTCCCGACTTTCAAGGCCGAGAATTTATTTTAAAGAATTCCCGACTTTTTTCCGTTTTCCTGAGTGGGAACCATTGTTATATTTAAATTTTAAACGGTCCTTAAAAACGAACGGTCATTACAACCTTAGGAAAGAGTGAAGAAATATTAGGGTTCCGATACGATTCCGATTAATCATCCCATCACTAATTAACGCTAACTAATTAATCATGGACATAAAGAAATTTCAAGCACATGTTAATATTTTGCCGCCATATTGGTTTTCGTTTTAACTCGATCATCGGTTATCTCGACGCCACTTTTCATACCCCAACGCCGTCGACTTTAGCGGTTTCGACTGTAGTTATGTACTAGTAGTACTAGTGAAAAAAACTGCGCTAACGCAACAAAGAGTTATATTTAAACTTAAACGGTCCTTAAAAACGAACGGTCTTAACAACCTTAGGAAAGAGTGAAGAAATATGGTCCCGATATTCTGATACGATTCTGATTAATCGTCCCATCACTAATTAACGCACAACATGTACATAAAGAAATTTCAAGCGCATGTTAATATTTTGCAGCCATATTGGTTTTCGTTTTAACTCAATCATCGGTTATCTCGATGCCATTTTTCATACCCCAACGCCGTCGACTTAACTGGTTTCGACTGTAACACGAAATATTTGACACTAAGTAAGTAAACTAACTTCACCTGTCCATGTCCAGTATAAGTGGTGTTGACTTTGTTCGAATCGTCTGCTCTATTAGCTTTCCAATACTTTTACGGTTTTTTAGAAAAATCCAATCTAAATAAATGGAGAAGAAAAATTTATAATAAATCCCTTTCCCACACCCCTTGTCATTTAGTTTTCACTTTTTTAAAAGTCTAACGATTCCAATAATTTTTAGCATATTAAATGAGCAATAATAAATAAATATCTTTAACTTTATTTCAAAGATGTAACCAATTCACTTGTTTCAAGAAGTTTTAAGATATAACTCCAACTAACGACTTACCTTAATTCTAAAATATCACTAACCTCGTTTTAGCAAAATCTCATATTTGCTCTCTATGCCCTCACACATTATTGTGAGAAAAAATGTCTTGAACAAATCACTTTTTTCTATTTTTTTCAAGAAATGAGGATGAACCACAACATCATAAACTGTACAACCACTGCCACCTAAATAAGAAAACACAACTAGTGTATCTACATACTGCACAGTTTCAAGTTTAAACAGATTGATAATCAAGTAGTGGGACAGCAATTAGGCTGGGTAAAAAAGAATTTACCTATACTTGTACCCTATCAATAACTTCTTTTTTAAATTGATTATAATTGTACAAGATTAAATGGTCTCTACATACCAATGTGTTGATTTGATAATTAGTGATAAAATAGTTTTATATTGATATCATTTGAATTATATTACCTTTTTGCGTTGCAATAATTTTTTTTAAATGATAAATTTTTTTTATGCTTTGATAACAAATTTTAACAAATGAAAATCTGATTTTCTTCAACACAAAAATATTTTAGTAAAGTTTAATTTAATGGCAGTTCTGATAAGAGTTTAGGCTCGATGTCGCTTCCCTTAAATTGTAGCTAAATAAGAAATCAAACCAATCAACATGAAGCTCATTTCATAGTTTGAACTTACATTTGTCTAACTCAGCATGAGGCTCCCCTATGCTCATTGGAATCCTGAATTGAGTTGGGTCCTCTGATTCTAAAACTTTGAGTAATTCATCGTCTGAAAGATCTTTAGGTTCTGGAACCTATGGATCAAATCTTATTGATGACATGGATTGAACTATTTTACTTTCTTCAATAAAAAGAAACTATATGCCATCAGTTTAAAAACAAATACATTCTGTATTCTGTGTTAAAGATGAATTATGTTGGCAATCAATGCTTTTTTATAGTAGTAGATGGTTATAGCAGTAAGTTAACATGACTGCCCTCTACCGTTAACAGATCTATCGTGAAAACAGTTATTTAAAAATACAGAATACAAAAGAGTAACAAAACGTTTATATTTAATATTAGAATTTAAAAAACTGCCGACTTACTTTTATATAATTTTCCTTAAAGAAATATTCTAAAAGTGTATTAGAAAAAGATAATATAATTTTTTTAAAAATTATATTAATTTCTAAGGAAGTTATTATCCTCACACTTACATTTTCTGAGTGACAAATATTAATAAAGACTTTCTCCCCACTGTCTGTTCTTGTCTTCATACACATACCTGGTAAGTATATTTGAAAAGAGAAATAGAAATTGAGAGAAATTTGTGTATATCTTTTCTGTCTTAAGTATTGTATATTGTTAAGCAAAAAATATTGTATGGATTTAATATGTAATCCTATTTTGAACAACGTTAACATATAATATTATATCAGAGACAAATTCAAGAAAAAAACAAGTGTTGCTTTTGAAAATGATTGACTGAAAACTTGCCTGGTTTAGGTTTGATGCTAACTGTAGGTATTGTGTTCTGAGCAACATTTCCATGCTGCAAGTTTGGATTATCCTGTAAAATTGAAAGGATGTCAAATGATGCAAGAGTGAAACTGCTACAAAATCAAAGCAGGTAAAAGTTTAATTCCAGACCTAGGCTTAGAGCACATAGAATGTGAAAAGAAAAAAATTAGTTAGGTCTGAATGAAAGACAATGGTGTGGCAGACCATTTCATTCACATAGCTTTTCAAAGAATATTTATTTTAATGTGTAGTAATAGCTTTAAAAAAAAATCTTATAGTTATATCAAAATTTAGGAAATTTAATTTAAAAAAAAATTAATTAATTTAAAAAATATATAAAAAAGTAATGGCTTTTTTATGTAGTCAATCAATGGTTTTATACTTTTAAAAAATACTGATACTAATGGGCTAAAAGGCTTGGGTGTCCCTCCTTAACCCATCACAAGGTCACCCTAACCTTCTGATAGAACTTTAACATTAGCTAGCCATAAGTAAGTAACTTTTTTTTAAAAAACTCAGTCATAATTAACATTGGTAAGATATTTTTTTAATTAATGAAATTGATGATGGTCAGCCCTTTGAGAAAAACTGGTATGTGACTCCAGGCCTAAGCAATATATTTTGCTTTCTTGCATCTCTAATTTCATTTTAATCTACAGTAAAGATGAAACTTAAGTATGTAATTGTAATTTTCATTGAGTTTGTTTTAATGGTATGATTTTCAAGGAGTGAATATCAGTGTTCTTATAGTGGATACTTTCAAATCTTGTGGTAAATGCACTGACAATGAAGGATGGGAGAGGGTGGGTACATGTTAGGATGGGAGAGAGGGGGTACATGTAGGATGGGAGAGAGTGGGTACATGGTAGGATGGGAGAGAGGGGGTACATGTAGGATGGGAGAGAGTGGGTACATGTTAGGATGGGAGAGAGGGGGTACATGTAGGATGGGAGAGAGTGGGTACATGGTAGGATGGGAGAGAGTGGGTACATGTAGGATGGGAGAGAGTGGGTACATGTAGGATGGGAGAGAGTGGGTACATGTAGGATGGGAGAGAGTGGGTACATGTAGGATGGGAGAGAGTGGGTACATGGTAGGATGGGAGAGAGAGGGTATCCTGCCCCAGTTTGAACGTCCTTTATATTTATTAATTGTGACGTGGAATTTTGGGTTAACCACATATATTTTTGTATTCAAATACTGGCTTAGAGTAAGCGGAAAATATCTTAGCCTTCCCCAGGTGACTATGTGACCAAGTCATAACATTATGTCTATATGTCATTAGTCTAAATGGTAAAAGTAATATATATATTTGAGTTTGTTTATAACTTTTGTGTGTGTTACAGAGTTCATAGAGTTTTAAGATTTCCCTTGCATCATATTGAAATTCCTTGTAGTGATAAAGTTGAACTGTGTTTCTGAAGGTTGATTTGAGTTTTGTGGTGAACTCAAATCACGGCCATCTTGTGTGAAAGGGTTTTTTGCTGTTTGTGTTTAAAATGTCATTTGGTATTTTTAAATCTAGGCAATAAAAGCCAGAGTAGATTGTAGAACAATCAAATTACTGAATTACTGCTCAGTATAGTTGTTATATATTATCATATGTTATATTTTAAATTTGGACTGGAAATCAGATTAGGATTATACTTTTTTTAGAGTTAATAACAATACTAAAATGGAATTTAATATTGTTGTTCTTCTAATAAAACATTTAATTTGAATTTAATTTGTTACTGTTGGTACAGAGTGTGCATTGCACCAAAAATTAAGTGGGTAAATTAAAATGAGTTTTAGACTTTGAGATCAACAATGATAAGAGACTTCAACTTCAGTCTTCAGCATTAAACAAAATCATGTCCATTGCACTCTTCTCACTTGGCTTGGGCTTATCTTAGTCTATAGTCAAGGAACCAGTAACCAGTAGTGGATCACATGACACATAAAGAGACATCGCTTTTTTTCTTTTCATGTCACGGATGTCTTCCCATTTTAATTCGTTTCTGATCATTGATCTCCTTGCTCTTGGGTCCCAGATCACTTGATAATATCATTGATTATCATGCTTTACTTTACATTTTTTTAAACATTGATCATTGATTAAGAAACCTCAACTTTGATTTTTTTAAAATTTTAAGTTTAAAAATTTTGGAGACCAAAAAAAATGATGCAATGATCATCCTAGGCATAAGCATTTATCTTCTTTTTAGTAAATAATAATAATAATCTTCTGTAATAGATAACATCTCGGATTTCATCAATTAGTAGGAATAGGCGGGTTACCGAATAGGCTCATAAGTTAAATTAAACAAGAACTTGAATATTAAAATACTTTTATATAGTATAGGCATAGGCTACGGCTAAGTTAAGAATTAAGAACTTTAAGAAGTAACTACAGACTACTGTAATTAAAAGTATAATAAATTCTAACCCCAGAAAGTAACAGTTGCTTTAAGAACGAGTTAGGGGTCACATCAACTGTGGTATCAGACTCTAAGAACTGCGTATTCATTTTGAATAATTAATATTTAAATGGGTGAAAATATAAACTATAATCCTGGCGTTTATATCAAACGTTGCGTTTGTTTACTGCAGCACCGCCATATTGTTTCCGGTGATAGGCCAAACAAAGCTTTAACATCAAGATAAGATTTTACTTTATAATAATTAATTATATTTTCACAGAAAATCTGACTAATAAACGTTATAATTTTATAACTAAGCCTATCTCATAAATGGATTTCAATAAATAATAATGTAAAAATAAATAAACTGCAAAAGCAATTTTTATATTAATTCATAAACTTCATTCATTGATGATGCATGAGATAATGTCACCAAAATTTAAATTATAATAATTCCCGATTCAATTCTTTTATGACATTTTTTTAATCATAATTGTAAGGCACGTCCCACGGAAACTTTATTACAGCCATGTTCTTTAAATATTTAAAGCATTTCATTTTTTTCTCTTCAAATAAAAAAAATAGTTACTTCTGCTCACCAATACTTATTAAACCAAAAACCGGCTTATTACAATACAGATATAGTTATAGGTTATATAATAGTATATGTGTAGGCATGTAGGAAAATATATCAAGGCTTGAATAAAGGTCTTACATATAATATATTTGATATAATGACGAGTGGGAATTTATTTTAAACAAGAGAGTATATCATTTGCCGCGACCCCACCACCGTTGCTGCATTGAAATTGAAACTGATTATGGCAGCAATTTGGGGCCGACAACCTAAGTGTATGCAAGATATTAGTACTTGTGATTTGTTGTATCAGAGGAGTAAACTTGTCACACTGCATATGTTTTAATTTGACCAACAAGGAAATGGCTCATCAGCAGACGCAATGGTCAAGGGAAGTCAGCTGATGCTCAGTGTAGGCCACTGTAGGGCGACAGTCCCGTTATCAGGGTCTGATTTAGACTTGATGGGGCCCTAAGCTATTTGAGATATGGGGGCCCTTTTGAAGTCCAGATATTCTATGCCAGTGCCAAATATGAAAACAAAATTCCGGGGGGGGGGCACCAAGAAGGCGGGGGCCCTAAGCTATAGTTTGTCTAGCAAATAGGTAAATCCAGCACTGCCCATTATAAATGTGTGCAATTACCGGCCAGAGTCAGCCATTGGCTGTAGTCCCACTGGCAGATGATGGATGTGTTGTCTCACAGAACATAGATCAGCTTGAACTTCTTTAAGAACAGTAGGCATAATTGTCACGTCATGATCTCTGGAAACAAGCCATCAGTAGGCATAATTGTCACGTCATGATCTCTGGAAACACGCCATCAGTAGGTCTACTCATCATGTCATGAGAAAAGAAAAGCTGGATTGCACGTTAGTTGTCATGAGCCCGTTGTTGTCATGAGCCCGTTGTTGGCATGAGCCCGTTGTTGTCATGAGCCCGTTGTTGGCATGAGCCCGTTGTTGTCATGAGCCCGTTGTTGTCATGAGCCCGTTGTTGGCATGAGCCCGTTGTCATGAGCCCGTTGTTGGCATGAGCCCGTTGTTGGTATGAGCCCGTTGTTGGCATGAGCCCGTTGTTGGCATGAGCCCGTTGCTGAGCCCACATATCACGGTATATGATTTTTTTATAATTATTACTGGCCTGGAACATCGTCCAGTCTTTCACACCAGCGCTGTAAGCGTCATTACTGGCCTGGAGCATCGTCCAGTCTTTCACACCAGCACTGCAAGCGTCATTACTGGCCTGGAGCATCGTCCAGTCTTTCACACCAGCACTGCAAGCGTCATTACTGGCCTGGAGCATCGTCCAGTCTTTCACACCAGCGCTGCAAGCGTAATTACTGGCCTGGAGCATCGTCCAGTCTTTCACAAGAGCGCTGCAAGCGTCATTACTGGCCTGGGACAACGTCCAGTCTTTCCCACCAAGAATTGCAAGCGTCATTACTGGCCTGGAGCATCGTCCAGTCTTTCAGACCAGCGCTGCAAGCATCATTTCTGTCCTGGAGCATCGTCCAGTCTTTCACACCAGCACTGCAAGCGTCATTACTGGCCTGGAGCATCATCCAGTCTTTCACACCAGCACTGCAAGCGTCATTACTGACCTGAAGTATCGTCCAGTCTTTCACACCAGCACTGCAAGCGTCATTACTGGCCTGGAGCATCGTCCAGTCTTTCACACCAGCACTGCAAGCGTCATTACTGGCCTGGAGCATCGTTCAGTCTTTCACACCAGCGCTGCAAGCGTCATTACTGACCTGGAGCATCGTCCAGTCTTTCACAGCAGCACTGCAAGCGTCATTACTGGCCTGGAGCATCGTCCAGTCTTTCACACCAGCACTGCAAGCGTCATTACTGGCTTGGAGCATTGTCCAGTCTTTCACACCAGCACTGCAAGCGTCATTACTGACCTGAAGCATCGTCCAGTCTTTCACACCAGCACTGCAAGCGTCATTACTGGCCTAGAGCATCGTCCAGTCTTTCACACCAGCGCTGCAAGCGTCATTACTGGCCTGGAGCATCGTCCAGTCTTTCACACCAGCGCTGCAAGCGTCATTACTGGCCTGGGACATCGTCCAGTCTTTCACACCATCACTGGAAGCGTCATTACTGGCCTGGAGCATCGTCCAGTCTTTCACACCATCACTGCAAGCGTCATTACTTGCCTGGAGCATCGTCCAGTCTTTCACACCAGCGCTGCAAGCGTCATTACTGGCCTGGAGCATCGTCCAGTCTTTCACACCAGCGCTGCAAGCGTCATTTCTGTCCAGGAGCATCGTCCAGTCTTTCACACCATCACTGCAAGCGTCATTACTTGCCTGGAGCATCGTCCAGTCTTTCACACCAGCGCTGCAAGCGTCATTACTGGCCTGGAGCATCGTCCAGTCTTTCACACCAGCGCTGCAAGCGTCATTACTGGCCTGGAGCATCGTCCAGTCTTTCACACCAGCGCTCCAAGCATAATTACTGGCCTGGAGCATCGTCCAGTCTTTCACAAGAGCGCTGCAAGCGTCATTACTGGCCTGGAGCATCGTCCAGTCTTTCACACCAGCATTGCAAGCGGTGTTACTGGCCTGAAGCATAGTCCAGTCTTTCACACCAGCACTGCATGCGTCATTACTGGCCTGGAGCATCGTCCAGTCTTTCACACCAGCGCTGCAAGCGTCATTACTGGCCTCGAGCATCGTCCAGTCTTTCACACCAGCGCTGCAAGCGTCATTACTGGCCTGGAGCATCGTCCAGTCTTTCACACCAGCGCTTCAAGCGTCATTTCAATGTCGCGGAAATGCGATGAAATTCTTTCTACCCACCTCCAACTGTTACATGCTACCCACCTCCAACTGTTACATGCTACCCACCTCCAACTGTTACATGCTACCCACCTCCAACTGTTACATGCTACCCACCTCCAACTGTTACATGCTACCCACCTCCAACTGTTACATGCTACACACCTCCAACTGTTACATGCTACCCACCTCCAACTGTTACATGCTACCCACCTCCAACTGTTACATGCTACCCACCTCCAACTGTTACATGCTACCCACCTCCAACTGTTACATGCTACACACCTCCAACTGTTACATGCTACACACCTCCAACTGTTACATGCTACCCACCTCCAACTGTTACATGCTACCCACCTCCAACTGTTACATGCTACCCACCTCCAACTGTTACATGCTACCCACCTCCAACTGTTACATGCTACCCACCTCCAACTGTTACATGCTACCCACCTCCAACTGTTACATGCTACCCACCTCCAACTGTTACATGCTACCCACCTCCAACTGTTACATGCTACCCACCTCCAACTGTTACATGCTACACACCTCCAACTGTTACATGCTACCCACCTCCAACTGTTACATGCCAAGTTATCTAGCGATGAACCTTATCTATCAAACACACGCATACATAACACTTGATATTGGTGTACATAATCTCTGGTAATAAAATTGTATTTTTCCTTTAATGAATTGTATTTTATTTCATTTAATGTAAATGGTCACTTTTGTGTGTGTTTGAGGGAGGGGGGGTGTTTGTGGAACTAAGCCACTAATCTTTAAGGGGCCGTCCATAAATGACGTCACGCGATTTTGGCCGATTTGTTTACCCCCTTCCCCTTTGGTCACACAAACTTAGACCCCCCTTTCCAATAGGATGTCACAAAGCTTTGCCCCCCCCCCACCCAATAAAAGCCGTATTTTCTATTTGAAAATGAGCATGTTTCAAATCACTTTATTGTCATTTAAGTATGTGTTTTGTGTAAGTTTGCACTCTAATATGGTAACACACGTGAAGCAAGGTAAAACGTCATTAAGTCAATTGCAAGCAATCAAATATTTAAGTGGAACTTTTTTAAAAAGTTGCGCATTTTGATGTGACGTCACATTTCTTAAACACCCCCATACCCCTCGTCACACATCGTCACAAATGTGTGACACCCTAGTTGCGTTACGTCATTTATTGACGACGCCGCAAACTGTTTTGCCACGAAAGCAATGAAGTAAGCAGACTTGAGTTAGTAACTGTTAGGCCATTATCTTATCTTATCTTATCTGTTTACAGACGCTCCTTCTATACAGAAGATTATTGCGTCCTACGCTTATCTATGGTTTGTGTTTAGTCCTGCATTTTTATTAGAGATTTAAATGTTGATAAAGTGTTGGTTTTCCTGGATTCTTCAGGCAACCCATTCCACGCCCGAATTCCGGACGGGAAGAAGGAAAACTTGTATGTGTTTGTTCTTGCATACGGAATAAGAAAGGTGTTTTTATCCTTATGTCTATCTGAGGGTTGTATAAAGTTATCTTTGTGTTGTATTTCTAAATTAGAATTAATTGCTTTATGTATGATTACTATTTTGCTTTTGGTTCTTCTATCCTCTAGTGTTTCAAGGTTTAATGATTTAACTAATGGTGTTATTCTTGTCAGTTTCGAATATTCTTCAGTAATGAATCTGGCAGCTCTTTTTTAAATTTGTTCTATTTATCAATGTTTTCTTTGGTGGATGGGTCCCATACAGAAGATGCATATTCTAGTACAGGTCTCACCAAAGTGAGGTGGCATTTTAGTTTTATATCTCTATTACATTTATTTAAGTTTCTTTTTATAAAGCCTAAGGTTTTGTTTGATTTTTTAATAACTTCATTGACATTGGGATTCCATGATAGTTTCTCATTTATTAAGACTCCTAAGTATTTTGCATCTTTAGTTTGGGTCAGTTCTTTTCCATGAATGTAATATTTTGAATTTATTTGTTTCTTTTTCTTTGTTACTATTAACAGTTGACACTTTTCTGGGTGGAAAGACATACTCCAGTTAGTTTCCCATTTTATCAATTCATCTAAGTCTTTTTGTAAAATTTTGCTATCTTGTTCTATAGATTATACAATCATCAGCAAATAACCTAACTTTTGTACCTGTTGAGGCCATTTCGCTTTGGGCACTGGTGGATTTTTTTAAATGGATGCTTCAGTCCTTGCCAGTAAAATTCCACATTCATTGAATTATAACTCCAAAGGAGTTAATTCATATATTACATCATAAAAATATAATTCATTGTATAAGTAAATGATATATTTAATATTAGTATTTAGCTGGGCTGGATTGTTGTCTATAGTAAACAATACTAATCTTTTTTAAGACAATAGTTATGTCCGAACATTAAAAGAATTATCCATACATATTAATAATTAAATGTATCGCTTCTATTCTATTAAAACATTTCTCCTATTAAATAACTTATACACAAGAAATGAATTTAAATAAATATGCATTGTTTATGCCCCTTTAAATTAACTTCCGTTAATTTTTTAAGATCACTCCCTGTTGTTAGCAACCAAAGCGTGGTTAACTACCTTACACTTACACTTACACGATAGTTCAAAAACTTTCTAAATTTAGCATCGACGTGTTATATTGTGTTCACGTAGCAGATCGAGTTGCTTCGCAGAATGGACTATTAAAAAAAATTAATAAGGTGAACTCCATTGTTTACATGGCCATTATCATTTACATCAATAATAAAAGGGGCTGTCATAAATTTAAAATATTAAGTGAATGGCATGGGGATATTAATAATTAATAAGTTAATTATTCTTTACTAGACTACACTCAATATCATTTAATTAGTTATTCATTATTCTTGACTGATGATTGTGTTGTGTTGTTTGTCACTTTTTCTTTCTTTTTTTTTAAACTGAGGTCTGACGTCGTTGGTGTGTATGAGTATGATAATATTTTAATATTGTCTAAAATGACTAGCCTGCCTTCATACAATCATTATCATTATTGAAAAAAAAAGGATGCAATAATTTATCAATAATATTCTGAATTCTGTTTTAAAGTTAAGTAAGGGCCGACTGTACTGTACTGTAATAGTCAATAGACATAGATAAGTCTCAGACTCGGTCTGTCAATTCACATTATTGATTCAATAAGAGACTATTAATAATATTAATATTACTACATTATAATTATAGAAAAATATTCAATATTATTTATATTATATGTTATTATTATTTCCAGTATGTTAATAATAATAATGCAAGGCTAATACTAATACTACTACTACTACTGCATTTACTCTAAAAAATAAATTGAAAATCATAAATTATACAATTTTGAATGAGAATGTCTTGTCTATTACCTTAGTATTAAAATTAAACTAATTTACTTATTTCTATCTTGATTCAGTAAATTACAATCATTTCTGACATTGACATTACTGTTAATTTGCAATGGTTAAAATGAAATGAATTATAAACTACAAAATTGAAAATATTACCGGGTATTTAATTTAGTACATGTACTATAAATAATACATAGGTGCATATAAAAAATATTGATAATTGCTCTATATATTAATTATATTATATTAATTATAATAATTATAGTTTATATTCTTAAAATTGTTAGCTAGGTTTATTAAACTGCTAATTCATAATTCAACCTTGTTACTATAAATAATCACTGAGACTGAAGACATACAAAGGAATCCTATAAGTTATAATTATAAACCTTTTTAGAAATGTTGAAAGTCCAGCCTCCAGCCTATCTTCCCAAATAATCCCTTGTTTCCCCCTGTATCTCTCATTCACAATTTAAAAATTAAAAGAAGCCTTATACTCTTAGACCTTAGACATGCATTCATAAATAATGAGCCTACATCCTACACCAGTGCTTCTCAAACTTTTTAGTATTGCGGACCGCATGAATTTTTTCCATTGCACCAGGGACTGGTGTATTTTCCCCTGTACTGACATGGTGGTGAAATGTCCTTTCTTGGTAACTTCTGCGGACCGGTATCGGATGGCCCACGGACCGGCACCGGTCCGCGGACCACCACTTTGAGAAGCACTGTCCTATTTTACTCTCCTGGTCTACATTCATTAATAATTAAAACATATGGAATCATACAGTAGTCAGTAGTGCTACTATTACTACTAGCAGACTTATCTGGATGAAACGCTTGATATACAAGCCTGATACTGATGCCAATATTTAAATGTAGATAACTGTTATAACTTAAATACAAATAAGGATGCAAAAAGATCAGGGTGTCATTAAGACAAGCAGGGCGTCTTAAGTACTAATACATCTTGAAATAAAAGTGAGTGTGGGGGTGGGGAGACACCATAAGTTTACTGTACTGACATTAACATTTTTTTAATTTGTGACTTACAAGTCAAGACATTGTTATTGTTCTTACTGGGGCTTAAAGTACAATGTATTGGTATCATAGACATTATTCTAATTGAAGATTTATAGTAAGGTGCATTTCTATCAAATAAAATTAATAAATTCATTAAATGACTAGGCTTAAAATAATAAAACTAGGTGATGTGAAATGATTTTTCTATCCTAATTTGTGCATAAGTTTAAAAATTTTGTACTAAGTAACAAATATTTAAAAAACAACATACAACTCAGTCAACTGAAGTTAAAAACATGTTTTGGTTTTACTTACCTTCAGAGTATCTTTGTACATGCAATAATGCGTTTTAGTTACTTTAGTAAGGCTAGATGAGCTTCATTCATAGATTTTCACTCTCTTTATTATAACTTTTTAGTTTAATTTTTTTAGTTTGTGCTATAAATGCATAGCTGAAATATTAATATGAATGTTATATCTCAGGAAGGTTAGAACCTTATTTAGAAATGCAGCGTTTAAGTGGTAACAGAAAATAACGAGTAGATAAACGTACGATACAATAATATTTTGTATAGAAGGAGAGTCTGTTACAGATAAGATAACCATTGACATTTTTCTTTTATTTCTTTGTTTATTGTATATAATTTTTGTTTAATTAAAATTTTAAATACATGTATATTAATAGTAAAATAATGAAGATTTTGATTTTGACAAAAGAAACACTCAATAAAGCTTGGAGGTGGTCAAGTGGAATGCGCGCTTGGCTGGCGTACCAATGGTCACGGGCAAGAATCTCTGTGAAGGCAGGGATTTGTTCCCGGGGCCAAGGCCCAAGGGTGTTCCTGAATCTACCCAGCTCCAAATGGGTACCTAACACTAGTTAAGGAAACAAAGGCGGCTGGCAATTCCATAGAACCCTCATAGCCATGGCCTGTGAATGCTGCGTCACTTGCCAACAGACCTGTATGGTCTGTCGACGCAATAACCTTCTGTATAGAAGGAGCATCTATATAGAAAAGGCAATAATAAAAAACCTTTGATCAATCTGAAAGAAAAAGTGTGGCTCCATAGGCCTCTTTGGGCTGTAGCTTCAATAATGTTGCTAACATTAATTTATGTAGGCCTACCACCAAATAAAAAAAATCTTGAAATTAATTGATAAAAATGATTTCCTGCAATGAAGTATAAAGTAAATATTATTTAACTTGAGATCACATCCTCACATCATAAATGACTATTACTAAGCTGATTTCTTTTATAACAAACAAGCAACAATTCCCCTCCAATGACGTTCCGCCACCGTTCGGTGGCATGTTGTTGTAACTCCCCCCCCAACAGCTGTCTCGACCAGCATACATGTGCATCACGACAATAATACTATTCATTATAGTTAAAATAAATAACTCGTAAAAACAGAGCTTTTTACTATAAATCCCAACGCTCATAACTCAAAATAAAGTCTTGGAAGAAATACTGCACCAAAAATAACTTGTTTTGAACGTCCGCGTAAACGTGTTCAATATGATTCGCTATAGGAGTCATATGTGTTTGAGGGACCAATCACTATAGATGAACGGACAGAAAATTGCCTTTTATTATATAAGGATGATCTGAGCTGTAACCATATATGAAAATGACTTTTATTTTTATATTTCACAAATATTAGTTGAGAGTTTTTAAATTAATTTTTTTTTAATAACTATTTCTAATTTGATAATAATTTCTATTCTCATTTGGACAAACTCTTCTTTTGCAGCTTGGAATTTAGTAGAATGCTGTCTTTGAAAAGAAAAAGATTTTTAATTTTATAAATTTTACGGCAGACGTTTAAGATGTCAAAATATCGTTGTTCTGGAGACATTATTTTTGATGATGTAGAAATAACCCCAGGTCAAGTATGTAATGTCAAATTGAAAGAATATTCAGAAACATGCAACTTTCTTCAGTATCAGAAACCACTTACAAATGAAACACCATATTTCTTTGCTAAAATTAGAACTTTAAGTAAGTATTTAAAACTATAGTGTCTATAGTTACCTGTTTGTGAAATATTTAGTAAAGTGTTTTAAAACCCAATGTTACTGCAATAACAATAACAATACCTTCTATTCTACTTCATGTAAGGAAAAATCCTGAAAATTTTAATTCTTATAACTTTAATTACTTGGTTTTCACAGAAAAGTGAATAATGAATTTTAATATTGTTAAAAAAAAATTTTATTATGTTTTTAAAATATGAATTCCTTCTGTAAATGTTTTAGATAAAAACAGCAAAATCACCTTAGGTGTTGCTGGCCCTGATATTGAACCAGATTCACATCCTGGAAACTGGCTAGACTCAGTGGGTTACCATAGTGACACAGGGCAATGTTACACATCTCATCAATGCATGGCCAACACTGAAGGAGAAAAGTTTGGAATCGGTGAGATTCTATTGTCCACAACTTTGAAAACTTATTATTAAGTTCCCTTTTAATGTAATAGCAATTTCATAATTTATTTTAATATTAGACACATAATATACTGTATTTCACTTGATAGATTCAAGTGTCTTTGACTTATATATCCTTTCCAGGAGATTTATTTGGTGTCTTAATATCTTATTTCGGTGACAAAATTTCAACTGTGATATTCCTTAAGAATGGTTTACCCGTTGCGACCAGGTAAAGATACTTATATAGTTTTTGTTTTTAAAGATAACTTTATTGGAATAATAACTTTATATAGCAAAAATTACAGAGTCATATTGCTTGATTTAAATGGATCACTATTTTAAACAAAATATTAATTGCAAGAATGATAAACTACAAATTATGGAGTTACATTAGTTGATATGATTTTATTATTTATCATATACAGATAGACATAAAAATTTATCACATTACACAGAGTTGTAGTAATAAACATTTCTTTAACATCAGGAGATGGATTTTGTGGAACAGGTCATGGCCTGGTCTGCATTCATAAAAAAGTAAAAGTGAAAGTTTACCAATATTTTTAGTTTATTTTCAATAACTTATGAAATTTTTGTACAACTATCCATTTATTGCATTTCATAATCTTTAATTCAGATTCCTTTTTGAATCAGACTACAGTCACTACTTGCCTACTATATCCTTAGAAAATGGACCAATTGAATTAGAACTTATGTGGCCTGACTCGGTCATTAATATACCAAAGTATAGTGAGGTAAGGATATATACAAGTAACGGTTAACCTACAAAACGGCCCTGGACAAACAGCCCCGACTAATGGGCCCAATTGTTTTTTGAGAAGAAATAATAACATAACAAGAAATAATTTTACAATTTGACCACTTTCTTAAAAAGTTAAAATGCAAAAAAGTTCATTTGTGTTAAACAATTTGTCTGGGGCCGTTTTGACAGGGGCCGTTATGTCAGGGCCGTTTTGACGGGTCAGGACAAGTAACAGTATATAATATTTATTTATATTTTTGATAAAACTCAAATCATCATAGATCCATACCATACAAACAAAGTTTGTTTGATTTTTTGCAATTTTGTTGACTAAAAGCAATACATCAGAGCTGTATCTCTTTTTAACATCTTTTACATTTTTCAATAGACAAAGCAATTCACAAAGTAAAATTATTAATTTTAAGAAAAACATGCTGCACTGGATACGTCCTCTGTCCATTAAATATGATGTGTCAAAAAATATGTTTGAATACATTGGAGCTGCAACAATCAAAGCTGAACTCACAATTCAGAGTCCTCATCCATTAACAACAGGTTAGTAAGTAAATATTTTTTTAAAGATTCTTTTTAGATAAATATTTTGCCCCTGATTATTATTGTAAAAAAAGACAGGAAAAATTCTTACTTCACTGATGCATGTAATGTAAACATTTTGTCACAAAACAAAGTTCCAGTTCCTCCCTTAAGAATAGACTGTCATTTATAATTGGATGCTTAACTATTTTTTAGCAATTGTTTTACTTACGGTAGCTGTTTTCATGAGAAGGTCAAGAGATAATAGCTGTTTTCATGAGAAGGTCTAGAGATAATAGCTGTTTTCATGAGAAGGTCAAGAGATAATACTGTTTATGACAATGCCTAATTTTATGAGTTAGTTGAAGGAAATTGCCACTACTAATGCTTTAGGAGCTGAGGGTTAAAACTCATTAGGTACATCAATGTAGGGATTACAGAAATATGTTTGGAAAAAAAATGTATGGAAAATAGAACAGATTTGTTTGAAAAAGAAAATTAATTAAAATCAGTTTATTTTAGAACTTAATGGAATCCTCAGTTTTAATGACCATGCAATCACAGTGAGACAAGGTTGCTTGCTGTCACCATTCCCGTTCCTGTTAGCTATTGACTGGGCGATGAAAACATCTACACAGCAGAAAAGGAATGGCATCCAATGGACCTTGTGTGATCAACTTGATGATCTTGACTTTGCTGATGATCTTGCCCTTCTTGCACATACCCAACAACAGATGCAGGAGAAAACAAACATTGTCGCAGCCACTTCTGCTAGCATGGGTCTCAACATACACAAAGGGAAGAGTAAAATCCTCAAGGTTAATGCCACCAGTACATCACCCATTATGCTTGAAGGAGAAGCCCTTGAGGAGGTGGACAGTTTTGTTTACCTTGGCAGCGTGGTAGATAAACAAGGTGGTACAGATGCTGATGTCAAAATAAGGATCGGAAAAGCAAGAGCAGCCTTCCAGTAACTCAAGAATGTTTGGGTCTCCAACAACTTAGGCAGCAAGTTAAAAGTAAGGATTTTTAACGCTATGGTGAAACCTGTGCTGCTATATGGAGCCGAGACATGGAGAACAATGGCCATAAACCTGACCAGAATCCAGTCCTTCATCAACAATTGTCTAAGAAGGATTCTCAGAATTCACTGGCCGGACAAAATCAGAAGCCCATTGAGGAAGAGATTCTCCAGAAACGGTGGAGGTGGATTGGTCATACACTGAGAAAACCTGCTTCTAACACAACAAAGCAAGCCCTGAAATGGAACCCACAGGGTAAGCGGAAAAGAGGCCGTCCAAGAAGCACTTGGTGCCGAAAATTGGAGGCAGACATCAAGAGATTTGGCCATGAATGGAATATCCTGCAGAAGGCTCAACAACAATCACAGTTTGTTTTCTCTCAAGTACAGAACAGGCAAATCAAGCATTACCCTAAATTAACTCGTAACGGAAATCAGTAAAAGCTGCATGCTGCATTATTTAAATTATTTAGTTAAATGTAATTTCTAGGAGACCAGGGTTGTGATATTTGTCTAATTAATTTCTTTTCTAAATTTCAAAAGATGTACAACATTATGAAGTCATTATTCATGAAGCCGATGGTATCGTCAGACCTTCTATATCATTAGCATCTTGCAGTCCTATGGTTCCTTCCCCTTCCTCAACTCTTTCTCAGGATTATATTAGATTTGATCTTGATCCTGATGGTAAGATTTTAACTTATAATACTCATATTTGGCACACATAAAAACGCATAAACAATCTGTTTACTTTCCTCGTTATTGAAGCTGTGTTTTTCTTTATATTTCATTTCTTCTCAATCAGCACCTAGACTTATATTAATTTAATAAATACAAAATATACAATTGGCCAAAAGATATTCTTAGGTTAGATGTGAACAGTGTATATTTCTCTATAGGACTAAGCATAGGACGCAATAATATTCTGTATAGCAGGAGCGTCTATAACATATAAGATAAGATCTCTACTCTAATTCAACAAGTGAGAGAATGTTAATCTGGCAACAAATAAAAGGTAGAGGGCTTAGACGCATTCTCAAACAAAAAAGTTATTATATATTTATAGCGCAAATATTATTTTATTATTTACAATTGAAAATTTCCTCTTTGTTTTTTGCAGTTCACCATCCAATGGTGGGCCACAGAATAGGGTGGGGAGTGCACTATAACCCAGAGACACGTCATCTTAAGAGCTTTAATCCGAAAGCGGAGAAATTGGTCTACTGTTATGTGACAGCAGATATGGAGGTGATTTCAGGAAAGATGATGATGCAGCCAGAAGGTGGATTTTATCCAGTGGTGCTGCTAAAGGAAGGGGGTAGGTACAAATCAGAATTGTGTATTGTCACATATGATGTGTTACCACATATGGTGTATTGCTATATATGGTGTATTGCCACTATTGTGTCACAACTCATAAGACCCATCTCACTGCATTTATTCATGGAGGAAAATGAGATTTTGTATTTCTTAAATTTCAGTTTTAAGTTGCCAGATTTTTGTCTGGAAGTTCAGAGTTTCCCGTTTGAACATCTTAATCTTACTTGAAAATCTATTTATCATCTATGCATACCCATAAAGTCTCCTATTTACATCTCTTTGGCACATTCTTTTAGTGCCAGATGGACCATAGCATTAATGCTTATATTACCGCCAATCCAATTTGCTCATTTCATAACTACAGTTTAAAGCTTTAAAGTGCTTCTTCCACATTTATTAAATGTATTTGATACCCCCTACCCCCTCCGAATCAGTTGCAAATGTTGGTTTTTTTTAATCTAAGACAGATTAATGGGGAATAACTTCCTAAAAATATTACGTTCCTCATTTTAGCTCTACTAAATTATTTTTTGTTCTAATGTGACAGCTATATTTTAAACAATTGTTTTTGCCCCAAAACCAGGACGGGTAGCTATAGTATACTAATATTATTACAAACCATTTCTTTGACAATGTTACTCCCTACAGCATCCAAGGTTACCATCGATGTGGAGACCAACGCAAAGCCTGAGTCACTTGCACGTAACCTGGATGATAAATTTAGAAAAGAATATAATGCAGCTAAACAAATTTTATTTAAAGACAAGCTCAATAGGGGTGAGTTGTCACATATACCATATTAAAGTTTCATATTGTTTGTTAAGATTTTAAAATGTATTTGACACTTTTTTGGGGCATGGTTTGCTTGAAAGGAAAGATGGTTGGGGAATGGTCTGAAGGGAATCAAAGGGACAAGATGGTGAGGGTGGTTGAGAAATAGGTGGAGGAATCTTTTGTTTTGGGGGTAGGGTGGGTGGAGACTAAAGGCATGTTCATGACTTAGAGTGGGCAGATATTTGAAAAGTTGTCAAGCAGTATTATATACTCATTGCCCGTTGCTTCTTTCACCTGGGAGACAGAAGTGAAGGAGTCCATGCTGCGAACATCCAAAGATGTTGTTGTATCAATAGCAGATCAATATTGTCGTCTGAAGCTGCCTCAAGACAAGCCTGGCGTTCATGTTGTACAGTTCATGAGACCTCTTGTAGAGGACAGTAATTTCTTTTTAATACGTGTTACTAAACTACGTAAGTAATAAAAGATGACATACATTTGCCAAATATAAGAATAAGTAACAATATTGATAGCAATTACATGTACTGTAAGAGTAAGAGTGATTAAAATGATAGGGGGACATAAATAACAACCTGTTTTATATTTGTTTGTACATGATTACAAGATATTTGTTTGTACATGATTACAAGATAGTCTGGATTAAATTCAAAATTATTGTTTAAAATGCATAACATTTTTATTACTTTTTATGAAGCATTTAAATTTAACACAATGATTTCGTTTAAGAATACGGTAACAGGTGTGCATTCATCTTTTTTAAAAAAGGATTATTTTATGGCTTTTAAGAACTTTGCTTATGTTAAATTACATTAAATTGAATCTCTTTTGAAGATGAAGAATCAGACATGAGTATCGGTGTAGCAGGAAAGGACTTCCCGTTAAATAAGTATCCAGGCAAAGTTAAACCATCCGTGGGGTGGGCCTCAAAAGATGGAAAATTTTACAGAAACTGCAAGAATGATGGCAATTTATCAGGGGAAAGATTTTCTCAAGGTAAGCATATCCTTCCTCCTTTTCTTTGTTTAAAAGATCTTAAAATATAATAAAATCTGTTTTGTAAATATCAAAAGTAAACAGTTTTGTTTTTGTACTTATTTAGTTAATTTAGGCTTTTATTTGACAACAAAGAGTTAATGAACCAAATAAAATTTATGCCCAGAAAAATATTGCTTTGATTTTTTAGTTTTAGTAGCACCACAAAAGACAATAATATTTTAACAGAGAAATTTGTACTTCAGGCAATCTAGTTGGAGTTGAGATGGAAGCATTTGCAAATGAAATGTCTGTGGCTCTTTTTACCAAAAATTTACGGCCCGTAGGGACAGCATACTACACTCAACGAGTGAGAAGTGAATTTCTGCCAACAATAGCACTGTGTGCTAATGGCCATGAGGTGATAGTAGAAGTCTACTGGCAGAACATGATGAGAGGGGCTCCAGTTTTTAGTGTTGTAAGTTCTATTTCAATTATTTAATAAGCATTCATTCATTAAGGTTGTGTCCTCATAAGTGGCCTTCAAACTTTCACAATTAAGGTGAATTACAGTTTGTCTTCACTCACAATAACTTTTTATACTTCAATGTGTCATCAGTTAGCCGTAAAACATTTTAATACATTTTATTTGCAATACATTTTCAAGAGATGTTCTTTATAGCTTTTGAAAATCTTTATCTATTAATTATTTTTAACATAATTACTTATAAAAATTGTGCTATTCCAAAAATATGTGTTTACTCTGCTGTTGACTTGACATTTCTTTTGCTGTAGATAAATCTAGAACATTGGTGCTTACCTCCTGGATCTAAAGTGGACTCCAGAACCAATACAGTGTATGTTAAGGACCACAATATGCCAGTCTGCATACAAGCCCCTTACAGCTTGCATAAAGGTAGTGTAATTTGGTGACAAATATTTGTTCTATTAGTATTGGTACTAAAAACAAACAACTGACTGTAAATAAAAATATATTTCATTTATTTTAAGTTTTTCTTTCATTATTTTGAAATCTTAAAATTATTTACTAACTTTGTAGGCTACAATCACTTTGAGTTGGAGCTTACACATGAGTTTGGTCCTGACAAGCCCCCACCAGCAATAGTTCTATCTACAGCTACCCCACTAGACCCTCCTCCTAACTCTTGTCTGAAACTGGATTATCTGAGATTCTGGCCAGTCAATGATGGTAAGTATTTAATGTCTGAGATTCTGGCCAGTCAATGATGGTAATCTTTTAATGATATTCAACCTAATAACTTATAGGATTAGGGTACAATTTTTTTTCAAAATTTTCAAAAATTTACATGTAATTTTCACCAGTTGTGCTCAAGACTATGGCCCACATCACTGACAAAAATGTAGACTTTACAAAAAACTTTTCAGAGATTGCTTTTTAAGAATTTCCTAAGGAAAAATAGCGTTTATATATTTGAAATGTCTGTCCTGTCTATTTGAGCTTTGAACAGCAACTCCTCCTGAACCATACCAGATAGAGGGTTCGGATTTTTGCAAATATGTTAAGGAGGTCCCAAGGATGTGCTCGGGCCAAAAAAATTACCAAAAAGGTTTACTGGATTTCCTGGAAAATTTAATTTTTTTTTAAAATCAGTATCTATCGGGATGAAACAAAAGCCAAACGATAGCTAATAATATTTAGAACAATGTTGGAGAAGGAATTTCTGAGAAAGTCTTTTCATTTGTCTCCCCTAATTTTAGCAGCAATTTGTAGACAGCAATTGGTTTTTTTTGGTTTCAGATATATTGATTTGAAATGACTTTTAATGTAATCTGGATTGATAGTTAATGGGGTTTTCCCGCTTCGTGAATGCTAATGCTAGACTGTTGCACAGTGCGCATTATATTGACACATTCTTGGTGTGACTCTAGAATGATTTCCCTTGAATAAAAAAAATTGCGTTTGAATACTCATTCGAGTTTTTATTACTTGTTTGTTACTACTGCTTCTATTTCAATGTTCTATATTTTTATTAGTACTGCTTCAATGTTCTATATTTTTATTAGTACTGCTTCAATGTTCTATATTTTTATTAGTACTGCTTCAATGTTCTATATTTTTATTAGTACTGCTTCAATGTTCTATCATTTTTTTAACTTTCTGGCATTAACTGGTTATGTAGGTGACCTATATCCACATTAAGACAAAGATTTTAAATAAAATGGAATGCAGTGTTTCAGTTAACATTAACTATTTATGTAAACTAAGAAAATGTGAAAAATTAAATTATGTTCATGTACATCTAAATCCTTGTATTCCCCCAGCAAGCACTCTAGTCCAGGTGGGTGACTTGGTTGGCTGGGGATTGTTATACCTTGACGACACACTCCACCACGATGAGGAGCAGTTGGTCATCTGTTATCTGACCGTCAATCGCAAAATTCTGTTAGTTAGGGTTGTATACCAGCCTCCAGGAGGCTTTTACCCATTAGTTGTTTTACCACCAAGATGTAAGTACCTGGCACTATACATTTACAACCACATACAGATTCTGTTACTCCTTAGATTTTAATTGACTTTAACTTTCATTTTCATAAGTGTTTTGTTAAACTAAATATGTTGGCGTGTGTTTTTTGGTACTTAGAAAAATATTAGTAATTTCACCTTGAGAAAGATTTATATTATTTTATTAAGAAATATTTTTCAAACTATGGGTTCCTGTATCTTTATGAATCAACATAAAAAATCTGCTGCCTTATTTCCTGTTCAATGATGACTAAATATTTTCTATTTACCCTACGCTTAAATCAAAAATAGAAATATTTCATTTTTTGCATGGTCATTGACTCAATTAAATCTTTCACACTTTTGATTTGCACCTTGTTCTTGTATAGTGAATGATGTGACTTTGGAATTCAGTGCCACTATCATCAAACATCATCCCATCACCAGTGAGGACGTGTCCATTCTCACCAGAGATGCCATGGAATTAATGGAAAAAGAAAGGGAAATACTAGCTAATGGCGGAGATCCATCATCAGAACTTGCATTGGAGGCCTTATTTCGATCTCTGCCAAGTGCTGAGTTTGACCAAATGAATGGGACCATTGGTAACTCAGCAGGATCAAACGAAGAAACTGTCAAAGACACTAGGGTAGAGAAAAATGGTAAAACTAACAAAATGGCTACAACAATAACAGAGAAGTCCACCAATGGTAAGAGGGTTAAAAGAGCATCATCCACTAAGCGCTCAAACAATGCGGATCATAAAAGTTCAAGGAGCTGTGCCGTTTTCTAACTCGCCTATTACTATTATATAATTACATGACAGCTGCTCCTGCTAAACTTCTATACAGAAGACTTTTGCATTCTACGCTTAAACCTGAGTTATGTACAAATGTACTTAAAGTTTGTGAACAAACTACCTGTGTCTTCATCCTGTATGAAAGGAAGGGCTCTATAAATAGATTCATTTGGATCTCTATCAGCTTTATTTAACATGAGTACACAGCTAAAAACAATTGTGGTTGTCATTGTAATAACTTAATCATATTGAATTACTCAAATTTCTTTTAAACGAAGTATTTTAATTTGAAAAGTACTTGAACAAAAACTCAAATTAACCTTATGATTCACTTGCACAGTTGAGTAATTTATTTCAAAGAACAATTAGGTACAAGTTCAACAGCAAAGAAATGCTATTATACTACTACAACATGTACTATTATCCAATTATGCTTGAGAGTTATAATTACTTTAATGAATGGCTATTAGGTTAATGATGTTGAATTATGTATGAAGCTTCTTGAGAATGAAATCTTTTTCTTTCAAAATCTCTTGTACATACAATACACTTGTTTATACCAGCACTAGGTATTGAAATTACTGTAATTTCTAGGGCTGTTATCGATTAATTTAAATTTAATAGTTAACTTTTGAAAAATTATCGATTAATTGATAATTTCGATTATAACCAAAAATAGAAATTTATGCCGTCATTATACTGAACATTTCTCACTGACATTGAAAATTAAGAATATTTTGAACTAAATTTCATGATAATGAGTTGATACTTGATTTGTGCTGAAGGTGGTACGTCAGCGATGTATTTGATCCTTTAAAAGAGAATTGTTTATGGCAGTGAACACAGTAAACGTTTTCAACATCTTCGACTTTGCCATCCGCAGTTAGCTTAATAACAACATATTTGCTCAACTTTCTAGTTATATGTTTAAATTTAACTGCGCTGATGCTGTCAGCAGGGCCATCTTAACGCATAGGCCCGTTGGGCATTTGCCCGGGGGCCCACGAGCATATGGGCCCCATGGGAATGTTTATTTATATACATTACATATATTCATTTTTTATTCCTGCGGGGGAAGGGCCCAACACTATTTGTTTGCCCGGGGGCCCAAAATGTTGTAAAGATGGCTCTGTCTGTCAGCCATTTTTTAGTTGATGTCTGCCGGTCAACATAAATTAATAAAATAAATTTTAATATTACGCGGGAGATGTTTGTACATAAAAAAATATATATAAATTATTATTAATAATTTATTATTTATTACTAAAAAAATTTTTAAATATAAATATTTTCTTAAATTTTAATCGAATAAAATTATTTTAATCAATATTAAATAGATACAATTTTTAACGATTAATCGAGAAATTAATCGATAATTTCCGCAGCCCTAGTAATTTCATACACTTGTTGATACCAGCACCAGGTATTGAAATTACTGTAATTTCATTTTCATAACTCCAGCCAAAGGTTCAAATTTAGTCAAAACTAAGTTATTGGCATGAAATAGACACTCTCTTTTGATGTAATAGTTAATAGTTGTAATACTAGATGTCAGTGTTATATACAATTTACAAAGATGGATGAAAAGAAGCTGTAACAATTGTTCAATGTTTACACTTTAAATGGTTTTTGGTGAAATTTTGATTAAAATAACGATAGCAGTGAATACTTGGTATCTGGGAATTATTGCACGGATCAATTTTGTTCCTATTAAGTAATTAAGTTAAGTATTAACATCGAAAATTATAATGAACTGCCTTTGCCATCTAGCACAGTTAATGTATAACATTGTGTACTAGTTAACCTTTGTTATGTATGTTAGTGCTAGACTATGGTTATTTGTTTTGTAATGTATGAAATCACATGCTCAATCAAATTTAATTATACCTATACTGTGCTGTATGTTAAAGTTAAAATAAGTCATCTAATTATTTATTACTGTACCATACTCATAAATTACAACTACTGTTACTGAATCAGTGTGCTCACTGGAACCAGATACAATTGAAGTGGGAGTTACTAATCAAAATGAGCAATTTATTATAGAAAAAAACTTTGATTGAATATTGCAGTTTTTCGGGGTCACCAAATGTCGACCAGAAAAATATTCATGGTAACTAATTTATTATAATTTAATTATATAATGCAGATTTGCTATATTTTGTAAAAACTTTATTGAAAATGACTTTTTAAATTTTTTTGGGGGTAGCGGGTCACATGGCTTTTAGAAAAAGGGGTCGACACCCAAAAATGGTTGGGAACCACTGGTCTAGTGCCATTTACTTTTAATAAAACATTCTTTTTAAAAATCAGCTGTTAGTAGTAAGTTTACTATTGGTAAATACAAAGAATTAAGAGGACTTAAAAGCTCAAATTCCAAGTATAAGTTAAACAAGTTTAATTTCTTAAGTGCCATTATTTGAACATTCCAATTTATTAATATATGAATTACAGAAAACTTGTACGGTGCCAACATTTATTTAACATAAAATTGTTTACATATCTTTTATGCTGAACTCTCATGTACTATTATTTTTAAAATAAAAGCCTTTTACTTACACAGTTGCTGCAAAATGTCAACATTTTCATTTTTAGATTTTGAAAATTATAATTTCACATTATTTCTGTTTTTAGGAGGAAAGGCATAAATAATAATAATAATATATTGTACATTTTTCCCTATTTCCTAACACACAGTAGTGCCTTTAAGTTTGTTCAGTCTTGTGTTGGTAGAGAAGGGAAGTCTGGTATCACATGCAACAGCAGCATCACAGAAATTATGTCAACCCCCTGCCTGATACTGGAACCAAATTTAGAAAGGCTCAAAAAAATTTAATTGTACATTTTGACTCTTACTTTAGAAGTCAAAAACAATTCAATAGGAGCTTACATGGCCATCAGCAAGGACCATACTCTAACAAAGTTGTTTGATGAAATTTTCTAGAAGAAAAATCTTGTTCAATATAATTAAAAAGGAACAAAATAAATTAATCGTACTTTGAAAAAAAAACTATGAACAATAGCATGTAAATTACCAAGAATTTATTCAGTACAAATGACATTTATCTCTTTCCACCAACACGAGGGGCTTTTGTAGCAGGCTGTTTGGGGGCCTTGGTTTGCTTGGCTTGTTTAGCAGGAGCAGGCTGAAAACAATCACAACATGTTAGGAAGGTGTTAGATATCCTGTAACATGATGAGTTAACAAACAAACTAACCATTGATGTACACAATGTCCTAAATTTATTAAAATACTGTAACTTTAATTAGGTTTGAAGACTACATTAAGTAGTCTTTGCAGATTATTTTCCATCAAGACTGTACAGAAAAGAAAAAAATCTATACTTACTTTAACAGTCTTCTTTTGAGCTTCTTTAACCTTAACTTTTTCTTTGGCAGCTCTGAAAAAAAATGATGTAAGCTAAGTAAATAACATACCAACTTCACAGCTAGAAGTTTCATTTGCAACATATACAAAGAAAAAGTTAGCTATTAGGACAACTGAAATTAAATAAAGGGAAATATTCTTAAATAAATAAATCACTTCACTTGATACATTTTTGTTGTTGGCACAGATTTACTGTCACGTCAGAGTCAAAACTACATTACTAGCATTGTGTAATCTATGCATATAAGATAAACATTTTTGTCACTGTTACACCAGAAAGCTCTCATGTACTATCCTATCCGTGTGTGAAAGTTTGCATTGCTAAGCTCGCTCATTTTATTATCCTTGAAAGAATCAACAAAGCGAATATTTGCTTCTTTAAGTGTCAAAATGGTAAGGTTTGTCTAGAATCACAGTCATAGATGTACAGTCGAAACCGATTAAGTCGACGGCGTTGGGGTATGAAAAATGGCATCGAGATAACCGATGATCGAGTTTAAACGAAAACCAATATGGCGGAAAAATATTAACATGCGCTTGAAATTTCTTTATGCACGTGTTGTGCGTTAATTAGTGATGGGACGATTAATCAGAATAGCATCGGAATATCGGGACCCTATTTCTTCACTCTTTCCCAAGGTTGATAAGACCGTTCGTTTTTAAGGACCATTTAAGTTTAAACATAACCCTTTGTTGCGTCAGCGCAGTTTTTTCCCCTAGTACATAACTATAACGAAGTCATATACTCCTGCCCGCCACGCCGTCTTGAGGTGATTCCCAGATTGAGCGCTTACAATGGACTTAGAATTCCTTCGGTAACTTGATGCTAATCGGACTAACAACAATGGTGTGGGAGATTGAGAGTGGGGGTGGGTAAACTGTCTGTAGTCTGTTATATTATATTTTTTTAAAATCTGGGGAGCCTTGTTTACAGAAAGCAGCCTGTGATTTGGTATCGTCCCATCACTAGCGTTAATAAATGAGAATGTACATGCACGTTTTTTTACACAACGGCGTTGCTGTTGTCTATCATGACCTATATATGACTCATGACAAAGCGAACTCTTCTCTATAAAAACGTACAGTTTACATACACAAATAAATTAGGAACTCCTTTTGAACCTTCAACTTTGACACATTTTAATTAATTCTAACCAATAGTTAAATGGCTTTTGCTCACATTCAAAATGAGGTTGAAGGATGAATGGTTGCCAATGACAACAAGTCTGCACATTTTGTTATTCCATATGATCCCCTCACCTTTGAATGGACTTAGAGTGGGGGTGGGTAAACTGTCTGTTTTTTTTTGCCGTTATTTGTTTGATGAAGCTATCAGCATGCTATAAAAATGTACATACATGTTTGCTAACAACAAAAGGTATATGTGCACCAACTAAAAGCAGAAATGTACAAATTTAAAATAAAAACCAATGTCGATTATCGATACAAATGTTCATTATATTCTCCTACATTGCAAACACAAAATTCGCGAGTCATTTCACTCTGACACAGCTCTGAAAAGTATCTGAACGCAAGTGGGCTGTGATGTCACCAGCACACCTCACAAGGCTGACACTTTTTTCATGGCCTTGTTGGTTATAAAATAACTAAGAGGAACAAAAGCTGGTGATGGGCATAGTACCGAAAGCAACACAGGCCTGAAGCATGCGAGCTGTGACATCACCAGCACACCATGCAAGGCTGAAATTTGACGTGTGGCCTTGTTGGTTATAAAATAACTAAGAATTTCAAAAGCTGGTGATTGCCATAGTACCAGAAGCAACACAGCACTGAGAGCTAAAAGCAAGCGGGATGTGAAGTCACCAGCAGACCCTGGTGAGGCAGAAAATTGGTCCCTTCCCTTGGTTATAAAAAAATCATAGCTAACATTTTCAAAAGCTGGCGATTGGTCATGGCGATCGAGCTAACCAAGTTAAGTTGCAAATTTGGCCCTCTTTTGTGCTTGAGGTACTAGGTTTCGGCGACTTAGAAAAATCTAATTAGCCGATGAAAAAATGCTAAGACAAAGAGAGAATTTGGCGGTTCCAATAAAAAACGTCGGAACCATGGTTATAAGTTATATTTAAATTTTAAAAGGTCCTTAAAAACGAACGGTCATTACAACCTTAGGAAAGAGTGAAGAAATATTAGGGTTCCGATACGATTCCGATTAATCGTCCCATCACTAATTAACGCTAACTAATTAATCATGTACATAAAGAAATTTCAAGCACATGTTAACATTTTGCCGCCATATTGGTTTTCCTTTTAACGCGATCATCGGTTATCTCGACGCCATTTTTCATACCCCAACGGCATCGACTTAACCGGTTTCGACTGTAAAAAAAACATTGATATCTAACTGCAACAGCGAAACTACTGTAGTATTTCCTGTCAAAATTAACTGTGCAAGCTCAAAACTGTGTTTGATAGTTGATAGCTGTACGATAGTGCAGCTTATTGGGTTTAAATGATAAGGCTCTAAATAGGCCCACTCATTGCGAAATTAATAGTTATGATTCTCAATACCTGATTGCATTTTCTCGTTGAGCTTTACGGACTTCAGGTTTCTGGTTTCTCTTAGCCATTATATCGGTAAGTGTTGCCCCAGTAATAGCTCTTTGGAACTTTTGAGTGCGACGAGTTCTTCTCTTTGCGATCTCATCTATCTGGCCCTTCTTGTGCTTTCTACGATAGAGCACAGTCCAGTTGATATTACGAGGATTGCGCTTCATTGTATGTGAGCGCTCACATTTGTGGCTTAAGAAATAGAATGTCTGAAATAAAAAAAGAAACATTGCAGTTTACGTATAAATCCAAAAATATATAATGAAAAGCAGCACATCATCATACAGCATCAGCAAGTTCCATGTCCCTGAAAAGGACAAAACGTTAATATTTCCTTCTATCACAATAAAAACCCAGTTTAAAGAAAAATTTTTTAAAAACAGACGGGAAGTTCATTTCCAAAACTATTTTAGTATGTATGGTTACCATGTAAGCCTACATACTGTGTTTCAGGTTCTCATAATAAATCTTTTAGGGCTATACTGTGCCTATAAGTACTAGGGCTATCTACAGGATTTAACAATTAAAAAGCTACAGTTGCACAAAACAAAGCACAACATACAATCAAACAGCACTACTCTCACTCTCTCAATCAGGTATAGGCCTACTAACACTGACAGTATTTATACATCTGCATGTGCTGCAGTCAAGGTTGAGCCAGATGCTGACAAACATCTATCAAACTTCTGAGATGGAACAGAAATAAAGGCACCCATCTATGCTTGAGTCAAGCAAGATATACAATAAGTTTAAAAGCAGGTAGAAGGATGACGAACTAGTCTTGCCTAGCTATAGGCACTATAGCATAATTCTTAAATAATTCAACACTTAACTTTTAAACAGGAAAAACTAGACTACTGAGACACCTTAGTCTAGGCACTTTGGTAAAAAAATTAAAATTAAAAAAATAAATAACCAATAGCATAATTAAATAGAGCGCATTTTAAAGTAAATTTTAACACCAAAATTATAATTTTAGGATTTATAGTTTTAAAGTGTGGTTCAAATTGTCACAATCCCCAATGCATTTTACCTCCACTTTTTGTGACCTCAATTCCACTGTTTGTGTCACGCACTTTGTCTCGTTTTAATTATAATTTTATTTTCAGGATCAATGCTATAAATAAAATTATTAGTTCTTTATTTTGTTTTTAAAATATTCTTTATTAATAAATCATTTTACTTTATATAACAGTAAAATTTATCTTTAAACGAAGTTTCTGTTGTGTTTACAAGTTCCAATTCACACATATATCATGACATACATATGCCAAAGTGAACTGTCCTCAATAAATATGTGCAAATATTAGGAACTCCTGTTGAACCTTCAACTTTGGCTGACTAATTAATTTAACCCTGACCTGACCAATGGTTAATAGGTTTTTGCACACGGCCACAACTAATGAATGAAACTATTAAAGACGTAGTAGTATGAGTCAAAATGAGGCTGAGTGAATAGTATTGGTTGCCAAGGACAACTAGTCTGCACACGGTACATTATAATTATGAAATTTCATAATATCAACTCTGCGGGGTTTAGCCGTCTAAATTAAGTATATTATTGAACTAATTCCATATTAGATCATCTTTAAGTTCCATAATCAAATATTTTATTTTCATTTAATGTTAAAAGTAAAAATAATTGAATATTTTATAAGCATCTGAGACTTCCGCCATTAAAAAGGGGATGTGTCACTTCATAATAATGAATGGTAAGTGCTTGGGAAAATTATTTTTAAAATGTTCTTCACGTCCTAGCTCATTGAAAATTTGCACACATCAATCAAATCAATTGATTGATAAAGCTCGACAAGAATTAATATGAAAGATAAAGACTTTGAATTTCTGCAAAGGTTTTTGAGGTGAAGATGGCCTATATAAGCTTTGATATTCCAAATTACCTATCGCTTGAAAATACGATTGAGACCTATTAAAATGTAGGCCAACATGTCGCCGAGAGCTGCAGACCGGAAAAGGAACTGAAATATGTGTGGAAAGTACCTATTTATTAATAGTTTTCCCACCCTCATCAGAAAATTAAAAACTCGGATCCTCCTTCGCCGAAGTTAATTTCCGATACAAAAAAGTAGTTGTCTCCCTTGTCATACCGAAGTACCTACCATAGTCCATGAATGCCATGATTATTACAAATTACTCCAGCACTATGGGCCATGGAAAATTACAAACTTGGCTAAATATAGTTTAACGTATCAAAGATGGCGGCCGCGTCGAGGTTGGTACTATTGCCATTGCTAGGTGTGAAACTGTATACAGAGCCTGATTTGTGCTAGATTGGTTTAATCTAAAAAATTAAAAAACTGAATTTTTCCAAAATGGAAGGTATTAATTAAAGAAATTCGGGTTAGGTTTAGTTGTAGTGCTTCAGACACTTGCATATAATATAAATAAAGATGGCGGCCTGATCCGCTAAACAATAATTTACCACAAACTTTCCTTCTGATGCCCAAAATAAGTTTTAAGTGGTGTTTCTTACCATACTGAAGGGCCTACCATAAACTTGGGCAGAATCTAGCTGTCAGATTAATTCAAATTGTGGCAAATGAATATAAACTGTTCAGTGAGAGTGAGGCAATAGAAGTCGGTGTAAAGTGTAAAGTGTTGCTTTACATCAAATACAAGGCTAGGGAGTATACACTGTGATAATGTTTAAGAATAAAATAAAAAATTATCTATTAAGCAAAATATCAACGTACCCTGCCATCAGCTTTAACCAGGCGTTTGCCATGGCCTGGATAAATTTTGTACCCACTGTAAGAGCAAAGCTCAAGCCTGGCAAGAGAAATGTAAACAAGTGTTATTTCATTATTAAAAATATTTAATGTTACTTTGAATTTTAGCATAAACCGTGCCAATACGCACCAATCTTAATTAAAACATGATATATACGATTATAGTTATTAAAATAATCTTTGAACTATCAATAACTTAAAGGATGATATATGATTTATAAGGCAACAATTCGTTTTTTTCATTACTTCATCTTGATGACCGGAAATCAGAAAGGAAAATTACAGTCTCGCGGATAACTTCCTTAGAAGAGAATGGGAGTTATACCGTACTGGTATATAACTACCCAAACTTTTAAGATCCGTACACGCCCGCTGCGTAAAAGAGACTATATGATTTCTGTTTCTATAGAACAAATCCTGTTGCTAAGATTCCAATTCATACTTTCAGAATTATTCTAGCTTAATTATATTACTTTTAAAATTTAATTTAAAATGATTTCTTCAAGCATTTTCGTTAACTAATTTGCGTTGACTTGATAAACACACACACAAATATCCAAGGTTTGTAAATATGGTTCTAAAACGAATACGCTTTAGAGCCAGAGAGCGCTTGAAGGCGGTATTATATACAGCTTTCTACTCTTGTGTGTGCATTATCGATAGAAGTAGCTACAATCGTTTGATTTTAATATTGTTTGCTGTCAGCGTAATTTGAAACTAAACGTCAATTTTCTTTAATTGGCATTGGCATGTTTCTTGTTTTCCAACTGCCATTAGCATGTTTCTTAAGCTCATTACATTTATTTATTAGGAGATATGTCATTGTGAGAGATTGTGATTTTCCAACATTTCATTATCTATCGAAAATATAAGAGATTTTATCATTTGATGACATTTTTGAATCCCCTTAATTTGTGTACACTTTTGCCACCTACTTCACATATCTTATCTTACCTTACCTTACCCGTCAAAAATAAAATAAATACACATCAGATTTTAAAATGACGTAATGCAGAACTTTCATTTATTTTATGTATTTTTATTTTATTCATTTATTTTCATATTGCACAATTTTATGCACAACGTTCGAAAATAGTTCTTTTTTTGGTGAAGTAATTTGGTGCGCTGCTTTCTAAAATTAGTAGCTTCACGGACAGACATGACAGAGATTGCAAATTATGTATATTGATCTGTAACAGTTACAGACGCTCCTTCTATATAGAAGATTATTGCGTCCTAAGCTTATCCAATCAATGAGTGACATATGCAAATACCTAAACTCTAAAAACAGTCCCCAATGAATGATAGACACAAACATATTTCAATCGGTAAAAAAAAAGTTTCCATCCCTGTAGCTATGTTTATTATTTCAAAAACACAGGTCCCACCTTTGTCGGTATTTAAATTTAAAGAATATTGAATATAAAACATAATAAACTGTGAGTTAAGTCTGGATAAAACGACTTCCAGTTCCAATTCCATTTCTGATTGGTAACTTGTAGTCAAAGTTGTCAAAGAGGGCGTCATAGTAGCCGATGAACGAAGGATGTAGGAGGCTACAGACAGAAGAGCTAGGAGAATGGACAAAACATTGGGAAGCACAGAACTCATGTGAAAAAGCTGTGGAAAAGACTGTCACTCAAGGATAGGACTGCACAGCCACACGAGGAAATGCAACCCAACGGTAATGCACCATCGTCTCTCGAGGCGGAAGGATGCCGATGAGAAGTTGTATATAGATAAATTCAAAACATAATAAGGCAGCTACTCTCTCATCAAACATTTTTACATTACTAACTACTAACATTTTCTTTTGACCAACAATGGTGCCAATTCATTTAAAAATCCCTAAATGCGTTTCTTCTACCCCACAGAATCTTACGAATACATGTTCAACATTTAACATCATTCATAATTACCGATATATCACCCTTTACGACATACAGCATATCATTTTGCTAAAAGGTTTGTTCCCCCTGACACCAGAAAGAAATAAAAACAGCGATATCTTATTACATGTAATTCTAGTAAATATAGTATTCTATATTATCATCACAGGCATGGGCAAAAACCCATTTAAAGATGACTTTCCAATTTCCTCCATGCATATTTCGACTTCTCCCGTTTTTACACTCTTCTTACTTCTTATGTTAAAATGTGTCGAATACAATAAATTCATTATAATAGAAATATGTGTTAGAGTTATTTAAAAATATTTGTTCACTGAAGAATAGCGGCTATTTATTTTTTAATAGTAATATTACACTAGCTCAATATAGATTCCAACACTCACGTTGAATGTGTTACATATTATTAATTGAAACATATAAATGATATTGTATGTTGTACATATCTAAATCTAGTTTACATGGTCTACATTTAGATTGGAGAATTTATATAAACAAATTGGAGTTTAAGAAAAACCGTCGGTACACAAGAAAAAAGACAGACGATGAGGTCAAAACATGGACACGGTGGTCGAGTGGCAGCGATGGTTACGGGTTCGAATCCATGTGAAGGCAAGGATTTATTACCGGGGCCTAGGCCTAGCGTCCCCGAGTCACCCAGCTCCGTTACTTAACACTAGTTAGGCGGCTGGGTAATGCGTGGAACCCTCATAGCCGTGGCATGTGAACGCTGAATCACTTGCCAACAGATCATCCGTCATGGTCTGTGGACGCAATTATCTTCTGCATAGGAGCGTCTTTATAAAGAAGATAAGAAGAAGATACGATAAAAAAATTATTTGCATACAATACAGACTTTTATTTCAAACAGTCCCTATTTTCATTAATATGGAATAAGTGTCATTTGTGTTTTCGTCTTTCAAGTTTTGATAAGTTTTGTACACTGTCCCTGATTGATTCAGTATAACTCGTTCCTCAATAAAAAGATGTAAAAAAATATTATTTTTTAAAACACGTTTTTATAAGTGTACTACAAAGAAGAAAATAATTTAAAACTTATAAGTTCAAGTACTTTGATTTAATATGACTAAGACGTGGGGCGGGCGCTTATGAGGTTTTACATATGCAGTTCACTCATTCTCTCACTTATAGATCTCTCTTTTGCCTTCTCAATTATAAATCTTTAATTTTTATACCAAACACCCACCCAACGTTTTTAGATATATTAAATAAAAGTACTTCAACTTATAAATTTAAAATTATTTTCTCCTTTTTAGTCCAATTATAAAAACGTTGTTTTTAAAAAATCTTTTTTTACCTCTATTTATTTTATTCCTTTTTGGTTTCAGTGTAAATTCATAAAGTATATCGAAAATTTTATTTCTTTAAACGCATCGCGTGTTTACAGACTGAAACTGACAGAAGTCTCCCTGATGTAAACACTGGGAGTGGTCATCGATGGCTGGAGTGAACTGGCACGTGTTGTCAACAATGGCAATCGGATACAGATGCTATATAAAAAATAAACTTAAAAATGCAATAGTTTAATTACGGTACATTCGATCGATCTGAAATTTTGATACAATGCATTGTCATCCACGATCTATATGTGGTAAAATTTTGAGGTCTCTAGGACCATCAGAAGTGGTTTAAATTTACGTTACAAGATTTGAAGGGAGGATGGATGGATACAACATACAAACAGTGTGACTTATATAAAAGCGTGTAAAAAAACATTTGTAAAAATATTTTTTTTTAAAATCACGTTTTTATAAGTGGACTAAAAAGAAGAAAATAATTTAAAACTTATAACTTCAAGTACTTTCATTTAATATGACTAAAACGTTGGACGGGTGTTTGGTATAAAAGTTAAAGATTTATAATTTAGAAGGCAAAAGAGAGATCTATAAGTGAGAGAATGAGTGAACTGCATATGTTAAACTTCATAAGCACTCACCCCACGTTTTTAGTCATATTAAATCAAAGTACTTGAAGTTATAAGTTTTAAATTATTTTCTTATTTCTAGTCCACTTATAAAAACGTGGTTTTTAAAAATCTTTTTTTACTTTTATTTATTTTCTTCTATTTAGTCCACTAATAAAAACATGTTTTACAAAAATCTTTTTTTACCTCTATTTATTTTACCAAACACCTCATCAGCGCCCACCCAACGGCGATGAGGTCACGGGGTGAATTGCGCGCGTGAAATTGAACTACAGCAGACGGATATAGATGCTTATTTAGAGATAAACTAAAAAATGCAACAATTTAATTTCGGTACATTCGATCGATCTGAAATTTTGATACAATGCATTGTCATCCACGATCTATATGTGGTTAAATTTTGAGCTCTCTATGACCATCAGAAGTGGTTTAATTTTACGTTGGCCAATTTGAAAAATTGCGGACAGACAGACACGTGGTAAAAATTTGCTTTACGGATACGGATCTATAGGGCTGTAAAATGAATACTTTCGAAAAATAATTTAAAAAGTAAAGTGTATAAAATATCTTTTAAAAAAAGGATTTGACTTTTACAAATTTAATATAACTTTTTCTATTAAAAAATCTGAACACAAAACACATAATATTTTCTTTTCTTTTACATTGTGTTATTTATTTTTAAATTCCGGAAGCCACCATGAATTCGAAAAGCATTTCAAAATGGCTGATCTCGAAGGTAAACAATACTTATTTTGAGAAGACTTAAAAAGCGTCCCTCTACATGTGTTTTTAGGGATTTTATTAATAATTTTAATTTTAAACTTAATATTCAAATATAATAAGTTTTATTATTTATTTTTACTTGCTGTTTAAATAAGGAAACACACATTTTAGATTTTACTTTTACAAACTAAAAAACTTATTTTATTTTTATTCAATACTCAATACTAGTCTAGTCACTAGACTTAGACTAGACTCTAGAGATATAAAACTAAAATGCTACCTCACTTTGGTGAGACCTGTATTAGAATATGCATCTCCTGTATGGGACCAATCCACCAAAGAAAAAATTGATGAACTAGAACAAATTCAAAAAAAAAGAGCTGCCAGATTCATTACTGGAGAATATTCAAAACTGACAAGAATAACTGAATAACTCCATTAGTCATTAGTTAAATCATTAAACCTTGAAACACTCGAGGATAGAAGAATCAAGAGTAAAGTAGTAATCATACATAAAGCAATTAATTCTAATTTGGAAATACAACAGAAAGATAACTTAATACAACCCTCAGATAGACATAAGGATAAAAACACCTTTCTTATTCCGTATGCAGCATGCAAGAACAAACACATACAAGTTTTCGTTCTTCCCGTCCGGAATTCGGGCGTGGAATGGGTTGCCTGAAAAAACCAGGAAAACCAACACTTTATCAACATTTAAATCTCTAATTAAAATGCAGGACTAAACAAAAACCACAGATAAGCGTAGGATGCAATAATCTTCTGTATAGAAGGAGCGTCTGTAACAGATAAGATAAGATAAGATGTGTCTAAGTAAAAAAATAATTCTAAGTTATCTTTCTTTTTTACTTGTCTTATGACTTATGGTGTATGATTATGATAAGTATGATTTGTTAGTATGAGTCATGAGAATCTCCAGACTGAAACTTTTTTTTTCACTTTTAAAGTCTTTACATTTAGTCTAAATTGCCTAAATTAAATATCTAGGTAGGTCTCTACTTGTCAGGAAACACCAAAGTCAAAAAGAAATATTATTCAAAAGTAAAAATAAAAATGAATTAAAGACTATCTAAATAAATCTTTAACATTAAGTAAATATAATGTATTTTAATTATGATTTATGCCCAAGGTGGCACCGTTTAAAGATACTTCCTGTCACTAGCTAAGATGGTACATTCAATAATATTAATATTAATTGTAAATATAGCATTTACAAAATACCTCTATTTTCAAAATCAAACAAATAATTAAATTTGTATGAAACTTATAATTTACGATATTAGTAATATAATACCATTTAATGGCAAAAAAAAATAGTTTACGGGTCTAGATACTTTAATTTTAATATCAATAAATAAAGTATACCACATAGAAAAACTTAAATAACTGTAGTAATGCAGAATTTAGAATTGAGGGAAGGATGAAAAAGACTTCATTCAAACTCAAATTTGAGGTTTGAATATTAATGCTATCATGATGATGGTGCATGCATTTGAAGAGCTTACAGTTTTTCATTAATATATTTTCTGATACCTCCAATAAATTATTCCTTACAAGACATAACTGAGCCAAGACTTGAGTTCAATCCTCACCCAAAGAAAGACTAGCAAACAATATAACCATTACATCATGTTGATAAGACTTATTAACTCTGAAAAGTTACTCATCTAAGAAAAAGAAAGCTCTGAATGCTAACCCAGAAAATGAATGCTGTAGACTGTAGGCAGTAAAAATTTGATGCAACAGAATTTCTATCAGCTCCTGCAACACCAGTGGCACAAAATTGTATCTTCCTCACATGAAGTTTATTTGGGTTATTCAGAAGTTATTATTTTCTGTCTAAGGAGCTAGCTTATCTTCCTAAAATGAAATCCCAGGCCTGGTCATTTGTCCTGCAAAACCTCTTAACCTCTATTGAAAGTGTAATATTTTAATTATGTCTGCCACTTGTGTTTTTATGATTGCAGTGAATATACTTTCACAATTGAAAATAAAAATTGAACATATACTTTTTATTTTTAATTTGGTGTAAATATAATATATCTACCACTGAACACTTAAGAGTAAGTCTTCCACTCATTATTTCATCTTTCATGTGCACTCTCACTTTTGTAAATTTTTATTCATACACATACATGTATTGCTCTTTTTTCAAATGGGTTTAAAGTCTACATAAAAAAGTTATTGTTTACTATCCTGAAGTCCATATGGGTCTTTGGCTTATTGTATAACTGAAACTTTTTTCTAGATAAAGATGATGGCACAGAAGATGAGAACAGTGGAGACAAAGACGTGCTATTTTTAGGAGACCAAGAATTAAATTGTATTCGAATCCCTGAGGGATTGGAGCCCAAAACTCTAATTCTGGATAACAATAACATAAGTAAATTAGATGGTTTGGAGCAATGTTCTGGTCTATCCCAGGTATTTTATCTATACAAATCTTCTTTGAATAATAAAAAATAATAGGAATAAAAATGAAGTGTTGTGCACACCTAATAAATATTTAATGCAATTAGGATAATGAAATGTTTGGAAGTTTTTAATTGTTTAAAAATCACCTTGGTAATAAGTAATCAATATTTGATAAACTTGGCAATAATAAATTTATAAACAATCAGCACATGTTTCATGAGTTGAAAATGAGAGAAATGGTTTTTATTATTTGACAAGTTAATAAAACTAAAACTTTTACATTTAAAATGGATGAACATTTCCTCAGTTGTCTGTTAAAAACAACCACATCGTGCGGATGACAGGTGTGAGCTCCCTTACTTCACTCACCGTCCTCAGTCTGTCCAGCAACAGTATTGTGGCGATAGAAGGACTGCAAGAATTGACCCAGCTGATGTGGTTGGATCTTTCATCCAACTCTATTAAAGTAACTTTAAAAACTCAACATTTTTGTATTAAATTAAACTTTTTTTTTAATGTATTTTTTATTCATAATATATTTATTAAATGATAAAAATGCATAACAACATGAATAAAATAATATACAATTATTTAACAAATTTTCCCTTACAATTAGTTTCTATTTCAAAATTTCCTAATCAGTTTTGATGAATTTTGAATGTTTTTCTGTAAGTATTCATTGACTTAACACTTAAATAAATATTAATCTCTTAAAGATATCAAAAACAGTCCTATGTTTCACCTTCATTTCAGAACATTGAACATTTACCTAAAGGAGGCAAACTTCACTATGTTGATCTCTCAGATAATGACATTACAAATATCTCTGATATTAGTAGCTTGGGAAGCTTAAAGGTTTGTTTTAACTGATATCTTAAACATGTTCTGTCTAAACTTTTCTCTTTTATTTAGATTTTAGTTAGTAAATATAATAAATACTTATCGTTTTCATTAGAATAATATTTATTGAAGTTGCAATTGTTCAGTTTCATTCACACTGATGCAAATTTAGAATACCAGTACATAAATAACTCATTGGTTTAGCTTGTCAGCAATGTTCCCTTGAAGTTGAGTGGCTGCCAAGATATCTGACACCGCACATAAGTTAAGAATTACAGCGCAGCAAATTTTGCTCAGGATAATATAATGTCTGTGTTTTTGGGCTGTAAAATTTTGCACAAAAAAATGAATGCTGTTCAACTTTGCACACAGGTTTGTTATTTTGCACACAGACCATTGCTAGTTACCTTTTGTCATTGAAAACATGTTGTTAAATTTTACACTCAAAGAATATATTAATGATTGACAAAATTAGCAGCTTCTTTTCATTTAAAATTTAATAAAGTATTTTCAGGTTTGAATTATTCTCCCTCACATTTCTCTATTATTCTCCCTCACATTTCTCTATTATTCTCCCTCACATTTCTCTATTATTCTCCCTCACATTTCTCTATTATTCTCCCTCACATTTCTCTATTATTCTCCCTCACATTTCTCTATTATTCTCCCTCACATTTCTCTATTATTCTCCCTCACATTTCTCTATTATTCTCCCTCACATTTCTCTATTTACAGACGCTACTGTTGCACAGCAATAACATCACTTCTTTGAAACTAGCAGCAGTCTGTCTGCCACAGAGTTTGGCTGTTCTCTCCCTTGCAGACAATGGCATCCATGATCTGAATGAGGTGTTTCTCAATTTTAACATTTATTTCGTTATCGTTATCATATTAAAAGAGAAATTTATTTTAAAAAATGTGTGTTTGGTATGTTCATTTTTCAATTTAATTTTTAAAGAACTTTATTTTGATGTTATGAAAGTCATTGTTAAACCATTGTTGATAATTGTTGATAACTCTTTATTCGGAGAGTCTAATTTAAATATAAACAGAGTCTAATTTAGTCTATTTAGAATGTAACTTAATATAGTGGTTTTGTAAAAAGAATTTCAGTTTGAAATCAGGAAATAATTAAAGTGGATGTCACCACAAATTTTTTAAATTTTGAACTTGTTTACAGAATATCTTATTTAAACATGCTAATAATCAATTTTGCTTTACATTTGTTTGTTCCAGATCTGTTATCTTTCGGGTTTGCCTAATTTACAGCAACTGTCCATAGCAGAAAATCCTTGCGTGCTCACTGAAACGGGAAACTCATATCCTTATTTATTTTTTGTCTCTTGACCTTGACATACAAAAGACTCCCTGTCACAAACTTATAATAAATGGAAAAACACTTGATCAATGTTCACACTTTTTAAAATTCTTTGATATATATTATAGTTAAGCTAAAACTAAAACAGCTTATCGGGGTATGTTATTGTGATATGTTTAGTGATCATGAAATTAAAAATGAAATATCACTGCAGAGGCAGCCACAGTAGTAAGCAGTTACTTGGATGTGTGTCATAAATGTAGACCTCATACTCATATATACTCACTCTATAGCCCTTTCATTCATAAGCCCACCCCTCCCCCTCTTTTGGAAGAGAATAGCATTAAAAGTATGTAACACGCTAATAAGCCAACCACAAAAAATAATAGGACAGCGTAAACAAAAAAGTACACATTTTTAAAAACTAAAAGCTTAATCGGTCATTATGATTGTTTACTTTGTACTACCTATCGTTATATTTGTGCTCTTTGTTAGGCAAGAGTTACCGGTTTTTTTCTCTTTGGTAAACAGTGACGAAAGCGCATGCATTAAAATTCGTTGTTGAAAACAAAATTTGTAAAAAAATTTATTAAAACCTTCACAAAAATAAATAAAATTAGTAAATAAGGTAAATGCAGATGTTAATAGTATTTTATAGCATCTGTTAGAGCAGTCAAATCTTGTAGAAAACGACCTTGATGATCTACAATAACAACACCGATATTCAATGTACATACATGCAGAAATCCCCTATGACCCAGTCATAAGCCGAGCCCTCAACCTTTTCCCCTAGATTTTGTCCAAGAAAGGTCAGCTTTAGAACGAGTATATACGGTACATGTATCTCCTATCATGGGGCCCCCTCAGGTGGGGGTGCCCCTCAGATGCAGGGCCCCCTCAGTAACTGGGCCTTGGGTGGTTGTCCTACTTGTCAGTCCCTAAGGCCCTCTCTTATCATAGCAATAAAGAAATAATTTTTTTATGCATATTCTAAATATTCAATTTTGTTCCTTAAAATGGGACATAATACAATAGCATCTCGGAATTTTGTTTTGTTTTTGTTACCAAATAATATATAATAAAAATCATGTTATATTAAGAACATGAGTACAAAGTACTACACATAAGTCAATCTTTCCATACTGTAAAATTCCAAAATGTACATTTGTTTTAATTCTCATATTCTAAAATATTTTATAATTTTATAAATTAAAATTCTAGAGTTGTAAAATTAGTTTCCACTTGCCATCTTTGATATAAAAATATGACATTGGTTTCCTTAACACTGCGTACTGTTTTTGACTACCGTCCGTTTGTGTGGAATTGGTGTCCTACCATTGAGATTTTAGATGGTAATCTTATATCAGAGAAAGAAAGGTTTGTTTCCCAGTTTTAAACATTTGTTTGACATCCTTTAAGTTATTTAGAGGAAAATAAAATTGTATGTTAATAAAATTTTATGTTAATAAAATTGTATGTTAATAAAATGTTATGTTTATAACAAGTATTTATACAGATGTTAGTTGAAATATATTTTAAAATTGAGCACCAAAAAAAAGTCAGAATGTCTTGTAAAATAAATGAACTTAAACAGATTATGTCAGGGGTCTGCAACCTCTTCAGACCGAAGAGCCAAAAGTTACCATTAAAAAAATTTCCCAGTTTTTAAAGAGCCGCTAGCATGTTTGTTTCAATATTATAATATGGAACTGGAGAGCCACATCTTGACATCAAAAGAGCCGCATGCGCCTCGCAAACCGCAGATTGCCGACCCCTGGACTATGTAACTTGAGCTTAATATTTCCCTTATTTAATCCATTTGTTTAGGTTGCTAGGAGAATGGTTGTACAGCCAAGGTAAAGGTCGTCTGTTTCATCCAGGGGAGCAGGTTGAGTTGGTTGAGTACCTGGCCAGTGCATGCCCCGTAAACCTAGGGGAGGTGAGTACAATTTGTAATTTTTATTAATCCACAACTTGGGGATAAAAAACAGCAGAAACAGCATTTAAATTATGACGCTAACAGCTGTTTATTTTTAAACATCGTATTTGTATATCCTCTGTCAAAATTTAACTGGCTGCTGGTTCTACTCTTCTTTTTGGACTTTAATAAACATTCATTTAAATCAGAAGCGTACCGGGTTTTCCTTGCCCTTGACTAATTTATTTTTGGTGCCCTTGACAAATGGATATTAAAAATATCCAAAAAGGTAGGAAAATACAAAATTTGAATAAATTGAAGGATTAGCCTGCGGCGCCCTATGCAACTGTCCCGGTGCCAAGTCGTTGTTAGGCCTCTGATTTGAATAAATTAATTGTAAAACATAGTGTACACTTTTTTGTGTCAAAAATTTGTTGCTGGTCATGAGTAATAACAAAATGTGTAGCTTATCATGAGTGATAACAAATGTGTAGCTTATCATGAGTGATAACAAATGTGAATTGCTGATATAAAGTTGGTGCCATTCTCCACAGGATGAAATGTGTTCTTACAGTTAGCTTGTACTTGGCCGGTACTAACAGGATGAAATGTGTTCTTACAGTTAGCTTGTACTTGGCCGGTACTAACAGTTTAAATGTGTTCTTACAGTTAGCTTGTACTTGGCCGGTACTAACAGGATGAAATGTGTTCTTAAAGTTAGCTTGTACTTGGCCGGTACTAACAGTTTAAATGTGTTCTTAAAGTTAGATTGTACTTGGCCGGTACTAACAGGATGAAATGTGTTCTTAAAGTTAGCTTGTACTTGGCCGGTACTAACAGTTTAAATGTGTTCTTAAAGTTAGATTGTACTTGGCCGGTACTAACAGTTTAAATGTGTTCTTAAAATTAGCTTGTACTTGGCCGGTACTAACAGTTTAAATGTGTTCTTAAAGTTAGCTTGTACTTGGCCGGTACTAATTCTCCTGTTATTGTTTGTTCATAAATAAAGATTGTATTTATCTAGAAGAATTTACTTGGTGGGATCCATTTCTGACCATTCAAAGCAGGAGCTTGGCCTCAGGACAAAAGATGGAGTTTGTTTTATCTGCCAGAAGGGAATAACTCTTCTTTTTATAGTTATGAATCATTTACCAAACTCCTCAACCAAGGGAACTAAATCTGTGAGGTTGTCCTTTGGGTTTTTAAAAATTAGAGAATGCCAGATGAGACGCTTATATTTGTGTTTATTTCCCTTGTGGCAAGCATATTACCCCCACCCCCAACCCCCAAACATCTATATTAGGCCCCCAGCATATGACAACAAACTCTGTATAACAAACACCCCTGTAATAGTACCACCCTGTAGAACATTCTCCTCCATATTATAACAACCTCAGTAGAGCAGACACCTCCTTACCACAACCAACTTTTAAGTTACATCTATCGCTTCATTTGAAAGTATAACTGTCCAGTGTAAAGTGTACATCTCAGGTGTAGCTGTCAGGTGTAGCTATCAGGTGTACATCTCAGGTGTACATCCCAGGTGTATCTGTCAGGTGTACATCTCAGGTGTATCTGTCAGGTTTACGTCTCAGGTGTATCTGTCAGGTGTACATCTCAGGTGTAGCTGTCAGGTGTACATCTCAGGTGTAGCTGTCAGGTGTACATCCCAGGTGTAGCTGTCAGGTGTACATCCCAGGTGTACATCTCAGGTGTACATCTCAGTTGTAGCTATCAGGTGTACATCTCAGGTGTAGCTGTCAGGTGTACATCTCAGGTGTAGCTGTCAGGTGTACATCTCAGGTGTAGCTGTCAGGTGTAGCTGTCAGGTGTATATCTCAGGTGTAGCTGTCAGGTGTAGCTGTCAGGTATACATCTCAGGTGTAGCTGTCAGGTGTACATCCCAGGTGTACATCTCCGGTGTGCATCCCAGGTGTAGCTGTCAGGTGTACATCTCAGTTGTACATCTCAGGTGTAGCTGTCAGGTGTACATCTCAGGTGTACATCTCAGGTGTACATCTTAGGTGTAGCTGTCAGGTGTAGCTGTCAGGTTTACATCTCAGGTGTAGCTGTCAGGTGTAGCTGTCAGGTGTACATCTCAGGTGTAGCTGTTAGGTGTACATCTCAGGTGTAGCTGTCAGGTGTACATCTCAGGTGTACATCCCAGGTGTACATCTCAGATGTAGCTGTCAGGTTTACATCCCAGTTGTACATCTCAGGCGTAGCTGTCAGGTGTACATCTCAGGTGTAGCTGTCAGGTGTAGCTGTCAGGTGTAGCTGTCAGGTGTAGCTATCAGGTGTACATCTCAGGTGTAGCTGTCAGGTGTACATCTCAGGTGTACATCCCATGTGTATCTCTCAGGTGTACATCTCAGGTGTAGCTGTCAGGTGTGGCTGTCAGGTGTACATCTCAGGTGTACATCTCAGGTGTACATCCCAGGTGTAGCTGTCAGGTGTACATCTCAGGTGTAGCTGTCAGGTGTACATCTCAGGTGTAGTTGTCAGGTGTACATCTCAGGTGTAGCTGTCAGGTGTACATCTCAGGTGTACATCCCAGGTGTAGCTGTCAGGTGTACACCCCAGGTGTAGCTGTCAGGTGTACATCCCAGGTGTACATCTCAGGTGTACATCTCAGGTGTACATCTCAGGTGTAGCTGTCAGGTGTAGCTATCAGGTGTACATCTCAGGTGTACATCTCAGGTGTACATCTCAGGTGAAGCTGTCAGGTGTACATCTCAGGTGTACATCTCAGATGTACATCTCAGGTGTCGCCATGAAGTCATACTTATTTATTTTGTGCTTTGAACAATTTGAAAATTCTTTGAAAGAGTGTCTACAATCTTGATGATATTTTTCAATCATGATTTCAGTTTGTCTTTGGTTTCTTTATTCTTATAATCCAGTTAAAATAATTCAAGTTTTATTTACCCATTAATGTTTTTACAATCGCTTCAGTAAATTTGTTAACTGTAACTAAGTCTTAATGTCTCTAATAATGTTTGCAACCATTCTGGGAATTACAGAAGTTTGGTAGCCCTGTGTGTAGAAGTTTGGTAGCCCTGTGTATAAGTTTGGTAGCCTTGTGTATAAGTTTGGTAGCCTTGTGTATTAGTTTGGTAGCCCTGTGTATACGTTTGGTAGCCCTGTGTATAAGTTTGGTAGCCCTGTGTATAAGTTTGGTAGCCTTGTGTATAAGTTTGGTAGCCCTGTGTGTAGAAGTTTGGTAGCCCTGTGTATAAGTTTGGTAGCCCTGTGTGTAGAAGTTTGGTAGCCCTGTGTGTAGGAGTTTGGTAGCCCTGTGTGTAGAAGTTTGGTAGCCCTGTGTGTAGAAGTTTGGTAGCCCTGTGTGTAGGAGTTTGGTAGCCCTGTGTGTAGAAGTTTGGTAGCCCTGTGTGTAGAAGTTTGGTAGCCCTGTGTATAAGTTTGGTAGCCTTGTGTATAAGTTTGGTAGCCTTGTGTATTAGTTTGGTAGCCCTGTGTATACGTTTGGTAGCCCTGTGTATAGGTTTGGTAGCCCTGTGTATAAGTTTGGTAGCCTTGTGTATAAGTTTGGTAGCTCTGTGCATAAGTTTGGTAGCCCTGTGTATAAGTTTGGTAGCCCTGTGTATAAGTTTGGTAGCGCTGTGTGTATAAGTTTGGTAGCCCTGTGTATAAGTTTGGTAGCCCTGTGTATAAGTTTGGTAGCCCTGTGTGTATAAGTTTGGTAGCCTTGTGTATTAGTTTGGTAGCCCTGTGTATAAGTTTGGTAGCCATGTGTATAAGTTTGGTAGCCCTATGTATAAGTTTGGTAGCCTTGTGTATACGTTTGGTAGCCCTTTGTATAAGTTTGGTAGCCCTGTGTATATGTTTGGTAGCCCTGTGTATAAGTTTGGTAGCCCTGTGTATAGGTTTGGTAGCCTTGTGTATAAGTTTGGTAGCCCTGTGTATAAGTTTGGTAGCCCTGTGTATAAGTTTGGTAGCGCTGTGTATAAGTTTGGTAGCCCTGTGTATAAGTTTGGTAGCCCTGTGTATAAGTTTGGTAGCCCTGTGTATAAGTTTGGTAGCCCTGTGTTTAAGTTTGGTAGCGCTGTGTATAAGTTTGGTAGCCCTGTGTATAAGTTTGGTAGCCCTGTGTATAAGTTTGGTAGCCCTGTGTATAAGTTTGGTAGCCCTGTGTATAAGTTTGGTAGCCCTGTGTATAAGTTTGGTAGCCCTGTGTATAAGTTTGGTAGCCCTGTGTATAAGTTTTGTAGCCCTGTGTATAAGTTTGGTAGCCCCCCTGTGTATAAGTTTGGTAGCCCTGTGTATAACTTTGGTAGCCTTGTGTATAAGTTTGGTAGCCCTGTGTATAAGTTTGGTAGCCCTGTGTATAAGTTTGGTAGCCTTGTGTATAAGTTTGGTAGCCCTGTGTATAAGTTTGGTAGCCCTGTGTATAAGTTTGGTAGCCCTGTGTATAAGTTTGGTAGCCCTGTGTATAAGTTTGGTAGCCTGTGTATAAGTTTGGTAGCCCTGTGTATAAGTTTGGTAGCCCTGTGTATAAGTTTGGTAGCCTTGTGTATAAGTTTGGTAGCCTTGTGTATAAGTTTGGTAGCCCTGTGTATAAGTTTGGTAGCCCTGTGTGTATAAGTTTGGTAGCCCTGAGTGTATAAGTTTGGTAGCCCTGTGTATAAGTTTGGTAGCCCTGTGTGTATAAGTTTGGTAGCCCTGTGTGTATAAGTTTGGTAGCCCTGTGTATAAGTTTGGTAGCCCTGTGTGTATAAATTTGGTAGCCCTGTGTGTATAAGTTTGGTAGCCCTGTGTGTATAAGTTTGGTAGCCCTGTGTGTATAAGTTTGGTAGCCCTGTGTGTATAAGTTTGGTAGCCCTGTGTAAAAGTTTGGTAGCCCTGTGTATAAGTTTGGTAGCCCTGTGTGTATAAGTTTGGTAGCCCTGTGTGTATAAGTTTGGTAGCCCTGTGTATAAGTTTGGTAGCCCTGTGTGTATACGTTTGGTATCCCTGTGTGTATAAGTTTGGTAGCCCTGTGTATAAGTTTGGTAGCCCTGTGTATAAGTTTGGTAGCCTTGTGTATAAGTTTTGTAGCCTTGTGTATAAGTTTGGTAGCCTTGTGTATAAGTTTGGTAGCCTTGTGTATAAGTTTGGTAGCCCTGTGTGTATAAGTTTGGTAGCCCTGTGTGTATAAGTTTGGTAGCCCTGTGTGTATAAGTTTGGTAGCCCTGTGTGTATAAGTTTGGTAGCCCTGTGTATAAGTTTGGTAGCCCTGTGTATAAGTTTGGTAGCCCTGTGTATATAAGTTTGGTAGCCCTGTGTGTTGCCTACACTAAAAAGCGTTCCCTCTACTGCATGACGTCACCATGGCCAGGTTTCAAACACATTTCCCTCACCATCCTGAATAAGAGTCTTGTTTACTTCTGATCTCCTCCCTATTAGAGTAGTCTCCCCTCTTGTTTACTTCCGATCTCCTCCCTATTAGAGTAGTCCCCACTCTTGTTTGCTTCTGATCTCCTCCCCATTAGAGTAGTCCCCCCTCTTGTTTACTTCTGATCTCCTCCCTATTAGAGTAGTCTCCCCTCTTGTTTACTTCTGATCTCCTCCCTATTAGAGTAATCTCCCCTCTTTTTTTTTACTTCTGATCTCCCCTTATTAGAGTAGTCTCCCCTCTTGTTTTCTTCTGATCTCCCCTATTATAGCAGTCTCCCTTCTCGTTTACTTCTGATCTCGTCCCTATTGGAGTAGTCTCCCCTCTTGTTTCTTCTGATCTCCTCCCTATTAGAGTAGTCTCCCCTCTTGTTTACTTCTGATCTCCCCATATTAGAGTAGTCTCCCCTCTTGTTTACTTCTGATCTACCCCTATTATAGTAGTCTCCCGTCTTGTTTACGTCTGATCTCCTCCCTATTAGAGTAGTCTCCCCTCTTGTTTCTTCTGATCTCCTCCCTATTACATTATAAGTTTATCATCACAAGTTTTCTCCCTTCCAATACCAGATTATATTTAATTTATTTATTGTCATTAAAGCAATTTATCTGGTCATTCCGGCTTCCTCCTCATAATTTACAAAAAATGATAAACATAAATGAAATACAATTCTCACATTTATAGTTTTCCTTTACAAACTAGATTACATTCAAGTAGGGGCCGTCCATAAATAACGTCACGCACCTAGGGGGGAGGAGGAGGGAAATATTAGCCAAAATCGCGTGACGTCATTTATTGACTGTCCTTTACTTGCCACTATGGGCTGTCCCCTGTAGACCCGCCCCCCCTTCCCATGGGCGTGTCCCCTGTAGACCCGCCCCCCTTCCCATGGGCTGTCCCCTGTAGACCCGCCCCCCTTCCCACAAAATATGTGTGGGGAAAAGCTAATGATAAAAAATATATGGCTAACATTTTAACCACACGAAAGAACAAAGGCCACCATTAGCCGCTTAGTTATAACGAGATAAAAACATGAGTACGCTTTGTTTGTGATCCTTCAGGGCTTAGAATTATAAGACTCGACCAATCCGGGCTTAAGTTGATGTCACGTGATACTTCTCTCAAAACACAGACGTCGACTATTTCCTTCTTTTCAACATTTCAAAATCACCTGCGGCTATCATCATATGACTGGCCATGAACCTGCGGCTATCATCATATGACTGGCCATGAACCTGCGGCTATCATCATATGACTGGCCATGAACCTGCGGCTATCATCATATGACTGGCCATGAACCTGCGGCTATCATCATATGACTGGCCATGAACCTGCGGCTATCATCATATGACTGGCCATGAACCTGCGGCTATCATCATATGACTGGCCATGAACCTGCGGCTATCATCATATGACTGGCCATGAACCTGCGGCTATCATCATATGACTGGCCATGAACCTGCGGCTATCATCATATGACTGGCCATGAACCTGCGGCTATCATCATATGACTGGCCATGAACCTGCGGCTATCATCATATGACTGGCCATGAACCTGCGGCTATCATCATATGACTGGCCATGAACCTGCGGCTATCATCATATGACTGGCCATGAACCTGCGGCTATCATCATATGACTGGCCATGAACCTGTGGCTATCATCATATGACTGGCCATGAACCTGCGGCTATCATCAAATGACTGGCCATGAACCTGCGGCTATCATCATATGACTGGCCATGAACCTGCGGCTATCATCATATGACTGGCCATGAACCTGCGGCTATCATCATATGACTGGCCATGAACCTGCGGCTATCATATGACTGGCCATGAACCTGCGGCTATCATCATATGACTGGCCATGAACTGACACATGCACAGTTCAACTGGCCATGAACTGACACATGCACAGTTAAACTGGCCATGAACTGACACATGCACAGTTAACCTGGCCATGAACTGACACATGCACAGTTAATCTGGCCATGAACTGACACATGCACAGTTAACCTGGCCATGAACTGACACATGCACAGTTCAACTGGCCATGAACTGACACATGCACAGTTAATCTGGCCATGAACTGACACATGCACAGTTAACCTGGCCATGAACTGACACATGCACAGTTCAACTGGCCATGAACTGACACATGCACAGTTAAACTGGCCATGAACTGACACATGCACAGTTAACCTGGCCATGAACTGACACATGCACAGTTAATCTGGCCATGAACTGACACATGCACAGTTAACCTGGCCATGAACTGACACATTCACAGTTCAACTGGCCATGAACTGACACATGCACAGTTAACCTGGCCATGAACTGACACATGCACAGTTAACCTGGCCATGAACTGACACATGCACAGTTCAATTGGCCATGAACTGACACATGTACAGTTAAATTGGCCATGAACTGACACATGCACAGTTTAATTGGCCATGAACTGACACATGTACAACTCTACTGGCCATGAACTGACACATGCACAATTCAACTTGTCACGCTTCAACACGCTTGGTCCGTTCTTTGTGTTCAAGGCCAACTGCTTGTCGATACAGGAAGTCTTGTCTCAAGGCCAGTCACCTAGCGTGTGTTCAGTGAGGTGTGGGGGAGAGGGGCGGGGGTTAGACAGGTCCAAACGCGCCCCTCAGTTCAATGATTCAACCATTTCATTCAACATGCGAGATTTGCCAACAATGTTTCTTAGAAATCGCCTGAGCCGAGAGTTGATGTGATTTATTTAAACCCACGCCGATGTTTCAGAAAGTTGGACGTCTGCTTCATTAATATGCCGGGCAGGTCTAATCGTGTTCAAACGTTACGGAGTCTTTATCAAAATAAAACAATCCGAGACTGAGCATGTCACGCCCACTTATGACGTCATTACAAATCGTGCCTGATCTTTAAAAAAGCAAAACAAAACATTTCCATAAATATTCTTAATGGCCACGTAAGATTATAGTTAAATATGGCAAACCTTTAAATACATATGGCAAACCATGGAAATCGTGCGATTATAATATAATACGAGTATGAGCTACAGTGCACCGGTAGTTGACATCCAGGGACATATTAATGTTACTGAGTGCTGCTAGGTCTAGTCAGAGGTCATGTCTAAAAAACCTGCTCGAGTTCATGTTTTCAATTTTTGCACTGTACGCCATATTTTTGAAGTATTTTTTTCAAAGCCCTATTAAAAAAACGCCGTGCTATTCACAAAGTACTATCCTAAAAACGCTGTGCTATTCACAAAGTACTATCCTAATACAGAACTGTAGTGCTATCCACCTTGCTAGATGCATGTGAAACTTGGACCGTATACCAACGCCATGGGAGGTTGCTGAACCACTTCCACACCAAAAGCCTAAGAAAAAATCTCAATATAAAATGGCAGGAAAAAGTTCCAGACACGAAATATTAGCCAGATCTGGACTACCCAGCATCCACACTAGCCGCATGCAGAGCCATTTACGCTGGGCGGGGCATTCAGTGCGCATGCCCGACCATCGCCTCCCCAAGAGGCTTTTCTATGGTGAGCTTGCTGCAGGGCATAGAGCTCGCGGAGGTCCACGTAAGCGATCCAAGGATGCGCTTAAAACTGCACTGAATGCCTTTGACATTAGACATGACTCCTGGGAAACAGCAGCCAGTAACCGAGCCCACTGGCGCTCTATGATATGGAATGGCGCAGCTGTCTGTGAGGCTAATAGACAACAGGCTGCCAAGTTAAAACGTCAAGCCAGGAAGGACCCTATCCAAAATCCTCCTTTAGGGATCCCATCCATCTCCTGTCCGACATGCGGACGCCAATTTCGTGTTAGAATAGGGTTAATAAGCCACCAGAGGACACATGTGGCGGCCTAGAACAGGTCAAATACAAATATGACGAGAGTGGTCATCGTCGACTACGACGGACGAACAACAAAATCCTAAAAACCCTGTGTTTTTCTCAAAGTACTACCCTTAAAACGCTGTGCTAATCACTTACATGTATTCACATCTTTATGTATACACAGTCCACCCATATATTAAAAACAAAAATCCCGATCTTCTCAAATGAACCCAATATTAGCCTATCACGGGCAATGCATAAATTATGGACTGGTCTCCATGGCAACCCTCGTTGTTTGAAATCTGTTGTTAAGATTATCTCATAAACACCAGCCGCCTCATTCATTATTGGGTGGGAGGAGGGTGTACAGGGGTCCATTGAAGGGGTCGGGGGAGGCTCGAGAATGTCTTTCCAATATGTCAGTATGTCTGTCCGTTATTCTGTCTCTTAGCCTCAGCTTTCTGTGTTAAGTTGCTGCATGTTTTCTTAGCCTCAGCTTTCTGTGTTAAGTTGCTGTATGTTTTCTTAGCCTCAGCTTTCTGTGTTAAGTTGCTGTATGTTTTCTTAGCCTCAGCTTTCTGTGTTAAGTTGCTGCATGTTTTCTTAGCCTCAGCTTTCTGTGTTAAGTTGCTGTATGTTTTCTTAGCCTCAGCTTTCTGTGTTAAGTTGCTGCATGTTTTCTTAGCCTCAGCTTTCTGTGTTAAGTTGCTGCATGTTTTCTTAGCCTCAGCTTTCTGTGTTAAGTTGCTGTATGTTTTCTTAGCCTCAGCTTTCTGTGTTAAGTTGCTGCATGTTTTCTTAGCCTCAGCTTTCTGTGTTAAATTGCTGTATGTTTTCTCAGCGTTTGTTTCCATCATCAGTGTTTTGCTGTAGGCAACTACTCGCCATATCGTACGGCCAATGATGACGTAGACACATACTCCTAGACACAAAGCCAATTTCCCCACATATTTACCAGCCAGAGATTGATCACTATAAAGTGCAGGCAATCAATCGATCGAACCTCAGTAACAAATAAAACTCCACTGTTCAAAGATTTTGTTTTATATGTTAAAAAAATTGACACTGACCAGTTAGAGAGTTCCTAAACAACAGACATTTCCTCAGGTGGGCCCGGTGGGGGGGGGGAGGGGGTCTATTTCATGCTTAAGTAATTAGAACTACGAGCTGTAGGTCACGGTTGGTTGAATTGTCGACGATGCGTAATAAAATAGTTGTGTAAATATTCCATTTAAAGTGGGTACCTGCTACAATTGGCTGGCTAGAAACTAGGACAGATTTACTGAAAGGAAAACATTTAAATGATTTTCTTCAATGATTGGTTTTGTTTTCAATTATCATTTGGTATCTTTTCTAGTGTTTTCTCTAGTTAAAAACTGTTTGGTCAAAGTTAAAGTATTCGCTGGTTTATCTTGAAACAGTTTGCTTTAACTTGGGCTTATGCTCAATTCTCTGTTTGTTTCACTTTGTTTGAAGGCATCGTTATCACTGGGGCTAACCTCGGTGACAAAGAACTCTGTCCGATCAACAGCTTAGCTTTAGGCGAGCAGTTCAATCTTATCTAGTCCTTAACTCCACAGTTGGTGATACGACTTATCGAAGACTTTATTTTCATTGTGTCTACCACTGTACACGTTACTTTTCATCATTGAACCAAGGAATGGCAGTCGTCTTATTGTCAAGACATGTTTATAAATAATGAACTGATAACCAGAAAGAATGAGCTTGTCCCCGGGACACTGAATACACTCTTATTTAAAATCAATGTCTCTGACTCTGTCATTTTCTTTTCTACGTTTTACGACGTAAATGTAAAACGGGTTTCCGTACGACTGTCAAGCTCCTTATTGCCGTCCCTATATTTGCTCCGGAACTTCAACATGGCCGCCAGCTAGTTGTTTACCGGTTGTCATGGGAGCGCTGGTGGCAGTGGCCTAAGAACACGGCGTGTTGTGTGCAGACCCGTGTGCTAATGTAGTTACCAAAGGGGGTCGCCACTTCCGATTACCGCCATTTAACTGCCATCTAGCAATCAGCAACGACTTGAGAAGATAGAAGACTAAAATATAATAAAATAGCCAGAAAAATAAAGACAGATTTGAATCTCCGCGTGATTTCTTCCATTCGATGATTTCACTGACATCGATGAGCGATGCCTGCTGAGGGGTGTGGCTATCAAAGTGAGTGAGTCCTGTCAGCCTCGTCTCGTCCATGCATGTGTGTCTGTGCGCGTGCTCTCCTCTACCTCGTCTCGTGCGCCACCCGCGCCTCTCACATCTTTAGCTCCACCCCACCCCGTCTCACCATCTGTCTCTACTCTCCCCCTCCCCCCAAATTCTGCCTCACCTCCCACGATGTTTGGAGCTGAGCCATGCAAACATAAACCGTAGCCGTGAAATCAGTCCGACAAATGGTTTAATTACTCAACTATTCTTTATAATGCTGGAAGTAGATAGATATAGCGGAAGGAATGTGCTGTCAAATAGTGTTTCCAGAATGTCGGATGAGACAAAGTTTTGTAAGGACGACAATCGTGCCACCATCGCAGATGACGTAGAGTCGTGTGGCTATTTATAGAAGGATAGATCCACTGTCAGGATAAGCCAGTCAACCATGAAAATGATACAGGTTAGTGATTGATACATTTATTGAACTGTCACACAAGCTAGGTGGTGTGAAGCAGATCAAAAAGAAATATCATGAATGTAAGTCCCTTGCTCCAACAGATAAGATAATATCATGAATGTAAGTCCCTAGCTCCAACAGATAAGATAGTATCATGAATGTAAGTCCCTAGCTCCAACAGATAAGATAAAATCATTAATGTAAGTCCCTTGCTCCAACAGATAAGATAATATCATTAATGTAAGTCCCTTGCTCCAACAGATAAGATAATATCATTAATGTAAGTCCCTTGCTCCAACAGATAAGATAATATCATTAATGTAAGTCCCTAGCTCCAACAGATAAGATAATATCATGAATGTAAGTCCCTTCCTCCAACAGATTAATAGCTACATTTTATTGCGCATAGAAGTCATCAAAAAGGATATATGCTTCCTCTGACTTGCAACAACAAGTGTTTCTATAGCCAAACTTCCAACACTTCGTATTTCTATAGCCAAACTTCCAACACTTTGTGTTTCTATAGCCAAACTCCCAACACTCTGTGTTTCTATAGCCAAACTTCCAACACTTCGTGTTTCTATAGCCTAACTTCCAACACTCTGTGTTTCTATAGCCAAACTTCTAACACTTCGTATTTATATAGCCAAACTTCCAACACTTCATGTTTCTATAGCCAAACTTCTATCAAAAAATGTCTTTAATCAACTTCTCAATAACAAGTGTTTTACACAGCCAAACTCTTAACAAAAAGTTAGTTCAATAGCGAACAAATGTATTTAAAATGTTTCTATTCTATAGCCAAATCTCGACACAAAATTGCTTCCATCGCGAAAACCTAAAAAAGTAAATCTATAGTTAAACTCTCCAGAAGAGTTTATCTATAGCTAAAAAAGTCTTCAGGAAAGTTTATCTATAGCTAAAGTCTTCAGGAAAGTTTATCTATAGCAAAAGTCTTCAGGAAAGTTTATCTATAGCTAAAGTCTTCAGGAAAGTTTATCTATAGCAAAAGTCTTCAGGAAAGTTTATCTATAGCTAAAGTCTTCAGGAAAGTTTATCTATAGCAAAAGTCTTCAGGAAAGTTTATCTATAGCTAAAGTCTTCAGGAAAGTTTATATATAGCTAAAGTCTCCAGGAAAGTTTATCTATAGCTAAAGTCTTCAGGAAAGTTTATCTATAGCTAAAGTCTTCAGGAAAGTTTATCTATTGCTAAAGTCTTCAGGAAAGTTGATCTATAGCTAAAGTCTTCAGGAAAGTTTATCTATAGCTAAAGTCTTCAGGAAAGTTTATTTTTTGTAAAACACTCCTGCAAGGTTTCTAGCTACACATCACTTGAATAGGTTTCTGACATCACATGGATAGGTTTCTGACATCACTTGAATATGTTTGTTACATCACTTGGATAGCTTTCTGACATCACTTGAATATGTTTGTGACATCACTTGGATAGGTTTGTGACATCACTTGAATATGTTTGTGACATCACTTGGATAGGTTTGTGACATCACTTGAATATGTTTGTGACATCACTTGGATAGGTTTGTGACATCACTTGGATAGGTTTGTGACATCACTTGTGTTGGTTTGCGACATCACTTGGATAGGTTTGCGACATCACTTGGATAGGTTTGTGACATCACTTGGATATGTTTGTGACATCACTTGGATAGGTTTGTGACATCACTTGGATATGTTTGAGTGGTGTGTAAACAATGAGAGGCGTATGTACACAATAAGAGACGTATGTACACAATGAGAGGCGAATGTACAAAATAAGAGGCGTGTGTACACAATGGAGGCGTATGTACACAATTAGAGTAGTGTGTACCCAATGAGAGTAGAGTGTACACAATAACAGAAGTGTATACACAATGATAATGGAGTGTACACAATGAAAGTAGTGTGTACGCAATGGGAGTAGTGTGTACACAATGAGAGACGTGTACACAATGAGAGACGAATACACAATGAGAGACAGTTATACACAATGAGAGACGTGTATACACAATGAGAGACGTGTGTACACAATGAGAGACGTGTGTACACAATGAGAGACGTGTGTACACAATGAGAGACGTGTGTACACAATGAGAGACGTGTGTACACAATGAGAGACGTGTATACACAATGAGAGACGTGTGTACACAATGAGAGACGTGTATACACAATGAGAGACGTGTATACACAATGAAAGACGTGTGTACACAATGAGAGACGTATATACACAATGAGAGACGTGTATACACAATGAGAGACGTGTATACACAATGAGAGACGTGTGTACACAATGAGAGACGTGTATACACAATGAGAGACGTGTGTACACAATGAGAGACGTGTGTACACAATGAGAGTGTATACACAATGAGAGACGTGTGTACACAATGAGAGACGTGTGTACACAATGAGAGACGTGTGTACACAATGAGAGACGTGTATACACAATGAGAGACGTGTCTACACAATGAGAGACGTGTCTACACAATGAGAGACGTGTGTACACAATGAGAGACGTGTGTACACAATGAGAGACGTGTGTACACAATGAGAGACGTGTGTACACAATGAGAGACGTGTGTACACAATGAGAGACGTGTGTACACAATGAGAGACGTGTGTACACAATGAGAGACGTGTGTACACAATGAGAGACGTGTGTACACAATGAGAGACGTGTGTACACAATGAGAGACGTGTGTACACAATGAGAGACGTGTATACACAATGAGAGACGTGTCTACACAATGAGAGACGTGTGTACACAATGAGAGACGTGTGTACACAATGAGAGACGTGTGTACACAATGAGAGACGTGTGTACACAATGAGAGACGTGTGTACACAATGAGAGACGTGTGTACACAATGAGAGACGTGTGTACACAATGAGAGACGTGTGTACACAATGAGAGACGTGTGTACACAATGAGAGACGTGTGTACACAATGAGAGACGTGTGTACACAATGAGAGACGTGTGTACACAATGAGAGACGTGTGTACACAATGAGAGACGTGTGTACACAATGAGAGACGTGTGTACACAATGAGAGACGTGTGTACACAATGAGAGACGTGTGTACACAATGAGAGACGTGTGTACACAATGAGAGACGTGTGTTCACAATGAGAGACGTGTGTACACAATGAGAGACGTGTGTACACAATGAGAGACGTGTGTACACAATGAGAGACGTGTGTACACAATGAGAGACGTGTGTACACAATGAGAGACGTGTGTACACAATGAGAGACGTGTGTACACAATGAGAGACGTGTGTACACAATGAGAGACGTGTGTACACAATGAGAGACGTGTGTACACAATGAGAGACGTGTGTACACAATGAGAGACGTGTGTACACAATGAGAGACGTGTGTACACAATGAGACACGTGTGTACACAATGAGAGACGTGTGTACACAATGAGAGACGTGTGTACACAATGAGAGACGTGTGTACACAATGAGAGACGTGTATACACAATGAGAGACGTGTGTACACAATGAGAGACGTGTATACACAATAAGACCCCCTCCCCCCATAGTTTCCCAAACGCGCCATGTCGACGCACCAGGTGACCTTTGCATAACAAGATTCAAGGATTAACAGGATTTCTTTTCTCCTAGTCTTCTAATCTGGCGTTACCCTGGCCTAAACAAAGTTGTGGAACTGGGAAATTGTGTCGATTTGTTCAACAGACTGGACAATTGTGCCGATTTGTTCAACAGACTGGACAATTGTGCCGATTTGTTCAACAGACTGGACAATTGTGCCGATTTGTTCAACAGACTGGACAATTGTGCCGATTTGTTCAATAGACTGGACATTTGTACCGATTTGTTCAGACTGGACAATTGTTTAGATTTGTTCAGTAGACTGGACAATTGTGCCGATTTGTTCAGTAGACTGGACAATTGTGCCGATTTGTTCAACAGTCTGGACATTGTGCCGATTTGTTCAATAGACTGGACAATTGTGCCGATTTGTTCAGTAGACTGGACAATTGTGCCGATTTGTTCAACAGTCTGGACAATTGTTTAGATTTGTTCAGTAGACTGGACAATTGTGCCGATTTGTTCAGTAGACTGGACAATTGTGCCGATTTGTTCAACAGTCTGGACAATTGTGCCGATTTGTTCAGTAGACTGGACAATTGTGCCGATTTGTTCAACAGTCTGGACAATTGTGCCGATTTGTTCAACATATGATCTCGTTATCGCCATATTTAACTCATAATACACCCTCACCACTTTTTGTAAGGAACAAAAAAATCACTATAAAAAACCATATCAAGGGATTGTAAGGGCCGTAATCCATTAACTGATCAATACTACAAATAACGCACCTTCATAGTTCTCGTTACATTACATTTATGCCCCTTGGCTGACCCACTCACGCTCCACGGGGGGTCGCACCCTTTAGAGTTAACACAGGGGTTAATGGCAGGGGTCAAGTGCCTCTTGTGGGGCTGTTGGGGGGGGGTAACAGGTGTTAGGGGAAAGTGGAGGGATTAGTTGGACAAGAGATTGGACGGAAACAAACAACAATACGAGATAGGAACAAATGACCACCTGATAGGAACAAATGACCACGTGATGGGAACAAATGACCACGTGATGGGAACAAATGACCATGTGATGATAATAAATGATCAAGTGATGGTAACAAATGACCCCTTGATGGGAACAATGGTGAATTTGAGTGACATACTATCTTGTCCCACACCTTTAGTTTGTTGTTAGATTTGATTATTTGTTGATTATCTCTGAAATTCGAGCACGTGTGTAAATAGTTGGAGTTCAGGTAAAGTTTGATGAATCAGATGTGAGAATAGCCTATCTTACAAACTAAGCTTGAGAGAAATGAGCTTCTGCAAAGCGCTGCAAATCGTTACTCACCTGCCTACAGAGACGCTACTGTAATCCTGGCTAATTCTAGCATTGCGGTTAGACAGAGACTTGTATAACATGTTTAATTTACGAGGATCATAGTTTGAGGGAAAAGAAAAGTATTTGAAGAAAAATTGGAATGTTCAGAATAAATAAATCATATCAGTACTTTCATTTAATTCCAGCCATGCTAACAGCCACCTTACTTGCTATGATCCCAGACCCATTGACGACATTCACAGACAATCTGGGGCACATTGACGACATTCACAGACAATCTGGGGCACATTGACGACATTCACAGACAGTCTGTGGCACATTGACGACATTCACAGACAATCTGGGGCACATTGACGACATTCACAGACAATCTGGGGCACATTGACGACATTAACAGACAATCTGGGGCACATTAACGACATTCACAGACAATCTGGGGCACATTAACGAAATTCACAGACAATCTGGGGCACATTGACGACATTCACAGACAATCTGGGGCACATTGACGACATTAACAGACAATCTGGGGCACATTGACGTCATTCACAGACAATCTGGGGCACATTGACGACATTAACAGACAATCTGAGGCACATTGACGACATTAACAGACAATCTGGGGCACATTAACGACATTCACAGACAATCTGGGGCACATTAACGAAATTCACAGACAATCTGGGGCACATTGACGACATTCACAGACAATCTGGGGCACATTGACGACATTAACAGACAATCTGGGGCACATTGACGTCATTCACAGACAATCTGGGGCACATTGAAGACATTCACAGACAATCTGGGGCACATTAACGACATTCACAGACAATCTGGGGCACATTAACGACATTCACAGACAATCTGGGGCACATTAACGAAATTCACAGACAATCTGGGGCACATTGACGACATTAACAGACAATCTGGGGCACATTGACGACATTCACAGACAATCTGGGGCACATTAACGACATTCACAGACAATCTGGGGCACATTAACGAAATTCACAGACAATCTGGGGCACATTGACGACATTAACAGACAATCTGGGGCACATTAACGAAATTCACAGACAATCTGGGGCACATTGACGACATTCACAGACAATCTGGGGCACATTAACGACATAAACAGACAATCTGGGGCACATTGACGACATTCACAGACAATCTGGGGCACATTGACGACATTCACAGACAATCTGGGGCACATTGACGACATTCACAGACAATCTGGGGCACATTGACGACATTCACAGACAATCTGGGGCACATTGACGACATTAACAGACAATCTGGGGCACATTGACGTCATTCACAGACAATCTGGGGCACATTGAAGACATTCACAGACAATCTGGGGCACATTAACGACATTCACAGACAATCTGGGGCACATTAACGAAATTCACAGACAATCTGGGGCACATTGACGAAATTCACAGACAATCTGGGGCACATTGACGACATTCACAGACAATCTGGGGCACATTAACGACATTCACAGACAATCTGGGGCACATTAACGAAATTCACAGACAATCTGGGGCACATTGACGACATTAACAGACAATCTGGGGCACATTAACGAAATTCACAGACAATCTGGGGCACATTGACGACATTCACAGACAATCTGGGGCACATTAACGACATAAACAGACAATCTGGGGCACATTGACGACATTCACAGACAATCTGGGGCACATTGACGACATTCACAGACAATCTGGGGCACATTGATGACATTCACAGACAATCTGGGGCACATTGAACAAATGAAACCGAAACGAAGCGTGCCCCAAGTATTGCCTAGGGGCAGCTCTAAGACATGGTTTACACGTGATAATTGTATGATTACCTTATTACTGTAGAGCAGGGGTCGGCCAAAACATGATTACTCTATTACTGTAGGGCAGGGGGCGGCCAAAACATGATTACCTTATTACTGTAGGGCAGGGGTCGGCCAAAACATGATTACTCTATTACTGTAGGGCAGGGGTCGGCCAAAACATGATTACTCTATTACTGTAGGGCAGGGGTCGGCCAAAACATGATTACTCTATTACTGTAGGGCAGGGGTCGGCCAAAACATGATTACTTATTACTGTAGGGCAGGGGTCGGCCAACTTTTTTGCCCGTTACCTCAAAGTATCAAATGTTATGTTGCCGTTACCCCCGAAGGCGCGAGGTCCGGCCCACACCAATTTTGGGCCTTTCGTTAGCGGGTCTAGGGATAAGCCCAAGCCGAAATCGCACCTGTTGAGTTTTAGAAGCCTGATTTTACGTATGATGCAGTTATAAAAGTTAGCAATCAAAGCTATATGATTGTTTGAACAGTTCAAGGTCTTACGGCCCTGGCCATTCTAGACATAATGATAAATGTGACGTAATGCAATAAAGTCGGATGAACACAACTTTAATTTTAAAAAATAGCACAAAGTATAAATTTAATATAAATTAATGTCATCAATTTTCATTATAAAACACCAATGTTTTTCCTTTAAATATCATTACAGTTCAGTTTTTAAAAAAAAATGATGTTGTTTCATTGTTGACAAAATTCCATCAAAATTTGGCTTTTATGATGTCAGGGCAAATTGGATGCTGTCTTCAGGGTCTAATCAATTTCGCGGCTTTGTTTTTGTGTTCACTAGAGTGGAAAATCTTTGTTCACAAAGGTATGCTGTTGCAAAAGGCAGCAGCGTCTTGACGGCCTCATGTGCAATGTTGTAAGCCTTTGCAGGATTTGCCGTCCAAAACTGTGTCAGATCTGCTTTGTTTGCAAATTCAATTCGTGCCTCATTATTAGACTGAAGTTCAAGAAGTGCTTCTGCCAACATTTGAGGTTCATCTAGTACATCCTCAATGTCACATCGAAATGGATCTACAGCCAAACTGAATTTATGCGAATCAATAACTGGAAAGTAAGTAGTGAACCGCTCTTTGAGCATGATAAGATATTACTATATCCTTGATGTCGTCAAAAGTTAACTAGGATTTTGATAAAAATTACAAAAAAATTATTAGATATAAGTAAAATGTAAAAAAATCTTTTTTTAAAAAGGACACGCTTTTATTTACAAACATTTACAGACTGAAACGCGCTGATTTCCCCTGCCCTTGATGTAAACACGGGAATTTACGAGGGCTAGAGTGAAACCAGTGAGCCGTGGAGGTCAACCCTAGCAGACGACTATACATTCGAAGTAGTGATAAATAGAGATAAACTAAAAATTGATTAATTTCATTACGGTACATTCGATCGATCTGAAATTTTGATACAATGCATTGTCATCCAAGATCTATCTGTGGTAAAATTTTGAGATCTCTAGGTCCATCAGAAGTGGTTTAATTTTACGTTTCAAGATTTGAAGGAAGGATACAACATACAAACATTGTGACTTAAATAAAAGCGTGTAAAAAATCTTTCAGATTTTATCGGATTTTATAATATGTTCCCGATTGTTCTACGTTACCCCCAAGAATTCCCTTTTGACCCCAAATGGGGTAATTTACCCCTGTTCGCCGACCCCTGCTGTAGGGGTTGTGGGGTAACTCCAGTCACATATTGAATACTGAAAACGTCCTAGTGATCCGTGTATTATCAACGGTTGGTTGCTACAGGAAGTGAGGTTAGTGCGGCTCCACCTGGCGGTAGTGACGGAAGCGAGGTTTGTGTGGCTCCACCTGGCGGTAGTGACGGAAGCGAGGTTTGTGTGGCTCCACCTGGTGGCAGTGGCGGAAGCGAGGTTTGTGTGGCTCCACCTTGTGGTAGTAACGGAAGCGAGATTTGTGTGCGGCTCTACCTTGCGAAAACGACATCTTTGAAGACGATAAACTGTTTTGAAGAAGCTACGCAGGTTTGAAGAAGTCACTCAGGTTTGAAGAAGCCACGCAGGTTTGAAGCAGCAACGCAGGTTTGAAGAAGCCACGCAGGTTTGAAGAAGCCACGCAGGTTTGAAGAAGCGATGCAGGTTTGAAGAAGCGACGCAGGTTTGAAGAAGCCACGCAGGTTTGAAGAAGCCACGCAGGTTTGAAGAAGACACGCAGGTTTAAAGAAGCCAAGCAGGTTTGAAGAAACTACGTAGGGTTAATGAAGCCACTCGGAGTTGATGAGGACGTAAGATTACGCCACTGGGTCTAAGGGCTTAAAGTCAACATGCTCCTGTTGTTGGTTGTTCTCATGTTGAACAGTGCTTCAAGTCGACTTGTCCTTATTTTGGGTTGTAGCCATGTTGTAGCCATGTTGTGGCCATGATGTAGCCATGTTGTGGCCATGTTGTGGCCATGTTGTGGCCATGTGGTAGCCATGTTGTGGCCATGTTGAAGAGTGCTGAACTCTTACATCGGCTTGCGTACTCCAGCAGTATAATACATCAATAGTCCTGTGCCATTATCAATGATTAGCAAGTACAACTGAATGTCAATGTGTTTAAACACGTGTGTTATTGCTAGTGCCATCTAAGTCTAAAGTGCCCAGCACCGCCCTGATGAGACCAATTTAGAAACAAGTTAACAAGTTTATGATAGGAATGTGCACTCTTACGTATCGTCTCCGGCGCCAAAACATTCAAGTGCTTTTATCAATGTGTTCCCGTAGTATAGTGTTAGTTCCCGTAGTATAGTGTTAGTTCCCATAGTATAGAGTAGTTCCCATAGTATAGTGTTGTTCTATACTTACGTCTTTGGGTAGAACTGAGACGAATTTGTCTAGTTTTCGCCCTAAAATACAAAATCCACAAACAAATTGTGTAATGAAAACAATAAATAATTTGAGCTTTACTTTCAAACTAATACGACAGTATACGTTTCGACTAATGCCTTCATCAGTACAAATAAAATAAAGAACGTACTTACACAAGTAATACAATTATATTTACGACGTACTATAACATAAAATAGTTATGTAAAATAAAAAGTAAACAATATGATAGTTTTTGCCCTACACGTCTATCGTCTTTGGACCTAGAACTGAGTCGAAGTTTTCCCCCGTCCAGTCTCGCTGTCAGTTACTAATCAATGTGCCAACATCTCCTATTTAATAGATGACCACACCTCCCCTACCTCTGAAAGTAGGACAAGTGACAGGGGCATTTTCCCGAATGTCTCGGTGGGTTTGGAGAGAAGGGTGGGGATCCCGCCCCACATGTGTACGAAAATGTACTTGTCATTTAATGCCTATATTTCTTTCTCTCTCACCTCCCTCATTCTCTGACTCTCTGACAGCCTGTATATTGCAGGTGTAAGGGCTGACCCCCCCCCACACACACACACACATGAATATTTCATAGTCTTAACATAGTTTCTCTCCACTGTTTATACAATCTCCATGACAACACCGCACTACGCCGCCAGACGACACTGCGCCCCCCCCCCACACGCACACACGACCCCGGGGGGGGGGTCTGGTCTCACCAAGGAATTGAACAGCTGTTTCAAAATCGTTTTATCAGGGTCGTATGTGGGTTGGTGAGTAGAGGGTGTATACGATAAATCAATAAAACAATAGCCACCTATGAGATTCCATGAAGAAAAATGAATGAAAAGTTTTAAGAATTTTGGTCGTGTCAAGATTTTATTTTCAAATTAAATGAAAATGTAAAAATAATAATTTCAAACAAATAGGAGCATCAATCAGATTTTAGATTTATGTCATTGACCTTTTAGTTAACCAATCAGATGTCAGATTTTATGTCCTTGACCTTTTAGTTAACCAATCAGATGTTATATTTATGACCTTCATTTTTCAGTTGACCAATCAGATGCGTGTCTACTGGGTCTTATTAAGGGCCCATGAAAACTACTTGGCCAGGAACTGCATGCACACAGCATTATTCATTGACACGAACACACACCACCCAAAGACCAAACACGAAACACCATGCACACAGCATTATTCATTGACACGAACACACACCACCCAAAGACCAAACACGAAACACCATGCACGCAGCATTATTCATTGACACGAACACACACCACCCAAAGACCAAACACGAAACACCATGCACGCATCATTATTCATTGACACGAACACACACCACCCAAAGACCAAGCACGAAACACGCCCCTGACTTCATAGCCCCTACCTGTAGCCGCCGATGATGCCGAATATATGGGTCATTGGGTCAGTCCTAATGGACCAAGTGCCCGTTAGACTCAGACCTTATCAAGAAGTCTTTCTGTAGCGGGAGAGGGTCCTTTCATACATGACGTCATGTCAGTGGCGATTACTTGGGACATTGTTGTGACGGACATCAGTGTTGTCTTTACTCTAAACACTGGACACATATTTACAGTAAAGCAAACATCGGACACATATTCCTTGCCTGGTATTGATATCCCTTGTTGCATGAAATTAACGGACGCAGGACTGTCAGATGATCGGATGAATCAGTTGGAAACATCTGTAATATTGGTTGGCTCTAGCTCCCTGACTCGCCCCCCCCCCTTTTTTCGATGTTGTTTGGAATCAGTTGTTGACGGTAGGGAGGTTTACCCCTCGATGTTGTTTGTTGACGGTAGGGAGGTTTACCCCTCGATGTTGTTTGTTGACGGTAGGGAGGTTTACCCCTCGATGTTGTTTGTTGACGGTAGGGAGGTTTACCCCTCGATGTTGTTTGTTGACGGTAGGGAGGTTTACCCCTCGATGTTGTTTGTTGACGGTAGGGAGGTTTACCCCTCGATGTTGTTTGTTGACGGTAGGGAGGTTTACCCCTCGATGTTGTTTGTTGACGGTAGGGAGGTTTACCCCTCGATGTTGTTTGTTGACGGTAGGGAGGTTTACCCCTCGATGTTGTTTGTTGACGGTAGGGAGGTTTACCCCTCGATGTTGTTTGTTGACGGTAGGGAGGTTTACCCCTCGATGTTGTTTGTTGACGGTAGGGAGGTTTACCCCTCGATGTTGTTTGTTGACGGTAGGGAGGTTTACCCCTCGATGTTGTTTGTTGACGGTAGGGAGGTTTACCCCTCGATGTTGTTTGTTGACGGTAGGGGGTTTACCCCTCGATGTTGTTTGTTGACGGTAGGGAGGTTTACCCCTCGATGTTGTTTGTTGACGGTAGGGAGGTTACCCATCAAATGACTATTCACACGCCTCTCTCTCCCTTCTGCCCCTTCATCTGGGGAGGCATCGCGTGGAGGCTTGTTGTATAGCTGGCAAGATGTTAGACCTTACGTAGGTACCAGTTCAGTGTGTCTCAGTCAACCTACCGTCGGGTTGGTCTTCACCGGATGACCTGCGCGGTTTTGGAGGTAATCCACTGACTACAATGGATATATCGGAACTTATCCATTAACCTCCCCCTCGCGCCCCTTACCATGGTCGATTAACCGGGGAAGTGACGTGTTAAATGACGCCCTAACGAATCAATCGGGCTGTCGCAGACTGTACAGACCATATCGGCCCCACGGAACTGGGGTGGCGGGGGGGGGGTGAACTACTAGAAAACCCTTCCAGTTCAACAGTTCGATGTCCATTGAGCTATCTTGACCTTTGAGTTTGTCTGTGGTTCGATCTCTTGAGACCGGGAGGGGGGGGGGCGCTATTGAGAGCTGCAGTGTAAAGGTCAAGGCCACTTGTTTTTTTATTTCCGTCCCAGCTGTGTGTGAAGTGCTCTTGTGGAAATGGTTAGCGTCAAGTGATTGTGTTTAGGATTTATTTTTGATGGTGTTTGTGTTTGTATTTATGTATAGTGTTTATAATTGTATTTTGATTGTTTTTGTGTTTGTATTTATGTATAGTGTTTATAATTGTATTTTGATTGTGTTTGTGTTTGTATGTATGTATAGTGTTTATAGTTGTATTTTGATTGTGTTTGTGTTTGTATTTATGTATAGTGTTTACAATTGTATTTTGATTGTGTTTGTGTTTGTATTTCAGCTGTTTGCTTGTATATATTTTATTTGTAGTCATGCACCAAGTTGTTCTGTTGATGTGTGTATATACTTGAAAATTAATAGTTAATTAATGGTAGTAGAAACCAGTGGTACCTCTTATGTTCGTTGGTCCGTGTGCAAAGTATAAAAACTCGTGTGCAAACTTGTACTGTACCCATCTTTTGTGCAAAATTTTACCAAATTTGCTGCGCGATTTTTCTAGACTGCGGCGCGGCGTCGGTCAGCGCGGTGCCGCGCAACTAAAAGGGAAACCGGTAGTAACTATTTCCTTTTATTAAAAATTTACTAACCTAAAATCTAAACATGAAGGTACCTGCAATTAGGGCTGTCAATATTGTTGAAAAAAAGCTGCCCGGATACCCGTCCAAATTTTGAACTGGTACCCGGGTTACCCGTTTGAAACATCGCATTATTTTCCCGTCATGACCGCTATACAATGCTACCTAGCCATCATCCATGCACCTCATTTCACACAGTAACCACACGGAAGAGGTCTTACTCATCTTACACTGTTAGTAACTATTTAATTTATTGACTTTAAAAACTGACAAACTTGTACGCATTATAACATAAGTTTTTCTAGGTCAACACAAGAAACACAAGCGCTAGGAGAAAGGTTGCGGGTTATAGGAGTGGAGGGGGGAGAGGGGGTAGATAAACAACATTGGCTAGTCTCAATCGGAAACCCAATGTCGGCGTATTTCAAGGCAAAGTTAGTGTCGAAACAAACCCCTGCTTTGACACTAACTCTATTAACAACAACATACACGACCTCTTTCATCTCTATGCAGTCCATCCTTGTTTTCGGCAGAGGAGTTTTGTTTTCCTTATATTATTCATTCAAAGAACCAAAAACTTTTAGTGTTTGCGATTTCTGTTTCATTTTCAGAGAAAAAAAGATTTATCAAATACATTGTAGTTTGTCGGGACCGTATTTTTTCCCCCTTTGACAGATATTTCCCGTTGACAAATTTTCTCCTTAGTTCACAGCATATATTTGAAACAAAAATGTTCATTTGATAACTTTTTTCGCGAGCCGCAATGTAAACACAAAAAAACGCATGCGAGCCAAATTTTGGCCCCCGTTAATATAGATATTGAAGGCACATTTTCACGGGTACCCAGGTGGCATTTTACTATCCGGGTAATCGCACGGCGACGGGTACCCGGGTTCCCGGGTACCCGTTGAGAGGCCTACCTGCAATATAATTATAAATAATTACAAGATATTTTAACTGTGGCAAAGATCCTTCCTTCCTTCATATAATAAGACAATAGTCAATCGTAGCACAACCAAGTCATTACCATGTCATTGTCCAGTCATTGTCGAGGTCATTTTCCATGTCACTCTCTATGTCATTGTCCATGTCAGTGTCCATGTCAGTGCCCATGTCAGTGTCCATGTCAGTGTCCATGTCAGTGTCCATGTCAGTGTCCATGTCAACGTCCATCGCCTTAACTGTCCAACCCTTTAGCCATCGTCTTGTAGCTGGTCACAATTCAAGGACCCTGTGGTGTGACGTCACGTTGACGAGGCAAAGGCTGTCCCTGGTGGTACCAACTACGTCATCATCACCCAAGAGATCGATAGAGTCTACACCTGACAGCCGCTGTGCACTGTACGAGGGGCGTGGCATTACAACCCCGGGGGGGGGCAGACAGACTTCCATTGTGTGGCAGACAGACTTCCATTGTGTGGCTTGTTCTCACCCACCAGACCAGGGCTTACACCGTATAACGCATGTCTACAGGCCCCTATGTTTATATCAGTGCATATATGTGCGTGTGTGTATGGGGTGGGGGGTGGGGTGGATATCACTGTATCGCTGTGTTGGCAACTTTTAACGTGAGTCAGCCAACCGAGACGCATACATCTCTTTGTAGTTTGTTTGTGTTTGTGTTTGTTTTGTAGAACATCCATTATGATTTATTGTGCCCGAGAAAGACTGCGAGCACCAGCTGTTGCATGAAGAACTTAGATGTATTCTGACAGTTGAAATAAGATTACTAGAATCATAAAGTTGGTTGCTCAACGTTTAATGATAACATTCCTCTAAACATATTTTAGGATACCTTTTAAAATGAAGCAATGTAAAGAAAAGAAGACTCAATAAGACAACTCTAATGCTGACCCGTCTGTTGCATGTTTACATTGACTATTTTATTTGTTGATGTAGTACCGCCATGCTCACCCGTCTGTTGTATGTTTACATTGACTTGTTTATTTATTGATGTAGTACCACCATGCTCACCCGTCTGTTGCATGTTTACATTGACTTGTTTATTTGTTGATGTAGTACCCCCATGCTCACCCATCTGTTGTATGTTTACATTGACTTGTTTATTTGTTGATGTAGTACCCCCATGCTCACCCATCTGTTGTATGTTTACATTGACTTGTTTATTTGTTGATGTAGTACCACCATGCTCACCCGTCTGTTGCATGTTTACATTGACTTGTTTATTTGTTGATGTAGTACCACCATGCTCACCCATCTGTTGTATGTTTACATTGACTTGTTTATTTGTTGATGTAGTACCACCATGCTCACCCGTCTGTTGCATGTTTACATTGACTTGTTTATTTGCTGATGTAGTACCCCCATGCTCACCCGTCTGTTGTATGTTTACATTGACTTGTTTATTTGTTGATGTAGTTTTTAAAGGTTTTTATCTTCTATTGGGTTTCGTTTTGTGGCATCAACTATCAACTGTAAGGTGTGTCCTGATACCCACTGAATGGGTGTGTCCTGATACCCACTGAATGGGTGTGTCCTGATATCTACTAGAAGGGTGTGTCCTGATATCTACTAGAGGGGTGTGTCCTGATACCTACTGAATGGGTGTGTCCTGACATCTACTAGAGGGGTGTGTCCTGATACCTACTGAATGGGTGTGTCCTGACATCTACTGGAGGGGTTTGTCCTGACATCTACTGAATGGGTCTGTCCTGACATCTACTAAACTAAACTAAACACATATTCTGTAGGCCTGAGACTAATCTCTTAAGGCCTTGGCTAGAACCTGGGCAATCTGCTCCATCTGCTGAGCATTGCCATACAACATTGTCTTCACATGGGACTCACCCGCCTCCCTCACCCCCCGGCTATATCAAGCGCCGGACAAGACGTCACCAGGTGTACGACTGTCTCAGGGGCTTGGCTGCAATGACGGCAGTTCGAGTCCCTGTTGTGGTCTAGCCTGTGAAAGTAAGAGTTGGTTGGGCAATGTTCTGTTCTCATCTGAGTCACCAAACCCTGGTGTTTGCGACTCAGGTTCCACCACTGATCTGAACGGCTTGGCCTGGGCATGTTAGCGAATACCCCTCTGGCTGTTGTGTTGTCAGCCCACTCCTGGTACCACTTACTCCGAAAGTGGTCCTTTAGCCAGGTTTTAGCCCCGAGATAGGTGACTGGGGTCTCTGGTTGGGGCAGTGCTGCACCTGCTTTGGCCAGGGAGTCTGCTTTTTCGTTGCCATTAACATTCACGTGGCTCGGGATCCACTGCACTGTTACCTTACCTCCAAGTCTTTCGAGTCTACCCACGTCTTCCAAGATGACGTCAACCAAGTGGGTACTACGATTCTCACTAGCCAGGACTTCGAGGGCTGATCTCGAGTCACAGAACAGTACCGTGTCGAAACCAAAAATTTCCGACCCCTGCAGTGTCCGGTGCACACTTTCTAGGGCCCTGTGTATAGCCTCAAGCTCCGCATCGTAGTTCGATGCCATAGTCCCACAGGGACCTAGAAGTTCTTCTTTTGGTGGCCCTCCTATTGGGTATAAGATGAGCGCACCGTATCCTGCAATTCCTTCACTCGAACTGGCAGACCCATCCGTGAACACTTTCACTTGGGTTCCCGCGAACCCTTCTATCGTCTCAAGGGCAGCCGCTTTCTGTACATGTTCAGGGCTGCGTTTCGTCACCGCCGTGTCAGTCAGAGACAAACGTATTTCGGGACGTGAGCATTCCGCATTCCTGACATCTACTGAATGGGTCTGTCCTGATATCTACTAGAGGGGTGTGGCCTGACATCTACTAGAGGGGTGTGGCCTGATATCAACTGGATGGGTGTGTCCTGATATCTACTAGAGGGGTGTGTCCTGATACATACTGAATGGGTGTGTCCTGACATCTACTGGAGGGGTGTGTCCTGATATCTACAGGAGGGGTGTGTCCTGATATCTACTGGAGTGGTGTGTCCTGACATCTACTGGAGGGGTGTGTCCTGACATCTACTAGAGGGGTGTGTCCTGATATCTACTGGAGGGGTATGTCCTGATATCTGCTAGAGGGGTGTGTCCTGATATCTACTGGAGGGGTGTGTCCTGATATCTACTAGAGGGGTGTGTCCTGATATCTACTTAGAGGGGTGTGGCCTGATATCTACTGGAGGGGTGTGTCCTGATATGTACTAGAGGGGTGTGTCCTGACATGTACTTGGAGGGGTGTGTCCTGTTATCTACTGGAGGGGGGTGTCCTGATATCTACTGAATGGGTGTGTCCTGACATCTACTGGGGGTGTGTGTCCTGACATCTACTTGAGGGGTGTGTCCTGATATCTACTGGAGGGGTGTGTCCTGATATCTACTGGAGGGGTGTGTCCTGACATCTACTAGAAGGGTGTGTCCTGATATCTACTGGAGGGGTGTGTCCTGATATCTACTGGAGGGGTGTGTCCTGACATCTACTAGAAGGGTGTGTCCTGATATCTACTGGAGGGGTGTGTCCTGATATCTACTAGAGGGGTGTGTCCTGACATCTACCAGAGGGGTGTGTCCTGAAATCTACTTGGAGGGGTTGTCCTGATATCTACTGGAGGGTTGTGTCCTGACATCTACTAGAGGTGTGTGTCCTGACATCTACTAGAGGTGTGTGTCCTGACATCTACTAGAGGGGTGTGTCCAGATATCTACTGGAGGGGTGTGTCCTGATATCTACTGGAGGGGTGTGTCATGATATCTACTAGAGGGGTGTGTCCTGACATCTACTAGAGGGGTGTGTCATGACATCTACTAGAGGGGTGTGTCCTGATATCTACTGAATGGGTCTGTCATGATATCTACTGGAGGGCTGTGTCCTGACATCTACTGAATGGGTCTGTCCTGATATCTACTGGAGGTGTGTGTCCTGACATCTACTGGAGGTGTGTGTCCTGACATCTACTAGAGGTGTATGTCCTGACTACTACTAGTGGTGTATGTCCTGAGTCCTGATATCTACTGGAGGGGTGTGTCCTGATATCTACTGGAGGGGTGTGTCCTGATATCTACTGGAGGGGTGTGTCCTGATATCTACTGGAGGGGTGTGTCCTGATATCTACTGGAGGGGTGTGTCCTGATATCCACTGGAGGGGTGTGTCCTGATATCTACAGGAGGGGTGTGTCCTGATATCTACTGGAGGGGTGTGTCCTGATATCTACTGGAGGGGTGTGTCCTGATATCTACTGGAGGGGGGTGTCCTGATATCTACTGAATGGGTGTGTCCTGACATCTACTGGGGGTGTGTGTCCTGACATCTACTGGAGGGGTGTGTCCTGATATCTACTGGAGGGGTGTGTCCTGACATCTACTAGAAGGGTGTGTCCTGATATCTACTTGAGGGGTGTGTCCTGATATCTACTAGAGGGGTGTGTCCTGACATCTACTAGATGGGTGTGTCCTGACATCTACCAGAGGGGTGTGTCCTGAAATCTACTTGGAGGGGTGTGTCCTGATATCTACTGGAGGGTTGTGTCCTGACATCTACTAGAGGTGTGTGTCCTGACATCTACTAGAGGTGTGTGTCCTGACATCTACTAGAGGGGTGTGTCCAGATATCTACTGGAGGGGTGTGTCCTGATATCTACTGGAGGGGTGTGTCCTGATATCTACTAGGGGGGTGTGTCCTGATATCTACTTAGAGGGGTGTGGCCTGATATCTACTGGAGGGGTGTGTCCTGATATGTACTAGAGGGGTGTGTCCTGACATGTACTTGGAGGGGTGTGTCCTGTTATCTACTGGAGGGGGGTGTCCTGATATCTACTGAATGGGTGTGTCCTGACATCTACTGGGGGTGTGTGTCCTGACATCTACTGGAGGGGTGTGTCCTGCTATCTACTGGAGGGGTGTGTCCTGATATCTACTGGAGGGGTGTGTCCTGACATCTACTAGAAGGGTGTGTCCTGATATCTACTGGAGGGGTGTGTCCTGATATCTTCTAGAGGGGTGTGTCCTGACATCTACTAGATGGGTGTGTCCTGACATCTACCAGAGGGGTGTGTCCTGAAATCTACTTGGAGGGGTGTGTCCTGATATCTACTGGAGGGTTGTGTCCTGACATCTACTAGAGGTGTGTGTCCTGACATCTACTAGAGGTGTGTGTCATGACATCTACTAGAGGGGTGTGTCCAGATATCTACTGGAGGGGTGTGTCCTGATATCTACTGGAGGGGTGTGTCATGATATCTACTAGAGGGGTGTGTCCTGACATCTACTAGAGGGGTGTGTCATGACATCTACTAGAGGGGTGTGTCCTGATATCTACTGAATGGGTCTGTCATGATATCTACTGGAGGGTTGTGTCCTGACATCTACTGAATGGGTCTGTCCTGATATCTACTGGAGGTGTGTGTCCTGACATCTACTGGAGGTGTGTGTCCTGACATCTACTAGAGGTGTATGTCCTGACTACTACTAGTGGTGTATGTCCTGAGTCCTGCTATCTACTGGAGGGGTGTGTCCTGATATCTACTGGAGGGGTGTGTCCTGATATCTACTGGAGGGGTGTGTCCTGATATCTACTGGAGGGGTGTGTCCTGATATCTACTGGAGGGGTGTGTCCTGATATCTACTGGAGGGGTGTGTCCTGATATCTACAGGAGGGGTGTGTCCTGATATCTATAGGAGGGGTGTGTCCTGATATCTACTGGAGGGGTGTGTCCTGATATCTACTGGAGGGGGGTGTCCTGATATCTACTGAATGGGTGTGTCCTGACATCTACTGGGAGTGTGTGTCCTGACATCTACTGGAGGGGTGTGTCCTGATATCTACTGGAGGGGTGTGTCCTGATATCTACTGGAGGGGTGTGTCCTGACATCTACTAGAAGGGTGTGTCCTGATATCTACTGGAGGGGTGTGTCCTGATATCTACTAGAGGGGTGTGTCCTGACATCTACTAGATGGGTGTGTCCTGACATCTACCAGAGGGGTGTGTCCTGAAATCTACTTGGAGGGGTGTGTCCTGACATCTACTAGAGGTGTGTGTCCTGACATCTACTAGAGGTGTGTGTCCTGACATCTACTAGAGGGGTGTGTCCAGATATCTACTGGAGGGGTGTGTCCTGATATCTACTGGAGGGGTGTGTCATGATATCTACTAGAGGGGTGTGTCCTGACATCTACTAGAGGGGTGTGTCCTGATATCTACTGAATGGGTCTGTCATGATATCTACTGGAGGGTTGTGTCCTGACATCTACTGAATGGGTCTGTCCTGATATCTACGGGAGGTGTGTGTCCTGACATCTACTGGAGGTGTGTGTCCTGACATCTACTAGATGTGTATGTCCTGACTACTACTAGTGGTGTATGTCCTGAGTCCTGATATCTACTGGAGGGGTGTGTCCTGATATCTACTGGAGGGGTGTGTCCTGATATCTACTGGAGGGGTGTGTCCTGATATCTACTGGAGGGGTGTGTCCTGATATCTACTGGAGGGGTGTGTCCTGATATCTACTGGAGGGGTGTGTCCTGATATCTACAGGAGGGGTGTGTCCTGATATCTATAGGAGGGGTGTGTCCTGATATCTACTGGAGGGGTGTGTCCTGATATCTACTGGAGGGGTGTGTCCTGATATCTACTGGAGGGGTGTGTCCTGATATCTACAGGAGGGGTGTGTCCTGATATCTACAGGAGGGGTGTGTCCTGATATCTACTGGAGGGATGTGTCCTGATATCTACTGGAGGGATGTGTCCTGATATCTACTGGAGGGGTGTGTCCTGATATCTACTGGAGGGGTGTGTATGACATCATGATAAACCCCGTCTTGGCGCCTTCTGTTGGGCTGGGCTGTACGTCGCAGTATGGCTGTATGTTGAGATTACAAATTAAATCAAACCGATTCTTGTCATCTGATGTAATACTGCATTCACCGAAGAAGGTCGATTCACGCAGGTCATCAAACATTCGCAGGGGGGGATTTACCCCCTAGCTCGTACTTTGAAGGTTAAGACTTATCTCCACTTGTCCCTGGTTCGATCCAGGCCCACAAGGAGGTCGATGCCAGCAGTGTTGACATTTTCTGGGCCGGTGCCGCCACTGTCGCGAACCTTTCAGACCGCCTTTGGGCAGACTTTGATTTCCTTGCCCCTTTGTTCGACCCATTCAGTCCCCGATAATTACAGATCGGAATTAAAAAAAAGTTGTCGCGACCTACTTCACCGACAGAATTGCCGGATTATTTATAATTCGTCTCGTGTTTCGTTTTGTTGAATGACAGGCCCTATGGGTCTGGCGGGGTCAGTCACTATATCAGATCTTGTTATGAGCGTCACAGTGACAGTTGGCTTTTTGGTTCCAGTGTGTGCAGCAGTCAAGTATTCCCAAGTATTTTGTTTAAAACTTGACTGGACACAGCGGTCATTGTATGAAAGTCAGACGGTGCTCAGTTCTATTAGATTGGTCAGCTACTGGCAATGTGACTAAATGTGGTTGTGCTAAAGCGAAGGTAAAGGAAATGTTCATGGATGGTAAACAGGAAATATTGGAGCAATCATTCCGCTGATTAAAACAGAAGTCTCAGGGACTGCTCTAATGACAGGTTGTGTTTTATTAAAGTTTGTGCTCACAATTAGGGATGTGATCATAATCATAATTGAATGCGATAAATCTCAGATGTGAAATAAAGTAAATGTGATGCTAAGTTTATTGTAAATAAATCCTATGTGACACACAGTAAAAGCGCTATAATACAAGTGGAACTTATTTACAGTAGACATTTTTAAAGTGAAAGTGATATTAAACAGAAGTGATATAAAGTAACAGTGATATAAATTAGCAGTGATATTAAGTAGCAGTGATATAAAGTAGCAGTGATATAAAGTAGCACATATATAAAGTAGCAGTGATATAAAGTAGCAGTGATATAAAGTAGCAGTGATATAAAGTAGCAGTGATATAAAGTAGCAGTGACATAAAGTAGCAGTGATATAAAGTAGCAGTAGCAGTGATATAAAGTAGCAGTGATATAAAGTAGCAGTAGCAGTGATATAAAGTAGCAGTGATATAAAGTAGCAGTGATATAAAGTAGCAGTAGCAGTGATATAAAGTAGCAGTGATATAAAGTAGCAGTAGCAGTATGTGTCGTATAAAGTAAATACGCCTCTAAGAATTTGACTGACATTGATCACATTGTTAGCACTATCGATCGCAGTTATTGACTTGATCGGTTTTCTTAACGTCTCTAGTTGGCCCGATTCTGTATTGTTGCCCCGATTCGATGTTGTTGGCCCGATTCTGAGTGGGCCCAAATCTGTGTTGGCCCGTTTTCATGTAGGCTCTATTCTGTGTTGGCCCTATTCCGCGTTGGCCAGATTTTTGGCCTAATTCCGTGTTTGCCCTATTCTGTGTTGGCCCTATTCCGTGTTGGCCCTATTCCGTGTTGGCCCTATCCTGTGTTGGCCCTATTCTGTGTTTGCCTTATCCTGTGTTTGCCCTATTCTGTGTTGGCCCTATCCTGTGTTGGCCCTATTTTGTGTTGGCCCTATCCTGTGTTGGCCCTATCCTGTGTTGGCTCTATCCTGTGTTGGCCCTAATCTGTGTTGGCCCTATTCTGTATTTGCCTATTCTGTGTTGGCCTTATTCCGTGTTCGGTTTATATCAAACAGAGTTGATGCGTTTTTTTCTGTTAGTCTGTTCTGTCATCTGTAGATACCTATCGTATAGATACATATCGTATAGATACATATCGTATAGATACATATCTTATAGATACATATCAATATCATATAGATACATATCGTATAGATACATATCATATAGATACATATCTTATAGATACATATCGTATAGATACATATCTTATAGATACATATCGTATAGATACATATCGTATAGATACATATCGTATAGATACATATCGTATAGATACATATCGTATAGATACATATCTTATAGATACATATCTTATAGATACATATCGTATAGATACATATCTTATAGATACATATCTTATAGATACATATCTTATAGATACATATCTTATAGATACATATCGTAAAGATACATATCGTATAGATACATATCGTATAGATACATATCGTATAGATACATATCTTATAGATACATATCGTATAGATACATATCGTATAGATACATGTCGTATAGATACATGTCGTATAGATACATGTCGTATAGATACATGTCGTATAGATACATGTCGTATAGATACATGTCGTATAGATACATGTCGTATAGATACATGTCGTATAGATACATGTCGAATAGATACATGTCGTATAGATACATATCGTATAGATACATATCGTATAGATACATATCGTATAGATACACATCGTATAGATACACATCGTATAGATACACATCGTAAAGATACACATCGTATAGATACACATCGTATAGATACATATCTTATAGATACATATCGTATAGATACATATCGTATAGATACATATCGTATAGATACATATCTTATAGATACATATCGTATAGATACATATCGTATAGATACATATCTTATAGATACACATCGTATAGATACACATCGTATAGATACATATCGTATAGATACATATCGTATAGATACATATCGTATAGATACATATCGTATAGATACATATCGTATAGATACACATCGTATAGATACACATCGTACAGATACATATCTTATAGATACATATCGTATAGATTACATATCGTATAGATACATATAGTATAGATACATATCGTATAGATACATATCGTATAGATACATATCTTATAGATACATATCGTATAGATACATATCGTATAGATACATATCGTATAGATACATATCGTATGCCGCAGTGTTTCGAACAGGATTCCCACCTGTACATTCTACAGTATAAAGGCCGGGTAAGGGGGGGGGGAGAAGCACAATCTCCTGGGTGAGGGGCAACACAATCTCCTGGGTGAGGGGCGACACAATCTTTTGGGCCGGTGGAAACTCAATCTCCTGGGGGGGGGGCAACAATGCCCAGTAATACGTGCCCATGTCATCCCAGAGAATTATGTCAGTCTTGTCAAGCCTGAACGACACTGGACGTCATTTATGACAGTGAAAATCATTCCGCCTTTGCTATCATCATCTCCAATTTCAATGACAGAATACAAATATGTCTACTTATACAAATAACGACTCACGCATACACATAATTCGACCACAAATCGACCAGTTTTCTGTTGCTGTGTGCTGTCGGATGGCGTGTTGTGAACTAAAATGTGTCAATAAAATAGTTGATCTGTCCATCGCTTGTTGGCGGCACCGGTACTATTTAATGACATTAACTAGCGCGTTGCTCAAGAGATTGTGTCAACAAAGTCATTAGTCATTGTTTACTTTATTGAACACCGTGACGCGAGGTTTTTACTGCGCAGGCCACCAAAAATAGCCTGCCTCGTTCCGGACCACTGACATCAGTAGCACCACTGACATCAGAGTTGGACCGTAACAAATGGCTTATGAATAATGGGAGGTATTTTTTAACGAACTGAAACTACGTCTGTTGTCACGTTGATGAGGTCATCGTGGTAGTAAACACGCCAGGACTTAAGGACTTACAAACTTGTGTCTGTCACGTGTGACCTTTGACACATTGGCTGTGATAGAACTGTTAGCGACAGCTCTATTGATAGTTCATGTAAGCTGTCTCTAAGATGATCCACTGCCCTCCATTGATACATGCTCTTGAAATTAAAGAAAAGGTGTGGGGAAATCTGAGTAATATACCCAAATAGCCACGCCTTTACATCTAAGTATAGATTATGACAGACTCGCCAGATTTATTTGATGACACTCCGATGTCAATCCAAAGCCTCAACTTGAGTTGCCACTTTGTCATGACAGCCTGGGCTTGTCAATCCATTCAGCTTAGTGTCACACATTAACTTTTGGTAGTGTCAATAACATTTAAACCAATTCCGACATTGCTTCGTTTGAACATTCCACGCTAGATCGAGGGCCAATCCAACAGGTGTTCAAGGACTCACTCAGTCCAATACCGCAAGTTCTTGTGTGGGTTAGTTATTGTGGTATGGTCTTAGCTTGCCGTGCCTGGCATGGAATTGTTATTGTGGTACGGTCTTAGCTTGCCGTGCCTGGCATGGAATTGTTATTGTGGTATGGTTTTAGCTTGCCGTGCCTGGCATGGAATTGTGGAAATAAGGCTGTCAGTCGTTTAGTGCAGTGCTTCTCAAACTTTTTAGTATGGCGGACCGGCATGAATTTTTTCCATTGCACCAGGGACCGGTGCACTATTTTCCCTGCACTGAAAATTTTTTCGGTCCTTTTTTTGAGTACATCTGCGGACCGGCAGCGGGTGCCCCACGGACCGGCACCGGTCCGCGGAGCACCACTTTGAGAAGCACTGGTTTAGTGGACTACAGCAACGATTGAAGTTTATTTGTTGAAGGTTCATTCAATGTTTTCAGGGCACTTCCTGTTAATGTTACATTGTGTGACTGACCAAATGAACTGACTCCATCCAACACTTCTCATTTCCTGTCACAATCTTTGACTGACCAAATGGACTGACCAATGGGCTGATTCCATCCAGCATTTCTCATCTTCTGTCATAATCTTTGACTGACCAAATGGACTGACCTATTGGACTGACCAAATTGACTGACCAAATGGGCTGACTCCATCCAGCACTCCTATAACTTTCTCCTCTCACCTTTGTTCCATGTCGTGCTAACCAGACAAGTGTATTTTTCAATTTAAAAAAAGAACACGTCATTTTTTGTCGCATTTTTAACCGTGGATCTAACGTGAGTTTTACAAATCTTTTGTGTTGATGAAGAACGTTTTCCAGAGTCCATTTAGGAGCGTGATGTTGACGGCAGTACACAAAGCAGTTACCATGGCAACCAGTGAGTAATTCGAAAGACTGGATCGGGCATGCAGCACGATTTCATCTGAAACAGGAAGTAGTTTAAAGCAAGTGCAGACCATCGTGTGGTGTTTGGCGCGTTCTTACACGTCTGATTAGATCGGGGGTTCTCAATACCGGGGTTAGGGGGTCAGTGTCAGGATTACGAGAGGACCCATTAAATGAGATTTATTGACATTGTTTATCAGCATACAGTGTCGTGGCGTTAGGGCGGCAGGGCGTTAGGGCGTTAGGGCGTTAGGGCGGCAGGGCGTTAGGGCGTTAGGGCGTTAGGGCGGCAGGGCGTTAGGGCGGCAGGGCGTTAGGGCGGCAGGGCGTTAGGGCGTTAGGGCGGCAGGGCGTTAGGGCGGCAGGGCGGCAGGGCGGCAGGGCGTTAGGGCGTTAGGGCGTCAGGGCGTTAGGGCGGCAGATATTGATTTCAGAAACAGGATTTTGGTTATTGGTAATCTTATGTGTGATACATAGTGGTGTGGGCTGCAGGAAGTGCGAGAACCCTTGCATTTTGCGCGAAGTTTGATCGTTTGATTGGCTGAGGCTTGTTTGGTTACTTCCCCTGTCACTGATGTGATAATGTGGTTGTTACAGTAACTGTTGCCCCTGGGTAATGTGACAGTTGGTGCTAAACAGTAGCGGTTGCACCTGGCTGGTTTGATAGTTGGTGCTAATACAGTAACTGTTGCACCTGGCTGGTGTGATAGTTGATGCTAATACAGTAACTGTTGCACCTGGCTGGTTTGATAGTTGGTGCTAATACAGTAGCTGTTGCACCTGACTGGTTTGATAGTTGGTGCTAATACAGTAGCTGTTGCACCTGACTGCTGTGATAGTTGATGCTAATACAGTAACTGTTGCACCTGGGTAATTTGATAGTTGGTGCTAATACAGTAGCTGTTGCACCTGGCTGCTGTGATAGTTGGTGCTAATACAGTAGCTGTTGCACCTGGCTGCTGTGATAGTTGGTGCTAATACAGTAACTGTTGCACCTGGCTGCTGTGATAGTTGATGCTAATACAGTAACTGTTGCACCTGGCTGCTGTGATAGTTGGTGCTAATACAGTAACTGTTGCACCTGGGTAATTTGATAGTTGGTGCTAATACAGTAACTGTTGCACCTGGCTGCTGTGATAGTTGGTGCTAATGCAGTAACTGTTGCACCTGGCTGCTGTGATAGTTGGTGCTAATACAGTAACTGTTGCACCTGGCTGCTGTGATAGTTGGTGCTAATACAGTAACTGTTGCACCTGGCTGCTGTGATAGTTGGTGCTAATACAGTAGCTGTTGCACCTGACTGCTGTGATAGTTGGTGCTAATACAGTAGCTGTTGCACCTGACTGCTGTGATAGTTGGTGCTAATACAGTAGCTGTTGCACCTGACTGCTGTGATAGTTGGTGCTAATACAGTAGCTATTGCACCTGACTGCTGTGATAGTTGGTGCTAATACAGTAGCTGTTGCACCTGACTGCTGTGATAGCTGGTGCTAATACAGTAGCTGTTGCACCTGACTGCTGTGATAGTTGGTGCTAATACAGTAGCTGTTGCACCTGACTGGTTTGATAGTTGGTGCTAATACAGTAACTGTTGCACCTGACTGGTTTGATAGTTGGTGCTAATACAGTAGCTGTTGCACCTGACTGCTGTGATAGTTGGTGCTAATACAGTAGCTGTTGCACCTGACTGCTGTGATAGTTGGTGCTAATACAGTAGCTGTTGCACCTGACTGGTTTGATAGTTGGTGCTAATACAGTAACTGTTGCACCTGGCTGCTGTGATAGTTGGTGCTAATACAGTAACTGTTGCACCTGGCTGCTGTGATAGTTGGTGCTAATACAGTAACTGTTGCACCTGGCTGCTGTGATAGTTGGTGCTAATACAGTAGCTGTTGCACCTGGCTGCTGTGATAGTTGGTGCTAATACAGTAGCTGTTGCACCTGACTGCTGTGATAGTTGGTGCTAATACAGTAGCTGTTGCACCTGACTGCTGTGATAGTTGGTGCTAATACAGTAGCTGTTGCACCTGACTGCTGTGATAGTTGGTGCTAATACAGTAGCTGTTGCACCTGACTGCTGTGATAGTTGGTGCTAATACAGTAGCTGTTGCACCTGACTGCTGTGATAGTTGGTGCTAATACAGTAGCTGTTGCACCTGACTGCTGTGATAGTTGGTGCTAATACAGTAGCTGTTGCACCTGACTGGTTTGATAGTTGGTGCTAATACAGTAGCTGTTGCACCTGACTGGTTTGATAGTTGGTGCTAATACAGTAGCTGTTGCACCTGACTGGTTTGATAGTTGGTGCTAATACAGTAGCTGTTGCACCTGACTGGTTTGATAGTTGGTGCTAATACAGTAGCTGTTGCACCTGACTGGTTTGATAGTTGGTGCTAATACAGTAGCTGTTGCACCTGACTGGTTTGATAGTTGGTGCTAATACAGTAGCTGTTGCACCTGACTGGTTTGATAGTTGGTGCTAATACAGTAGCTGTTGCACCTGACTGGTTTGATAGTTGGTGCTAATACAGTAGCTGTTGCACCTGACTGCTGTGATAGTTGGTGCTAATACAGTAGCTGTTGCACCTGACAGCTGTGATAGTTGGTGCTAATACAGTAGCTGTTGCACCTGACAGCTGTGATAGTTGGTGCTAATACAGTAGCTGTTGCACCTGACTGGTTTGATAGTTGGTGCTAATACAGTAGCTGTTGCACCTGACTGGTTTGATAGTTGGTGCTAATACAGTAGCTGTTGCACCTGACTGGTTTGATAGTTGGTGCTAATACAGTAGCTGTTGCACCTGACTCGTTTGATAGTTGGTGCTAATACAGTAGCTGTTGCACCTGACTGGTTTGATAGTTGGTGCTAATACAGTAGCTGTTGCACCTGGCTGCTGTGATAGTTGGTGCTAATACAGTAGCTGTTGCACCTGGCTGCTGTGATAGTTGGTGCTAATACAGTAGCTGTTGCACCTGACTGGTTTGATAGTTGGTGCTAATACAGTAGCTGTTGCACCTGACTGCTGTGATAGTTGGTGCTAATACAGTAGCTGTTGCACCTGACTGCTGTGATAGTTGGTGCTAATACAGTAGCTGTTGCACCTGACTGGTTTGATAGTTGGTGCTAATACAGTAGCTGTTGCACCTGACGGGTTTGATAGTTGGTGCTAATACAGTAGCTGTTGCACCTGACTGGTTTGATAGTTGGTGCTAATACAGTAGCTGTTGCACCTGACTGGTTTGATAGTTGGTGCTAATACAGTAGCTGTTGCACCTGACTGGTTTGATAGTTGGTGCTAATACAGTAGCTGTTGCACCTGACTGGTTTGATAGTTGGTGCTAATACAGTAGCTGTTGCACCTGACTGGTTTGATAGTTGGTGCTAATACAGTAGCTGTTGCACCTGACTGGTTTGATAGTTGGTGCTAATACAGTAGCTGTTGCACCTGACTGGTTTGATAGTTGGTGCTAATACAGTAGCTGTTGCACCTGGCTGCTGTGATAGTTGGTGCTAATACAGTAGCTGTTGCACCTGACTGGTTTGATAGTTGGTGCTAATACAGTAGCTGTTGCACCTGACTGGTTTGATAGTTGGTGCTAATACAGTAGCTGTTGCACCTGACTGGTTTGATAGTTGGTGCTAATACAGTAGCTGTTGCACCTGACTGGTTTGATAGTTGGTGCTAATACAGTAGCTGTTGCACCTGACTGGTTTGATAGTTGGTGCTAATACAGTAGCTGTTGCACCTGACTGGTTTGATAGTTGGTGCTAATACAGTAGCTGTTGCACCTGGCTGCTGTGATAGTTGGTGCTAATACAGTAGCTGTTGCACCTGGCTGGTTTGATAGTTGGTGCTAATACAGTAGCTGTTGCACCTGACTGGTTTGATAGTTGGTGCTAATACAGTAGCTGTTGCACCTGACTGGTTTGATAGTTGGTGCTAATACAGTAGCTGTTGCACCTGACTGGTTTGATAGTTGGTGCTAATACAGTAGCTGTTGCACCTGACTGGTTTGATAGTTGGTGCTAATACAGTAGCTGTTGCACCTGGCTGCTGTGATAGTTGGTGCTAATACAGTAGCTGTTGCACCTGACTGGTTTGATAGTTGGTGCTAATACAGTAGCTGTTGCACCTGACTGGTTTGATAGTTGGTGCTAATACAGTAGCTGTTGCACCTGGCTGCTGTGATAGTTGGTGCTAATACAGTAGCTGTTGCACCTGGCTGCTGTGATAGTTGGTGCTAATACAGTAGCTGTTGCACCTGGCTGCTGTGATAGTTGGTGCTAATACAGTAACTGTTGCACCTGGCTGCTGTGATAGTTGGTGCTAATACAGTAGCTGTTGCACCTGGCTGCTGTGATAGTTGGTGCTAATACAGTAACTGTTGCACCTGGCTGCTGTGATAGTTGGTGCTAATACAGTAACTGTTGCACCTGGCTGCTGTGATAGTTGGTGCTAATACAGTAGCTGTTGCACCTGGCTGCTGTGATAGTTGGTGCTAATACAGTAGCTGTTGCACCTGGCTGCTGTGATAGTTGGTGCTAATACAGTAACTGTTGCACCTGGCTGCTGTGATAGCTGGTGCTAATACAGTAGCTGTTGCACCTGGCTGCTGTGATAGTTGGTGCTAATACAGTAACTGTTGCACCTGGCTGCTGTGATAGTTGGTGCTAATACAGTAGCTGTTGCACCTGGCTGCTGTGATAGTTGGTGCTAATACAGTAACTGTTGCACCTGGCTGCTGTGATAGTTGGTGCTAATACAGTAGCTGTTGCACCTGGCTGCTGTGATAGTTGGTGCTAATACAGTAGCTGTTGCACCTGGCTGCTGTGATAGTTGGTGCTAATACAGTAGCTGTTGCACCTGACTGGTTTGATAGTTGGTGCTAATACAGTAGCTGTTGCACCTGACTGGTTTGATAGTTGGTGCTAATACAGTAGCTGTTGCACCTGGCTGCTGTGATAGTTGGTGCTAATACAGTAGCTGTTGCACCTGGCTGCTGTGATAGTTGGTGCTAATACAGTAGCTGTTGCACCTGGCTGCTGTGATAGTTGGTGCTAATACAGTAGCTGTTGCACCTGGCTGCTGTGATAGTTGGTGCTAATACAGTAGCTGTTGCACCTGACTGGTTTGATAGTTGGTGCTAATACAGTAGCTGTTGCACCTGACTGGTTTGATAGTTGGTGCTAATACAGTAGCTGTTGCACCTGGCTGCTGTGATAGTTGGTGCTAATACAGTAATTGTTGCACCTGGCTACTGTGATAGTTGGTGCTAATACAGTAGCTGTTGCACCTGGCTGCTGTGATAGTTGGTGCTAATACAGTAACTGTTGCACCTGGCTGCTGTGATAGTTGGTGCTAATACAGTAGCTGTTGCACCTGGCTGCTGTGATAGTTGGTGCTAATACAGTAGCTGTTGCACCTGGCTGCTGTGATAGTTGGTGCTAATACAGTAATTGTTGATCATTGTAAAATGATTTTTGTTTGTCAGAAACTTGATTAAATCACAATTCACCGACTGTCCTGATTATTTTCAATAGAAAAAACGGTAAAGGGCAGGCGAAAAAAAAGGATTGCTATAGTGGTATTGGGGGGGGGGTCAGACACGATCTAAGAACCACTGAACAATCGTTTGAAATACGCCACTATTTATTGGGATTGAGATAACACGTAACTGAGAACTTTGGTTTTACTCCTTCGATAATATCGACGTTTTTATTTTTATTGTCAAGTCATTTGTAAAAAAAAATTTAAAAAAAAAGCAAACTAGCTGACTTAACATCACCATGGCAACCGATCACGCGTACATCTAAGTGGCTATCATTTCAAAGATGAACAAAAACCCATTGCTTTGTAGACCATCAAGCGATATTTGACCAGGACTCTTATCACTTCCTGCCTGACCTAGTTCCGGTGATGTAACCCCCCTCCCTCCCCCCCTCGGCTCCCGGAGTGATTTCCGGAATTCTGAAAGCGTTTCGTTGGTAAGTTCTGGTGACGACGCCGCCCCCCCCCCTCACCATTCCACCACCACCAAAAGCCCACCATCATTAGACTCAGATTGGTTTCGACTTTAGTTAACAGGACTTACCACCCCAGATGTTCCGGCCATGCAAATGATTGAGTTTCCTATGAATGTCTTATTACATGCTCTGTCACACATAACTTTCCCGTGTCTTTCAATGCCCATCATACATACGTGGCAATCACATAGGTGTCAATGGTCATTTTGCTTGTTTGTGTGTGGTAGATTAAATCTTAACATGGGGGTGGGGTGGGAATGGGTGCGTCGCATTCATGGTTCTATAATTAGCTCACTTTGGACTCTTTGATCAGTGGTTCTATCATTAGCTCATTTTGGACTCAGTGGTTCTAAATGGATTATGACCCGTTACATTTATTGAGCAAATTAAAGTGATTCATCAAGTGTCACCTAATTGTGTTCCAACAATCCCTTTATGATACAACTGTAACTGCTTTCTATAGGATACGTGTAATCAACATATTGAACAATCACACTGTGATACAACTGAAAAGGCTTTCTATAGGATACTTGCAAACGACATATATATTGTGGCTGCATTTTAAGTGAAATAGGATAATGTAACACACGTTATTGTGGCTGTTTGTAGCTGCCGTATCTAGCTGATGTGTTTAACAGCTGTTTGTAGCCGCTGTATGTGCCTGCCGTATGTGCCTGCCGTATGTGCCTGCTGTGTTCCAAGCCTGGAGTAAGATGAGAATGATGATTCTAAAGCCCCACCCTCCGCCCAACGTAAGTCGTTATTCCTGTTCAGATCATTTTCGTTATCTTGTCAAGTTAGACAAAATTACTCTGGAAATCTATCCATCCGTCTGTTTGCTCACCTGTCATCCATCTGTTTAATCACCTGCCATCCATCTGTTTACTCACCTGTCATCCATCTGTTTAATCACCTGTCATCCATCTGTTTACTCACCTGTCATCCATCTGTTTACTCACCTGCCATCCATCTGTTTACTCACCTGTCATCCATCTGTTTAATCACCTGTCATCCATCTGTTTACTCACCTGCCATCCATCTGTTTAATCACCTGTCATCCATCTGTTTAATCACCTGCCATCCATCTGTTTACTCACCTGCCATCCATCTGTTTAATCACCTGCCATCCATCTGTTTACTCACCTGCCATCCATCTGTTTAATCACCTGTCATCCATCTGTTTAATCACCTGTCATCCATCTGTTTACTCACCTGCCATCCATCTGTTTACTCACCTGCCATCCATCTGTTTACTCACCTGCCATCCATCTGTTTACTCACCTGCCATCCATCTGTTTACTCACCTGTCATCCGCCTGTTTACTCACCTGCCATCCATCTGTTTAATCACCTGCCATCCATCTGTTTACTCACCTGTCCAATTGTCTGTTTCCTCATCTGTCCATCCGTCTGTTTACTCACCTTGATTGTGCGCGTAAGTTTACTTGTATCCATGGTTACATATGAACACCATCCTGCCCTTATATGTTGTAATTAGCACAGGAATGTTTAAAATTGAAAGCTTTTATAAAAATATGTGTTACTATGTTCATGTGAGCCCAGCTGCTTGCTGGGATACTGCGGTATATAAGTTCTCAAATTATTATTATTATTATTATTACTCATATACACTCTAGAGAAGGTTTCACCTCAAAATGAAGTCTCATCGCAAAATCAAGTCTCGTCTCTAGATAAGGTCTCGTCTCTAGATAAGGTCTCGTCTCTAGATAAAGTCTTGTCTCTAGTCTCTAGACAAAGTCTCGTCTCAAGATGTGGTCTCGTTTCTAGATGAGGTCTCGTCTCGAGATAAAGTCTCGTCTCTAGATAAAGTCTCGTCTCTAGAGGAGGTCTCGTTTCTAGATAAAGTCTCGTCTCTAGATAAATTATAGTCTCTAGATAAAGTCTCGTCTCTAGATAAAGTCTCGTCTCTAGATAAAGTCTCGTCTCCTGATAAAGTCTCGTCTCCTGATAAAGTCTCGTCTCTAAATAAAGTCTCGTCTCTACATAAAGTCTCGTCTCTAGATAAAGTCTCGTCTCTAGATAAAGTCACGTCTCCAGATAAAGTCTCGTCTCTAGATAAAGTCTCGTCTCTAGTTAAAGTCTCGTCTCTAGATAAAGTCTCGTCTCTAGATAAAGTCTCGTCTCCAGATAAAGTCTCGCCTCTAGATAAAGTCTCGTCTCTAGATAAAGTCTTGTCTCCAGATAAAGTCTCGTCACCAGATAAAGTCTGGTCTCTAGATAAAGTCTCGTCTCCAGATAAAGTCTCGTCTCTAGATAAAGTATCGTCTCTAGATAAAAGTCTCGTCTCTAGATAAAGTCTCGTCTCTAGATAAAGTCGCGTCTCCAGATAAAGTCTCGCCTCTAGATAAAGTCTCGTCTCTAGATAAAGTCTCGCCTCTAGATAAAGTCTCGTCTCTAGATAAAGTTTCGTCTCTAGATAAAGTCTAATTCCAAAAAAAGATGTCATCCCTATATTAGAAGTTGTCATTAGAAAAGGCGTCGTCTCTAAATTTGGTCACATCTGTAGATCAGGTCTTACTTCTATTTAAATGGTCTCATCAATATGTCAGGTATCAGCAATAGGTCAGGTCTCATCAATAGGTCAGGTCTCATCAATAGGTCATGTCTCATCAATAGGTCAGGTCTCATCAGTAGGTCAGGTCTCATCAGTAGGTCAGGTCTCATCAATAGGTCAGGTCTCATCAATAGATCAGGTCTCATCAATAGGTCAGGTCTCATCAATAGGTCAGGTCTCATCAATAGGTCAGGTCTCATCAATAGGTCAGGTCTCATCAATAGGTCAGGTCTCATCAATAGGTCAGGTCTCATCAATAGGTCAGGTCTCATCAATAGGTCAGGTCTCATCAATAGGTCAGGTCTCATCAATAGGTCAGGTCTCATCAATAGGTCAGGTCTCATCAATAGGTCAGGTCTCATCAATAGGTCAGGTCTCATCAATAGGTCAGGTCTCATCAATAGGTCAGGTCTCATCAAAAGTCAGGTCTCATCAAAAGTCAGGTCTCATCAATAGGTCAGGTCTTATTTCTATTTAAATGGCCTCATCAATAGGTCAGGTTTCGTCTGTAGATAAGGTTTAATCGTGAGACAAGGCCTCGTTTCTTGACAAAGTCTTTTCTTTAGGCAAGGTCTCCTGTCTAGACCAAGTCACATCTAAAAAACGGTGTTTCTAGAAGTAAGGTATCTTTTCATTTGATCTCACCCCTCATTTAATCCCAAAGCATCAGTAAGAGATTTCTCAGGACGAACTCTGAGTCCATAAACATGGATCTGTTTGGACCTCTTTCATCCATCTGTTTAGACCTCTTTCATCCATCTGTTTGGACCTCTTTCATCCATATGTTTGGACCTCTTTCATCCATCTGTTTGGGTCAGGGGCCAACCTCGTTCATCCATCTGTAGTAATTGGAAATGGTACGTCTCCAGTTCCTAAGAGAGTCTTACTCAAGGACCCGAAGTCGTAATAATATTCCACTCTATGCTCTTTTTTGTTACGATACCGCGTTTGAACCATGATTGAGTGTAAGATAAGTCAAGCACTCAATCTGACAAAGTCGCTCTTGTCTAACGTCAAAGTAGGAAGTGTTTTAACTAAACACAATGTTTGCTGTGGGGAAGTATTTGAAGTAAACAAAATGTGTGCTGTATGGAAGTGTCCGAAGTAAACACAATGTGTGCTGTGGGGAAGTGTCTGAAGTAAACACAATGTGTGCTGTGGGGAAGTTTCTGAAGTAAACACAATGTGTGCTGTGGGGAAGTTTCTGAAGTAAACACAATGTGTGCTGTTGGGAAGTGTCTGAAGTAAACACAATGTGTGCTGTTGGGAAGTGTCTGAAGTAAACACAGCGTGTGCTGTATCGAAGTGTCTGAAGTAAACACAGCGTGTGCTGTTGGGAAGTGTCTGAAGTAAACACAGCGTGTGCTGTGGGGAAGTGTCTGAAGTAAACACAGCGTGTGCTGTGGGGAAGTGTCTGAAGTAAACACAGCGTGTGCTGTTGGGAAGTGTCTGAAGTAAACACAGCGTGTGCTGCTGGGAAGTGTCTGAAGTAAGCACAGCGTGTGCTGTTGGGAAGTGTCTGAAGTAAAACAGCGTGTGGTGTGGGGAAGTGTCTGAAGTAAACACAGCGTGTGCTGTTGGGAAGTGTCTGAAGTAAACACAGCGTGTGCTGTTGGGAAGTGTCTGAAGTAAACACAGCGTGTGCTGTGGGGAAGTGTCTGAAGTAAACACAGCGTGTGCTGTGGGGGAAGTGTCTGAAGTAAACACAGCGTGTGCTGTGGGGAAGTGTCTGAAGTAAACACAATGTGTGCTGTGGGGAAGTGTCTGAAGTAAACACAGCGTGTGCTGTGGGGAAGTGTCTGAAGTAAACACAGCGTGTGCTGTGGGGAAGTGTCTGAAGTAAACACAGCGTGTGCTGTTGGGAAGTGTCTGAAGTAAACACATCGTGTGCTGTGGGGAAGTGTCTGAAGTAAACACAGCGTTTGCTGTTGGGAAGTGTCTGAAGTAAACACAGCGTGTGCTGTGGGGAAGTCTCTGAAGTAAACACAGCGTGTGCTGTGGGGAAGTGTCTGAAGTAAACACAGCGTGTGTTGTGGGGAAGTGTCTGAAGTAAACACAGCGTGTGCTGTGGGGAAGTGTCTGAAGTAAACACAGCGTGTGCTGTGGGGAAGTGTCTGAAGTAAACACAGCGTGTGCTGTGGGGAAGTGTCTGAAGTAAACACAGCGTATGCTGTTGGGAAGTGTCTGAAGTAAACACAGCGTGTGCTGTGGGGAAGTGTCTGAAGTAAACACAGCGTGTGCTGTGGGGAAGTGTCTGAAGTAAACACAGCGTGTGCTGTTGGGAAGTGTCTGAAGTAAACACAGCGTGTGCTGTGGGGAAGTGTCTGAAGTAAACACAATGTGTGCTGTGGGGAAGTGTCTGAAGTAAACACAGCGTGTGCTGTGGGGTAGTGTCTGAAGTAAACACAGCGTGTGCTGTGGGGAAGTGTCTGAAGTAAACACAGCGTATACTGTGGGGAAGTGTCTGAAGTAAACACAGCGTGTGCTGTGGGGAAGTGTCTGAAGTAAACACAGCGTGTGCTGTGGGGAAGTGTCTGAAGTAAACACAGCGTGTGCTGTGGGGAAGTGTCTGAAGTACACACAGCGTGTGCTGTGGGGAAGTGTCTGAAGTAAACACAGCGTGTGCTGTGGGGAAGTGTCTGAAGTAAACACAGCGTGTGCTGTGGGGAAGTGTCTGAAGTAAACACAGCGTGTGCTGTGGGGAAGTGTCTGAAGTAAACACAATGTGTGCTGTGGGGAAGTGTCTGAAGTAAACACAGCGTGTGCTGTGGGGTAGTGTCTGAAGTAAACACAGCGTGTGCTGTGGGGAAGTGTCTGAAGTAAACACAGTGTGTGCTGTGGGGAAGTGTCTGAAGTAAACACAGCGTGTGCTGTGGGGAAGTGTCTGAAGTAAACACAGCGTGTGCTGTGGGGAAGTGTCTGAAGTAAACACAATGTGTGCTGTGGGGAAGTGTCTGAAGTAAACACAGCGTGTGCTGTGGGGTAGTGTCTGAAGTAAACACAGCGTGTGCTGTGGGGAAGTGTCTGAAGTAAACACAGTGTGTGCTGTGGGGAAGTGTCTGAAGTAAACACAGCGTGTGCTGTGGGGAAGTGTCTGAAGTAAACACAGCGTGTGCTGTGGGTGAAGTGTCTGAAGTACACACAGCGTGTGCTGTGGGGAAGTGTCTGAAGTAAACACAGCGTGTGCTGTGGGGAAGTGTCTGAAGTAAACACAGCGTGTGCTGTGGGGAAGTGTCTGAAGTAAACACAGCGTGTGCTGTGGGGAAGTGTCTGAAGTAAACACAGCGTGTGCTGTGGGGAAGTGTCTGAAGTAAACACAGCGTGTGCTGTGGTGAAGTGTCTGAAGTACACACAGCGTGTGCTGTGGGGAAGTGTCTGAAGTAAACACAGCGTGTGCTGTGGGGAAGTGTCTGAAGTAAACACAGCGTGTGCTGTGGGGAAGTGTCTGAAGTAAACACAGCGTGTGTTGTGGGGAAGTGTCTGAAGTAAACACAGCGTGTGCTGTGGGGAAGTGTCTGAAGTAAACACAGCGTGTGCTGTGGGGAAGTGTCTGAAGTAAACACAGCGTGTGCTGTGGGGAAGTGTCTGAAGTAAACACAGCGTGTGCTGTGGGGAAGTGTCTGAAGTAAACACAGCGTGTGCTGCTGGGAAGTGTCTGAAGTAAACTCAGGAGTTCCACAAGGAACTGTGCTAGGTCCCTTACTCTTTTTAATTTATATAAATGATTTACCCAACAACATCTCAACAGGTACAAAAGTTAGGCTATTTGCTGATGATTGTATAATCTATAGAACAATTAAATCAGAACAAGATAGCAAAATTTTACAAAAAGACTTAGATGAATTGATAAAATGGGAAACTAACTGGAGTATGTCTTTCCATCCAGAAAAGTGTCAACTGTTAAGAGTAACAAAGAAAAAGAAACAAATAAATTCAAAATATTACATTCATGGAAAAGAACTGACCCAAACTAAAGATGCAAAATACTTAGGAGTCTTAATAAATGAGAAACTATCATGGAATCCCCATGTCAATGAAGTTATTAAAAAATCAAACAAAACCTTAGGCTTTATAAAAAGGAACTTTAACAAATGTAATAGAGATATAAAACTAAAATGCTACCTCACTTTGGTGAGACCTGCACTAGAATATGCATCTTCTGTATGGGACCCATCCACCAAAGAAAACATTGATAAACTAGAACAAATTCAAAAAAGAGCTGCCAGATTCATTACTGGAGAATATTCGAAACTGACAAGAGTAACACCATTAGTTAAATCATTAAACCTTGAAACACTAGAGGATAGAAGAACCAAGAGCAAAGTAGTAATCATACATAAAGCAATTAATTCTAATTTAGAAATACAACACAAAGATAACTTAATACAACCCTCAGATAGACATAAGGATAAAAACACCTTTCTTATTCCGTATGCAAGAACAAACACATACAAGTTTTCCTTCTTCCCGTCCGGAATTCGGGCGTGGAATGGGTTGCCTGAAGAATCCAGGAAAACCAACACTTTATCAACATTTAAATCTCTAATAAAAATGCAGGTCTAAACACAAACCATAGATAAGCGTAGGACGCAATAATCTTCTGTATAGAAGGAGCGTCTGTAAACAGATAAGATAAGATAAGGTAAACACAGCGTGTGCTGTGGGGAAGTGTCTGAAGTAAACACAGCGTGTGCTGTTGGGAAGTGTCTGAAGTAAACACAGTGTGTGCTGTTGGGAAGTGTCTGAAGTAAACACAGCGTGTGCTGTGGGGGAGTGTCTGAAGTAAACATAGCGTGTGCTGTTGGGAAGTGTCTGAAGTAAACACAGCGTGTGCTGTGGGGAAGTGTCTGAAGTAAACACAGCGTGTGCTGTGGGGAAGTGTCTGAAGTAAACACAGCGTGTGCTGTTGGGAAGTGTCTGAAGTAAACACAGCGTGTGCTGTGGGGAAGTGTCTGAAGTAAACACAGCGTGTGCTGTGGGGAAGTGTCTGAAGTAAACACAGCGTGTGCTGTGGGGAAGTGTCTGAAGTAAACACAGCGTGTGCTGTTGGGAAGTGTCTGAAGTAAACACAGCGTGTGCTGTCTGGAAGTGTCTGAAGTAAACACAGTGTGTGCTATGGGGAAGTGTCTGAAGTAAACACAGCGTGTGCTGTGGGGAAGTGTCTGAAGTAAACATAGTGTGTGCTGTGGGGAAGTGTCTGAAGTAAACACAGCGTGTGCTGTGGGGAAGTGTCTGAAGTAAACACAGCGTGTGCTGTGGGGAAGTGTCTGAAGTAAACACAGCGTGTGCTGTGGGGAAGTGTCTGAAGTAAACACAGTGTGTGATGTGGGGAAGTGTCTGAAGTAAACACAGCGTGTGCTGTGGGGAAGTTTCTGAAGTAAACACAGCGTGTGCTGTGGGGAAGTGTCTGAAGTAAACACAGTGTGTGCTGTGGGGAAGTGTCTGAAGTAAACACAGCGTGTGCTGTGGGGAAGTGTCTGAAGTAAACACAGCGTGTGCTGTGGGGAAGTATCTGAAGTAAACACAGTGTGTGCTGTGGGGAAGTGTCTGAAGTAAACACAGCGTGTGCTGTGGGGAAGTTTCTGAAGTAAACACAGCGTGTGCTGTGGGGAAGTGTCTGAAGTAAACACAATGTGTGCTGTGGGGAAGTGTCTGAAGTAAACACAGCGTGTGCTGTGGGGAAGTGTCTGAAGTAAACACAGTGTGTGCTGTGCGGCACGTCTCGCCTTATGAAAGAGATATCACAATACTAGGAGTTACGAACATTAATATTCCTCGTAGTGGTTGGGGGGGGGGTGTCGGTAACATGGCCCAGATTATTGGTTGGAGGTGGAGAGATATCAACAAGACAGAACCAAACCAATAATATTACAGAACCAAACCAATAATTTTACAGAACCAAACCAATAATATTACAGAACCAAACCAATAATATTACAGAACCAAACCAATAATATTACAGAACCAAACCAATAATATTACAGAACCAAACCAATAATTTTACAGAACCAAACCAATAATTTTATGAATTTTGCGAAGACTTGATACGTTGTTCAATTTATTTTTTTTTCTCATGGAAAGGATGAACCATTAAATTAAATAGTTCCTGATGATCTTGAAAATGAAAGCCAAATAACAGTTTACAAATGATGAGAACAAAGGTAAAGAAAATAATACCCAAACGATTGCCATGTAATATTGGACTTGATAATGTAGTTATACATGTTCAGTACAAAGTTCCTCTTTGTTCCTTAAAAAAATAATTTGGGAATCCCAGAATTAAAATAACCTTGGGACCTAATGATCCACTCCATGATAGCTAGCAGACGTGATTCCACAACCCAAGAGTCTCAACGTCACGTCGAGAGATGGCGCTGTGTGAAGATTGGATTTGATAGGCCGCGTAAAAGCCGTTGTGAAAATACTTCCATTATTGTTTCGTAGAGATTAGAGAACACGTTTTTAACATTCTTTACTTCTGTTTTGTTACTGTATCGTTAATGCAGCTCTAAGTCGGTGGGCGTTAACTACTTTTATGAGGGCTTTATCTTGTAATGGCGGGAATCTGTTGGTACAACATCCGGGTATTCTGCTGGAACATTTTCATTAAGATTTTAATCACATATCCGGGTATTCAGTGAGGACTTATCTCAACAGATCTTTGTTAATTCTACGTCTATTTGAGCCAGCTCAGTTGACCGGAGCAAGACAAGTTTTGTTTACAATTTTATTATACTGAACATCTTGCAACCGTTTCGTTGTTTCTAAATTTATGCTGAAAAAATTGATTTTAAAAAAAACTTTTCTAAAACGACAATGTCTTTATGTAGACAATTTCTCCCGTCTGTGATAAAACCATCAATACCATCAATATACTCGCCGACAAGGCCGCAACACTCCGGAGCTAATCCTGTAGCCGCTGATACTCACTCCGGAGCAAATCCTGTAGCCGCTGATACTCACTCCGGAGCTAATCCTGTAGCCGCTGATACTCACTCCGGAGCTAATCCTGTAGCCGCTGATACTCACTCCGGAGCTAATCCGGTAGCCGCTGATACTCACTCCGGAGCTAATCCGGTAGCCGCTGATCATCATTATGATGTCCTTGTACTCTGTTCATTCCAGTAATCAAATTAAATGTTTTATTTTTTAGCATGATGTTCCATATTTTCCCGACCACTACTTTAAATATTTAATTTTCATTGCCATAAGTGCCACATTGTCCTTTATTGCCATAAGTGCCACATTGTCCTTTATTGCCATAAGTGCCACATTGTCCTTTATTGCCATAAGTGCCATATTGTCCTTTATTGCCATAAGTGCCATATTGTCCTTTATTGCCATAAGTGCCACATTGTCCTTTATTGCCATAAGTGCCATATTGTCCTTTATTGCCATAAGTGCCATATTGTCCTTTATTGCCATAAGGACAATATATGTCCTTTATTGCCATAAGGACTCCTTTATTGCCATAAGTGCCATATGATCCTTTATTGCCATAAGTGCCATATTGTCCTTTATTGCCATAAGTGCCATATTGTCCTTTATTGCCATAAGTGCCATATTGTCCTTTATTGCCATAAGTGTATGGCACTTTATTGCCATAAGTGCCATATTGTCGTTTATTGCCATAAGTGCCATATTGTCCTTTGTTGCCATAAGTGCCATATGGTCCCTTATTGCCATAAGTGCCATATGATCCTTTATTGCCATAATTGCCACATTGTCCTTTATTCCCATAAGTGCCGTATTGTCCTTTATTGCCATAAGTGCCACATTGTCCTTTATTGCCATAATTGCCATATTATCCATTGTCAGATTTCAATGAACATCTGGTGCATCGACTGACTTTTGGACGATCTACTCATCCTAAAAAAATTATCTTATAATCATCACATCCTATAATCCACACAGCAAATAATCCATATAACCTATAATCCACACAGCCTATAATCCACACAGCCTATAATCCACACAGCCTATAATCCACACGCTAATAATCCATATAGCCTATAATCCACACAGCCTATAATCCACACAGCCTATAATTCACAGAGCCTATAATCCATACAGCCTATAATCCACACATCCTTTAATTCACACACCCTATAATCCGCTCAGCATATATCAATATCTTCCCATTTCTAGTCGATAAAGGGCTTTAAGAGAGCATGGATGATCAGCCTTACAAGTTGCAAGAGATTCCCATAGTAGAATACAAGAGATTCCCATAGTAGAATACAAGAGATTCCCATAGTAGAATACAAGAGATTCCTACAGTAGAATACAAGAGATTCCCATAGTAGAATACAAGAGATTCCCATAGTAGAATACAAGAGATTCCCATAGTAGAATACAAGAGATTCCCATAGTAGAATACAAGAGATTCCTACAGTAGAATACAAGAGATTCCCATAGTAGAATACAAGAGATTCCCATAGTAGAATACAAGAGATTCCCATAGTAGAATACAAGAGATTCCCATAGTAGAATACAAGAGATTCCCATAGTAGAATACAAGAGATTCCCATAGTAGAATACAAGAGATTCCCATAGTAGAATACAAGAGATTCCCATAGTAGAATACAAGAGATTCCCATAGTAGAATACAAGAGATTCCCATAGTAGAATACAAGAGATTCCCATAGTAGAATACAAGAGATTCCCATAGTAGAATACAAGAGATTCCCATAGTAGAATACAAGAGATTCCCATAGTAGAATACAAGAGATTCCCATAGTAGAATACAAGAGATTCCCATAGTAGAATACAAGAGATTCCCATAGTAGAATACAAGAGATTCCCATAGTAGAATACAAGAGATTCCCATAGTAGAATACAAGAGATTCCCATAGTAGAATACAAGAGATTCCCATAGTAGAATACAAGAGATTCCCATAGTAGAATACAAGAGATTCCCATAGTAGAATACAAGAGATTCCCATAGTAGAATACAAGAGATTCCCATAGTAGAATACAAGAGATTCCCATAGTAGAATACAAGAGATTCCCATAGTAGAATACAAGAGATTCCTATAGTAGAATACAAGAGATTCCCATAGTAGAATACAAGAGATTCCCATAGTAGAATACAAGAGATTCCTACAGTAGAATACAAGAGATTCCCATAGTAGAATACAAGAGATTATCATAGTAGAATACAAGAGATTATCATAGTAGAATACAAGAGATTCCCATAGTAGAATACAAGAGATTCCCATAGTCGAATACAAGAGATTCCCATAGTAGAATACAAGAGATTCCCTACAGTAGAATACAAGAGATTCCTACAGTAGAATACAAGAGATTCCTACAGTAGAATACAAGAGATTCCTACAGTAGAATACAAGAGATTCCTACAGTAGAATACAAGAGATTCCCATAGTCGAATACAAGAGATTCCCATAGTAGAATACAAGAGATTCCTACAGTAGAATACAAGAGATTCCTACAGTAGAATACAAGAGATTCCCTACAGTAGAATACAAGAGATTCCTACAGTAGAATACAAGATATTCCCATAGTAGAATACAAGAGATTATCATAGTAGAATACAAGAGATTATCATAGTAGAATACAAGAGATTCCCATAGTAGAATACAAGAGATTCCCATAGTAGAATACAAGAGATTCCCATAGTAGAATACAAGAGATTCCCATAGTAGAATACAAGAGATTCCCATAGTCGAATACAAGAGATTCCTACAGTAGAATACAAGAGATTCCTACAGTAGAATACAAGAGATTCCCATAGTAGAATACAAGAGATTATCATAGTAGAATACAAGAGATTATCATAGTAGAATACAAGAGATTCCCATAGTAGAATACAAGAGATTATCATAGTAGAATACAAGAGATTCCCATAGTAGAATACAAGAGATTATCATAGTAGAATACAAGAGATTATCATAGTAGAATACAAGAGATTCCCATAGTAGAATACAAGAGATTATCATAGTAGAATACAAGAGATTCCCATAGTAGAATACAAGAGATTATCATAGTAGAATACAAGAGATTCCCATAGTAGAATACAAGAGATTATCATAGTAGAATACAAGAGATTCCCATAGTAGAATACAAGAGATTCCCATAGTAGAATACAAGAGATTCCCATAGTAGAATACAAGAGATTCCCATAGTAGAATACAAGAGATTCCCATAGTAGAATACAAGAGATTCCTACAGTAGAATACAAGAGATTCCCATAGTAGAATACAAGAGATTATCATAGTAGAATACAAGAGATTCCCATAGTAGAATACAAGAGATTCCCATAGTAGAATACAAGAGATTCCCATAGTAGAATACAAGAGATTATCATAGTAGAATACAAGAGATTCCCATAGTAGAATACAAGAGATTCCCATAGTAGAATACAAGATATTCCCATAGTAGAATACAAGAGATTATCATAGTAGAATACAAGAGATTCCCATAGTAGAATACAAGAGATTCCCATAGTAGAATACAAGAGATTATCATAGTAGAATACAAGAGATTCCCATAGTAGAATACAAGAGATTCCCATAGTAGAATACAAGAGATTATCATAGTAGAATACAAGAGATTCCCATAGTAGAATACAAGAGATTCCCATAGTAGAATACAAGAGATTCCCTACAGTAGAATACAAGAGATTCCTACAGTAGAATACAAGAGATTATCATAGTAGAATACAAGAGATTCCCATAGTAGAATACAAGAGATTCCCATAGTAGAATACAAGAGATTATCATAGTAGAATACAAGAGATTCCCATAGTAGAATACAAGAGATTCCCATAGTAGAATACAAGAGATTATCATAGTAGAATACAAGAGATTCCCATAGTAGAATACAAGAGATTCCCATAGTAGAATACAAGAGATTATCATAGTAGAATACAAGAGATTCCCATAGTAGAATACAAGAGATTCCCATAGTAGAATACAAGAGATTCCCATAGTAGAATACAAGAGATTCCTACAGTAGAATACAAGAGATTCCCATAGTAGAATACAAGAGATTCCCATAGTAGAATACAAGAGATTCCTACAGTAGAATACAAGAGATTCCTACAGTAGAATACAAGAGATTCCCATAGTAGAATACAAGAGATTCCTACAGTAGAATACAAGAGATTATCATAGTAGAATACAAGAGATTCCCATAGTAGAATACAAGAGATTCCCATAGTAGAATACAAGAGATTCCCATAGTAGAATACAAGATATTCCCATAGTAGAATACAAGAGATTATCATAGTAGAATACAAGAGATTCCCATAGTAGAATACAAGAGATTCCCATAGTAGAATACAAGAGATTATCATAGTAGAATACAAGAGATTCCCATAGTAGAATACAAGAGATTCCCATAGTAGAATACAAGAGATTCCTACAGTAGAATACAAGAGATTCCCATAGTAGAATACAAGAGATTCCCATAGTAGAATACAAGAGATTATCATAGTAGAATACAAGAGATTCCCATAGTAGAATACAAGAGATTCCCATAGTAGAATACAAGAGATTATCATAGTAGAATACAAGAGATTCCCATAGTAGAATACAAGAGATTCCCATAGTAGAATACAAGAGATTATCATAGTAGAATACAAGAGATTCCCATAGTAGAATACAAGAGATTCCCATAGTAGAATACAAGAGATTCCTACAGTAGAATACAAGAGATTCCCATAGTAGAATACAAGAGATTATCATAGTAGAATACAAGAGATTCCCATAGTAGAATACAAGAGATTCCCATAGTAGAATACAAGAGATTATCATAGTAGAATACAAGAGATTCCCATAGTAGAATACAAGAGATTCCCATAGTAGAATACAAGAGATTACCATAGTAGAATACAAGAGATTCCCATAGTAGAATACAAGAGATTCCCATAGTAGAATACAAGAGATTATCATAGTAGAATACAAGAGATTCCCATAGTAGAATACAAGAGATTCCCATAGTAGAATACAAGAGATTCCCATAGTAGAATACAAGAGATTATCATAGTAGAATACAAGAGATTCCCATAGTAGAATACAAGAGATTCCCATAGTAGAATACAAGAGATTATCATAGTAGAATACAAGAGATTCCCATAGTAGAATACAAGAGATTATCATAGTAGAATACAAGAGATTCCCATAGTAGAATACAAGAGATTCCTACAGTAGAATACAAGAGATTCCCATAGTAGAATACAAGAGATTCCCATAGTAGAATACAAGAGATTATCATAGTAGAATACAAGAGATTATCATAGTAGAATACAAGAGATTCCCATAGTAGAATACAAGAGATTCCCATAGTAGAATACAAGAGATTATCATAGTAGAATACAAGAGATTATCATAGTAGAATACAAGAGATTATCATAGTAGAATACAAGAGATTCCCATAGTAGAATACAAGAGATTCCCATAGTAGAATACAAGAGATTCCCATAGTAGAATACAAGAGATTATCATAGTAGAATACAAGAGATTCCCATAGTAGAATACAAGAGATTCCCATAGTAGAATACAAGAGATTCCCATAGTAGAATACAAGAGATTCCCATAGTAGAATACAAGAGATTATCATAGTAGAATACAAGAGATTCCCATAGTAGAATACAAGAGATTATCATAGTAGAATACAAGAGATTATCATAGTAGAATACAAGAGATTCCCATAGTAGAATACAAGAGATTCCCATAGTAGAATACAAGAGATTCCCATAGTAGAATACAAGAGATTCCCATAGTAGAATACAAGAGATTCCCATAGTAGAATACAAGAGATTATCATAGTAGAATACAAGAGATTCCCATAGTAGAATACAAGAGATTATCATAGTAGAATACAAGAGATTCCCATAGTAGAATACAAGAGATTCCCATAGTAGAATACAAGAGATTCCCATAGTAGAATACAAGAGATTATCATAGTAGAATACAAGAGATTCCCATAGTAGAATACAAGAGATTATCATAGTAGAATACAAGAGATTCCCATAGTAGAATACAAGAGATTCCCATAGTAGAATACAAGAGATTCCCATAGTAGAATACAAGAGATTCCCATAGTAGAATACAAGAGATTCCCATAGTAGAATACAAGAGATTCCCATAGTAGAATACAAGAGATTCCCATAGTAGAATACAAGAGATTCCCATAGTAGAATACAAGAGATTCCCATAGTAGAATACAAGAGATTATCATAGTAGAATACAAGAGATTATCATAGTAGAATACAAGAGATTCCCATAGTAGAATACAAGAGATTCCCATAGTAGAATACAAGAGATTCCCATAGTAGAATACAAGAGATTATCATAGTAGAATACAAGAGATTCCCATAGTAGAATACAAGAGATTCCCATAGTAGAATACAAGAGATTCCCATAGTAGAATACAAGAGATTATCATAGTAGAATACAAGAGATTATCATAGTAGAATACAAGAGATTCCCATAGTAGAATACAAGAGATTCCCATAGTAGAATACAAGAGATTATCATAGTAGAATACAAGAGATTCCCATAGTAGAATACAAGAGATTATCATAGTAGAATACAAGAGATTATCATAGTAGAATACAAGAGATTCCCATAGTAGAATACAAGAGATTATCATAGTAGAATACAAGAGATTATCATAGTAGAATACAAGAGATTCCCATAGTAGAATACAAGAGATTCCCATAGTAGAATACAAGAGATTCCCATAGTAGAATACAAGAGATTATCATAGTAGAATACAAGAGATTATCATAGTAGAATACAAGAGATTATCATAGTAGAATACAAGAGATTCCCATAGTAGAATACAAGAGATTCCCATAGTAGAATACAAGAGATTCCCATAGTAGAATACAAGAGATTATCATAGTAGAATACAAGAGATTCCCATAGTAGAATACAAGAGATTATCATAGTAGAATACAAGAGATTATCATAGTAGAATACAAGAGATTCCCATAGTAGAATACAAGAGATTATCATAGTAGAATACAGAGATTCCCATAGTAGAATACAAGAGATTATCATAGTAGAATACAAGAGATTATCATAGTAGAATACAAGAGATTCCCATAGTAGAATACAAGAGATTCCCATAGTAGAATACAAGAGATTCCCATAGTAGAATACAAGAGATTATCATAGTAGAATACAAGAGATTATCATAGTAGAATACAAGAGATTATCATAGTAGAATACAAGAGATTATCATAGTAGAATACAAGAGATTCCCATAGTAGAATACAAGAGATTCCCATAGTAGAATACACGAGATTCCCATAGTAGAATACAAGAGATTATCATAGTAGAATACAAGAGATTATCATAGTAGAATACAAGAGATTCCCATAGTAGAATACAAGAGATTATCATAGTAGAATACAAGAGATTATCATAGTAGAATACAAGAGATTCCCATAGTAGAATACAAGAGATTATCATAGTAGAATACAAGAGATTATCATAGTAGAATACAAGAGATTATCATAGTAGAATACAAGAGATTATCATAGTAGAATACAAGAGATTCCCATAGTAGAATACAAGAGATTATCATAGTAGAATACAAGAGATTATCATAGTAGAATACAAGAGATTATCATAGTAGAATACAAGAGATTATCATAGTAGAATACAAGAGATTCCCATAGTAGAATACACGAGATTCCCATAGTAGAATACAAGAGATTATCATAGTAGAATACAAGAGATTCCCATAGTAGAATACAAGAGATTCCCATAGTAGAATACAAGAGATTCCCATAGTAGAATACAAGAGATTCCCATAGTAGAATACAAGAGATTCCCATAGTAGAATACAAGAGATTCCCATAGTAGAATACAAGAGATTCCCATAGTAGAATACAAGAGATTCCCATAGTAGAATACAAGAGATTCCCATAGTAGAATACAAGAGATTATCATAGTAGAATACAAGAGATTCCCATAGTAGAATACAAGATATTCCCATAGTAGAATACAAGAGATTCCCATAGTAGAATACACGAGATTCCTCTTGATAGTATAGAAGAGATTCCCATAGTAGAATACAAGAGATTCCCTATAATGGTATCCATGAGTTTCCCTATTCCATTATACAAGATTGCATTATTGTACCAGATTCCCGGTGGATTCCATCAAAAACTATAGAGGAAGTTATCGATTGGATTGATTGACTCCATTTCTTGGAAATTTCACACGTTGACTGATCAATTCAAGAAATCGATAGATCCTTATCGCCCCCTCCCCTCCCGTACCCATCATGAGCCTGTTCACCCGCGGTAACACATCAATTCTGATGTTAATCTTAGAGTTAAACAGACGCACCTGGGACAGATTTGTCGATAAAATGTGTTTGACAGCAAGGAATTTATGACTTTAAATAACTCATGGCCCTAACACTCATGACCCCTTCACCTCACGACCCCGCCACCCTATGACCCTGATACTCATGACCCCTGATACTCATGACCCCGCCACCCCATGAACCCTGACACTCATGACCCCACCACCCCATGACCCCTGACACTCATGACCCCACCACCCCATGAACCCTGAAACTCATGACCCCACCACCCCATGACCCCTGACACTCATGACCCCTTCACCTCATGACACCGCCACCCTATGACCCCTTCACCTCATGACCCCACCATCCTATGACCCCTTCACCTCATGACCCCTTCACCTCATGACCTCACCACCCTATGACCCCTTCACTTCATGACCCCGCCACCCTATGACCCCTTCACTTCATGACCCCGCCACCCTATGACCCCTGACACTCATGACCCCGCCACCCTATGACCCCTGATACTCATGACCCCTGATACTCATGACCCCGCCACCCCATGACCCCTGACTTCCGTTTGTCAGTGTCCACCACTCGGGATCTTGGTGAAGCAGATCCAGCTTCTCTGTGACAAAGTTTATCGTTGTCTCTGTTCGAGTTTTCTGAGGCGAGTTTTTGTTGTTGTTGACAGGAGGAGGTTGCTAGAACCACGGCGACCGCTCATACTTTATCCTGACTGGTCATTTGCCCCGGACGACCTCCTTGTGGTGTCCATGAAACAGGTTTGATGACTGCCCGGTGCAATGTCTTTGTTCGCCTTTTCTCATGTTTGTCAATAAGATTATTTGTATACTAGTGTATTACCCGTCAAAAATGACGGACGTTTTTAAAATAAATATATTTAATCTGAAATCTATTTATTTTGAAAAAATACACATCAGAATAAAAAATAATTTAATACAGAACTTTCATTTATTTTATTTATTTTTATTTTATTCACTAGTGTATTACCCGTCAAAAATGATGAAAGTTTTCAGCTGAAATCTATTTATTTTGAACAAAATGCATTTTTTTTTACGGCGCCCACCTTTTTCAAAAGCCCAACTAACTTGTCCTTGTTTGATAAATACGAAATATTAAACTTTCTGAAATGTACACAAAGTATTTTATAATAGGGGTTGAAGGGCGCCTGCGGCGCCCCCTTTGTTTTTTATATTTTATAATTAACCATCATCAAATCCTCTTTTTACATTGTTCCCTTTTCTAAAATTAAAATATGAGCTAAAACAATGACGTCATATAATATTTTTTTACAGCGCATCTTTAATTTGCACACCTTTTGATGCACACCTTTTGATGCACACCTTGTATTAAATATAAGATCAAACAATGACGTCATATAATACATTACATTCCATACATACATACAGACGACGGGAATTATGTATATTGATTTATTTTCATATTGAACAATTTTATGAGGAGCGTTCGAAAAGAGCTATTTTTGGTGCAATAATTTGGTGCGCTGCTTTCTAAAATTAGTAGCGTCACGGACAGATAGATGGGACATACAGACATACAATGCAAATTATTTTGTATATAACCTGACTCCGCACAACATGTCGCTTGACAAGTTGTTGATAAGAAATTTGGCTCTAATTTTTTTTAAACGCCCAGCATCTGATGTTTGGCTCTTTGGACAAATGAGTTTTCCCATCACCTGGCAAGGGCGGTAAAAATAAATTACACAAATCAGCCGAGTGTTTGAATAGAAGGATGACACATCAAAACAAACGAACGTGTCGGCAAGACGCCTTCTTCTGCCAAAAACAAAACAAAAAATACAAAAGTGAACACGAGTTCTTATCTGCCCCTCGGCGATCCTCGTCATTTATCTGCCACTCAAGGTCACCCCTCACGGTCACCCCTTGTATGAGCTTTTATCGCCTGGCGCCTTCATGTGTACATCTCACTATCTACAGTGACGTCTCCAAGATGATAGCAGACGAGAGACATGTACGGGGCATGTCCAAACTTGAGGTATATTGTCTTTGTCGTGGGCGGCACATCCACACAATAAAATCACGTCATCGGAAGGTGCTGGACGTCACCACCACCAACAAAAAAAAACGTGGCACCTCGTCACGTTCCTGGATAATTTGAAAATGAAAGTAGTACTCCACCCCCCTCTCCCCAAACAACAACAACAAAATTTAAATGACCAGGAAGCAGATTAATATAGGTCCCCTCCTCGCGAGCGAAATAAATCTGCCCCTGGACACCATTATCTGTAGCTTTAATCCTGGGATACCACTAAACAAAATCTCTTGGCATTGATGTCGCCGCCAGATCCTACATTTCGATTGTTTGTGTTCATGGCTGACGGACGGCCCAGTGGATATTTCACCTGAATATCCAGTGGATAATTCACCAAACTTCTGACAAGATGCTCAAACATAGCAGACGTGTCCGTTTTGCTGACGAGAACTTTTACCATGTAAACTGTCTTGTTAGACGGAAGTTCTGTAATGTTAAATGTCTTGTTAGACGGAAGTTCTGTAATGTTAAATGTCTTGTTAGACGGAAGTTCTGTAATGTTAAATGTCTTGTTAGACGGAAGTTCTGTAATGTTAAATGTCTTGTTAGACGGAAGTTCTGTAATGTTAAATGTCTTGTTAGACGGAAGTTCTGTAATGTTAAATGTCTTGTTAGACGGAAGTTCTGTAATGTTAAATGTCTTGTTAGACTGAAGTTCTGTAATGTTAAATGTCTTGTTAGACGGAAGTTCTGTAATGTTAAATGTCTTGTTTGACGGAAGTTCTGTAATGTTAAATGTCTTGTTAGACGGAAGTTCTGTAATGTTAAATGTCTTGTTTGACGGAAGTTCTGTAATGTTAAATGTCTTTTTTCAAAGAAAATTTACAATCTAACCTAGTTTATTTCGGACTTGATAGCGAGAAAGATGTTTGAAATATTAAATCTGTGTGTTCTATTGTCTTAAACGAGCCTTTGATTTGCCGTCTTTGCTTAAATTACAGAAGAACAGGAGCCTTGATTTTCCAAACAACGTGAATTAGAAAATTCGGTTATCCGAACCTTTACAAATGTTTACCATAATGCCAAACACTGTTAGCATTCTCGTAATCACCAGAAACATTCAGTGACTCGTCTCAAATATGTCCTCTTCAAATAAGTTTCAACATCTCTCATGTCACTAAATGTTCATTACAACATCCCTTATGTACACTAAATGTTGAATACAGCATCTCTCATTAAAAGTACTTTCTTCTTTTTTAGTACTTCCTTCATAAAGAATCCTGCTGAAGACAAAATAATTACATGTATGTTTTTGTTTTCTTTTAAATTATACTTTGGTTTGTTAGCCATGGAAGGCGTTCTGTCAAAACTTCTTAAGCTGTTTTGGTTTTAAAGTGGATTTTGAGCTGTCCAGTTGCTTTAGTAAGTGTATAACATATAAACAGGGTATTAGTTAGCCTGACAGGACGTAACACAACAGCGAACGTTTCGGCAAAGAGCCTTCCTCAACGAACAAATAGTACACAAATAAAACGAATATAACGAAAGAAAAAAAACTTAGCTGCGGGGATATCCCTACTGGACTAATTTGGACTTCACCGCAGCTAAGTCTTTCGTTATATTCGTTTTATTTGTGTACTATTTGTCCGTTGAGGGAGGCTCGTTGCCGAAACGTTCGCTGTTGTGTTACGTCCTGTCAGGCTAACTAATACCCTGTTTATATGTTATACATTTACCAATTTAAAAGCCTGGTTGCAGTCTCACCCCCATTATTTTGTCCAGTTGCTTGTTGGTCATGTTGAGCCAAAGACACGCTTTAGTCCTGACCTTTGTCTTGATGTGTTGTGCCCAATTTTTCTGCCGCTAGTTTGTGGGAGGTACAGCTTTCAGAGATTCTAGAACATCCCTGAAATAATACCTTGACATCACGTGACATTCCATCCACAGCTGCCCGAGGTCAAGGACGCCAAGTTGAGTCAAATCCTGACCCAGCAGCGGAAGTTCCACCATCTTCAGAAGTTTGAGCTCCAGACCAGTCCTGTCTCCAGCCCCCGCTCGCACAACTCGTCGTGTGTGTCACATGACACACACTTGACAGGTCAGTGGACACAATGTCAATGTTAGCCATGTTAACAGTTTAGTCATTTATCAATGTCAGTCATCTTGGTGGTCTAAAATGATCCAAGGCGGGCATAATAACTGGTGTTATAAGGGAAATAACCTGTGGTAGAAGGGAAATAACTTGTAGTAGAAGGGAAATAACCTGTAGTAGAAGGGAAATAAGCTTTAGTAAGAAGGAAATAACCTGTTTTAGAAAGGAAATAACCAGCGGTACAAGGGAAATAACCGGTGGTAGAAGGGAAATAACCTGTAGTAGAAGGGAAATAACCGGTGGTACAAGGGAAATAACCGGTGGTACAAGGGAAATAACCAGTGCTCTGACGGGATCTGAAGTAGATTTAGCCGATGTTATAATGATACAACAGACGAAGAAGCCATCTTACAGTGTACCTTGTTTATTTCTGTATCTTAAAACGGAACTCAACATGTAAGGGACATCACTCAAACATTATAAGACTAATACTAATAACAGAGAGTGAGCTCCCCCAAGAATAAAGCTTAATATATTACATCCCTTTACCCTTAGTAAATACTAACATAGCTTTCAAGAGAATAAATGATAGTATCTTAAAATTACCTTTTTATTTTCTACTTTAACACTAGAATTGCCAAGCAATAATAAAAGAAAGATTGAATTTATCATTGCTATCTTATAAAGGAATGTATGAAACTGAATTATGAATAATGATCCCTTTTCAATTAATAACACTTCAAAAGTCAATACAAAACACTATATATATGCATTCCTTCTGAAATGTTAAACAATCTAATGAATCACTAAATATATTGTAACATGAACATTATATGAATTTGAATCATTTGGTAGATTAAATCCTTACAACAAATGCAACATATGCTACAACATAATTAAAATACAAAACAATGATTTCAAAGTCCTCTCAACTTTTAAAATCAAAGGTTTAACTTATCTGGGACTTTGATTGTCCTGTTTGACCTTCTCAGTGGCTGTTGATTTGGTGACTCAAGATTCTGACCATCTGGACTCTCTAGCTCAGGGAGTCTAGGATCTAAATCCTTAATTCCAGAATTTACATTTTCTGACTCTAGAATACTTGGTTCACTCATAGCAACAGACATTGGTTGTGGAACAAACTGAGTTGGTGTGAACCGGTCAGATCTGGTGGGATTGACAGATTCGCACTCATTATCTGCACAAGTTATTTTTAACTGGTCTGCATGTCTACGGACAATAAGTCCATTATTTGTTTTTACTTTATAAGACACAGGTCCTGTACATTGAACAATTTGACCTGGTATCCATTTTTCCCCTCTCCCATAATTTCTCAGATACACATTATCATTAACCCCAAACTCTCTCTCAATGGATGTTTTGTCATGATTTAATTTTTGTGTATGTTGATGTTGGGAAACAGAACTTTGAACAGTTGGATGTAGTAGGTCTAGGTGAGTTTTAATTTTTCTACCACACAGCAATTCGCATGGTGCAACACCTGTTGTTATATGAGGAGTTGTGCGGTATTTGGCTAAGAACCTGTTAACTCTTTCCCTGAGAGAAAATTTGTTACCTGTACCCATTTTTACCATAGCGGTTTTGAATATGCCTACCGCTCTTTCAGCCAAACCATTCCCAGCAGGATGATAAGGTGATGTGGTTATATGCTCAATACCATTTGCTATACAAAACAGTTTAAATTCATGAGCAGTGAAACTAGGCCCATTATCTGAAACAATTTGATCAGGTAACCCATGGGTTGAAAATATTTCCTTAAGTTCTATAATAGTATCACTTGCAGTGATTGTGTTCATGATTTTAACTTCTAACCACTTAGAATGTGAATCAATAACAATTAAGAACATTTTGTTCATGAAGGGTCCTGCAAAATCTACATGGATACGTTTCCATGGTTCGATTGGCCAATCCCAGTTTTGCAAAGGTGCTGTAGCTGGTTGATTTGAATGTTGTGCACAGCTTGAACAAAGCTTTACATATCTTTCAATATCAGCATCCATATGTGGCCACCAGAACCACGATCGTGCAAGACTTTTCATTTTGGAAGAACCAAGATGTGTATCATGTAAAGAATAGAGCTTAATATATTACAGGATCCTAGACGGGTAATAAACTAAATAAAGTCACAGTTCATTGTCCGATTTCCCCACCGTAAACGGAAATATGTAAGCCTCATGTTGTAGTTAGATAATTGTTAGATCATGTTGGGTGCTGTTAAAGTTTTGATGTAACACTTACATGTTAAACGATTGTTAGAACATGTTGGGTCCTATACAATGTTTGATGTATCACACAGATGTAAGCCTCATGTTGTAGTTAAACAACTGTTAGAACATGTTGGGGTCCTATACAATGTTTGATGTATCACACAGATGTAAGCCTCATGTTGTAGTTAAACAACTGTTAGAACATGTTGGGGGCCTATACAATGTTTGATGTACCACACAGATGTAAGCCTCATGTTGTAGTTAAACAACTGTTAGAACATGTTGGGGTCCTATACAATGTTTGATGTATCACACAGATGTAAGCCTCATGTTGTAGTTAAACAACTGTTAGAACATGTTGGGGTCCTATACAATGTTTGATGTACCACACAGATGTAAGCCTCATGTTGTAGTTAAACAACTGTTAGACCATGTTGGGGTCCTATACAATGTTTGATGTACCACACAGATGACACGATCTCAGGACTACACACATCTGTCTCAGGACTAGACACATCGGTCTCAGGACTAGACACATCGGTGCTGTCAGTGAACTCTGTGCACTGTGAACATTTGAACAGGAGACAAGTTTGGGCAGGTGAGTGATTATTGAACACGTCTGTTTACCTGTGTCAATCAGGCCACCTTACAGGTAGATATTGAAATCCTTTTTTGGCCTCCACCCCCACCCCCCCATGTACCCACACAGATTAAAATGATAGCAAACAAAATTATAACTACAAATCTGTGTATTTGTTTTGACCATTAGGCTCCATATCATATTAAAATATTGGCTATGATTTGTGCCCTCAGCTCCAGCTGATGTCCAGCCAGAGAGGAGTGTCCATGAGGACAGACAGCCTGTCCACTCTGATGACCTCAGACTACAGGACATCTCCAACGGTAGGGTCATCTCAGATCTTAGACACATTCTATGTTTCTTGGGGCTGTATGTTGTTAGAGGGACACAAGTTGCAACTGTGCTATAAGTGCTTCTCAAAGTGGTGGTCCGTGCCGGTCCGCGGGCCATCCGCCGCCGGTCCGCAGAAGTTATAAAAAAAGACAGAAAAAATTGTCAGTGTAGGGAAAATAGTGCAGCGGTCCTTGGTGCAATGGAAAAATTCCTGCCGGTCCGCCATAATAAAAAGTTTGAGAAGCTCTGTATTAGATCACTTGAGATTCAACCATTATTTTAATCTGTATCAAGGACACCACTAAGATTTCTCAGAATAAATATCTGCTCTCTTATCTCTAGTACCGCTGTGGACATTCGATGTCTGATCTGATTACTTGTTTTTATTGTATACACAGTTTTTTATATAGTAGTTGTATAAAGTCTTGTTGTTTTTATTGTATACAGTTTTTTATATAGTAGTTGTATAAAGTCTTGTTGTTTTTATTGTATACAGTTTTTTATATAGTAGTTGTATAAAGTCTTGTTGTTTTTATTGTATACAGTTTTTTATATAGTAGTTGTATAAAGTCTTGTTGTTTTTATTGTATACAGTTTTTTATATAGTAGTTGTATAAAGTCTTGTTGTTTTTATTGTATACAGTTTTTTATATAGTAGTTGTATAAAGTCTTGTTGTTTTTATTGTATACAGTTTTTTATATAGTAGTTGTATAAAGTCTTGTTGTTTTTATTGTATACAGTTTTTTATATAGTAGTTGTATAAAGTCTTGTTGTTTTTATTGTATACAGTTTTTTATATAGTAGTTGTATAAAGTCTTGTTGTTTTTATTGTATACAGTTTTTTATATAGTAGTTGTATAAAGTCTTGTTGTTTTTATTGTATACAGTTTTTTATATAGTAGTTGTATAAAGTCTTGTTGTTTTTATTGTATACAGTTTTTTATATAGTAGTTGTATAAAGTCTTGTTGTTTTTATTGTATACAGTTTTTTATATAGTAGTTGTATAAAGTCTTGTTGTTTTTATTGTATACAGTTTTTTATATAGTAGTTGTATAAAGTCTTGTTGTTTTTATTGTATACAGTTTTTTATATAGTAGTTGTATAAAGTCTTGTTGTTTTTATTGTATACAGTTTTTTATATAGTAGTTGTATAAAGTCTTGTTGTTTTTATTGTATACAGTTTTTTATATAGTAGTTGTATAAAGTCTTGTTGTTTTTATTGTATACAGTTTTTTATATAGTAGTTGTATAAAGTCTTGTTGTTTTTATTGTATACAGTTTTTTATATAGTAGTTGTATAAAGTCTTGTTGTTTTTATTGTATACAGTTTTTTATATAGTAGTTGTATAAAGTCTTGTTGTTTTTATTGTATACAGTTTTTTATATAGTAGTTGTATAAAGTCTTGTTGTTTTTATTGTATACAGTTTTTTATATAGTAGTTGTATAAAGTCTTGTTGTTTTTATTGTATACAGTTTTTTATATAGTAGTTGTATAAAGTCTTGTTGTTTTTATTGTATACAGTTTTTTATATAGTAGTTGTATAAAGTCTTGTTGTTTTTATTGTATACAGTTTTTTATATAGTAGTTGTATAAAGTCTTGTTGTTTTTATTGTATACAGTTTTTTATATAGTAGTTGTATAAAGTCTTGTTGTTTTTATTGTATACAGTTTTTTATATAGTAGTTGTATAAAGTCTTGTTGTTTTTATTGTATACAGTTTTTTATATAGTAGTTGTATAAAGTCTTGTTGTTTTTATTGTATACAGTTTTTTATATAGTAGTTGTATAAAGTCTTGTTGTTTTTATTGTATACAGTTTTTTATATAGTAGTTGTATAAAGTCTTGTTGTTTTTATTGTATACAGTTTTTTATATAGTAGTTGTATAAAGTCTTGTTGTTTTTATTGTATACAGTTTTTTATATAGTAGTTGTATAAAGTCTTGTTGTTTTTATTGTATACAGTTTTTTATATAGTAGTTGTATAAAGTCTTGTTGTTTTTATTGTATACAGTTTTTTATATAGTAGTTGTATAAAGTCTTGTTGTTTTTATTGTATACAGTTTTTTATATAGTAGTTGTATAAAGTCTTGTTGTTTTTATTGTATACAGTTTTTTATATAGTAGTTGTATAAAGTCTTGTTGTTTTTATTGTATACAGTTTTTTATATAGTAGTTGTATAAAGTCTTGTTGTTTTTATTGTATACAGATTTTTATATAGTAGTTGTATAAAGTCTTGTTGTTTTTATTGTATACAGATTTTTATATAGTAGTTGTATAAAGTCTTGTTGTTTTTATTGTAGTTGAAATGTGATCAATCCAACAACCTTGACCTTCATGTTCCTAACTTTGAATGACAACCAGTTTATTTTGAAAGGAAACCAAATCAGTAAGATGTCCACCCCAAACATTTTATCGTCATGGAAATGGAGAGAATGTGGTGGCTGGGGGAGTGTACTCTATATTGAGGGTGGCATATTTAAATGCTAGGACTAAATAATGTATAGGTTATCCAACAATTATTCAAGAGTCATCTTTCTTGAATAAAATATTATTTTAATGATTGATAAATATATGTGCTTTCATATTGCTGGTTTTTTCATAGTTTTAAAATAAATAACATACAAACACAACATGCACACACATACACATCTTTTAATTGCCAGTTAGAAGACAAATAATCTTTTTAGATGAAGTTTAAGATTCAGGACATGCATCTGGTGACCAAAGTTCCCCTCAGAATTGCTCACTTATGTCAGTTATAGGAACAACAACACACACAAACAAAAATGTGTATGTTGATTTGGGGTCAGGAACTACAGGGATCAGACATGAAATAACCACGTTTGTGTTACAATGGGGTCAGGAACTACAGGGATCAGACATGAAATAACCACGTTTGTGTTACAATGGGGTCAGGAACTACAGGGATCAGACATGAAATAACCACGTTTGTGTTACAATGGGGTCAGGAACTACAGGGATCAGACATGAAATAACCACGTTTGTGTTACAATGGGGTCAGGAACTACAGGGATCAGACATGAAATAACCACGTTTGTGTTACAATGGGGTCAGGAACTACAGGGATCAGACATGAAATAACCACGTTTGTGTTACAATGGGGTCAGGAACTACAGGGATCAGACATGAAATAACCACGTTTGTGTTACAATGGGGTCAGGAACTACAGGGATCAGACATGAAATAACCACGTTTGTGTTACAATGGGGTCAGGAACTACAGGGATCAGACATGAAATAACCACGTTTGTGTTACAATGGGGTCAGGAACTACAGGGATCAGACATGAAATAACCACGTTTGTGTTACAATGGGGTCAGGAACTACAGGGATCAGACATGAAATAACCACGTTTGTGTTACAATGGGGTCAGGAACTACAGGGATCAGACATGAAATAACCACATTTGTGTTACAATGGGGTCAGGAACTACAGGGATCAGACATGAAATAACCACGTTTGTGTTACAATGGGGTCAGGAACTACAGGGATCAGACATGAAATAACCACGTTTGTGTTACAATGGGGTCAGGAACTACAGGGATCAGACATGAAATAACCACGTTTGTGTTACAATGGGGTCAGGAACTACAGGGATCAGACATGAAATAACCACGTTTGTGTTACAATGGGGTCAGGAACTACAGGGATCAGACATGAAATAACCACGTTTGTGTTACAATGGGGTCAGGAACTACAGGGATCAGACATGAAATAACCACGTTTGTGTTACAATGGGGTCAGGAACTACAGGGATCAGACATGAAATAACCACGTTTGTGTTACAATGGGGTCAGGAACTACAGGGATCAGACATGAAATAACCACGTTTGTGTTACAATGGGGTCAGGAACTACAGGGATCAGACATGAAATAACCACGTTTGTGTTACAATGGGGTCAGGAACTACAGGGATCAGACATGAAATAAACACGTTTGTGTTAAATTTGGATTCAGGAACTACAGGGATCAGACATGAAATAAACACGTTTGTGTTACAATGGGCTCAGGAACTACAGGGATCAGACATGAAATAAACACGTTTGTGTTAAATTGGGGTCAGGAACTACAGGGATCAGACATGAAATGACCACGTTTGTGTTACAATGGGGTCAGGAACTACAGGGATCAGACATGAAATAACCACGTTTGTGTTAAATTGGGGTCAGAAACTACAGGGATCAGACATGAAATAAACACGTTTGTGTTAAATTGGGGTCAGAAACTACAGGCATCAGACATGAAATAAACACGTTTGTGTTAAATTGGGGTCAAGAACTACAGGGATCAGACATGAAATAAACACGTTTGTGTTAAATTGGGGTCAGAAACTACAGGGATCAGACATGAAATAAACACGTTTGTGTTAAATTGGGGTCAGGAACTACAGGGATCAGACATGAAATAAACACTTTTGTGTTACAATGGGGTCAGGAACTACAGGGATCAGACATGAAATAACCACGTTTGTGTTACAATGGGGTCAGGAACTACAGGGATCAGACATGAAATAACCACGTTTGTGTTAAATTGGGGTCAGGAACTACAGGGATCAGACATGAAATAAACCAGGGAACCTGTAAGATAAATCCACACCTCAGCCTAGAGGCAAGGGGTCAGGCGGTACGTTGTCGTGGATGTCATCCAGGATTGAAACATTATCTCTCTGTTAATGCTGCCAGCCTAGATAAGGTGCACCTCCCCCTCCCCCCCCCCACACACAGACTTAGACCCCCTACGGGCTTCATGACAAGAAAGTCTCTTTTTAATGCCAATGATGTTCTATTTTGGTCTGGAGTTCTTGTTGTGTGTGTTCCATTGATTGCCTTCTGGGTTAAATGCTTTGAGATTAAATGAGATCAAAGTTTTTTGTCTCCTGTTCAGAAATAATTTAACTTCTTTGTTTTGCGAGTCAAATATCAGCTATTATAATCTCTGTATGGGGGGCGGGGACAGGAAGTGTAGAGTAGATTCATGAAGGGTGGGATAGATTCGTGAAGGGTGGGATAGATTCATGAAGGGCGGGATAGATTCATGAAGGGCGGGATAGATTCATGAAGGGTGGGATAGATTCATGAAGGTTGGGATAGATTCATGAAGGGTGGGATAGATTCATGAAGGGTAGGATAGATTCATGAAGGGTGGGATAGATTCATGAAGGGTGGGATAGATTCATGAAGGGTGGGATAGATTCATGAAGGGTTGGATAGATTCATGAAGGGTAGGATAGATTCATGAAGGGTGGGATAGATTGATGAAGGGTAGGATAGATTCATGAATGTTGGGATAGATTCATGAATGGTGGGGTAGATTCATGAAGGGTGGGATATATTCATGAAGGGTGGGATAGATTCATGGAGGGTGGGATAGATTCATGAAGGGTGTCATAGATTCATGAAGGGTGGGATAGATTCATGAAGGGTGGGATAGATTCAAGAAGGGTACAGGAAGAGTGCAGGCGCAGCATTTATCACAAGACCAACATATTTTCCTCTTTATTTCAGACTGTGACCACAGAAGCAGTGTAAGCCTTTTGGAGTCTGAATCTATTTACCTCCCCTTTGACATCCCCGCGAGTCCTGTTGCCATACGCAGGCCGTTCACTGCCCCAGAACAAGAAACAGAACTCTATGTCAGACTACCATCAGACCCAAGTCTTCATGTGTCAGACCCAAAGAGGCACCTGTCCCGACCTTACACCGCCACCGACTCAAGACATCCAACGTTCACAAAATATGATTCCTTGGAGCAGAGGCCCATTCGTCCCTTAAATCAGCATGTGGTAAAAGGCAACATCAAGCCAGCGTTTGAGGTGTCCAGGCCCCTGACATCCAGTTCTGAGCCTTCCGTCAGCACGCACAAAGACACTTCCATTCCCACTGCTTGTAGCCAAGATTACGAATCCAGCAGTGAGCAGACGGCTAGCGAATCAGAAGCCTTACCTCAAAAGCCTGACCTCAATGCCAGCGCGCAGCCCAAACCTACCAACAGCCTACAGCCCGTGTCCACCGACAGCCTACAGCCCGTGTCCACCAACAGCCTACAGCCCGTGTCCACCAACAGCCTACAGCCCGTGTCCACCAACAGCCTACAGCCCGTGTCCACCAACAGCCTACAGCCTGTGTCCACCAACAGCCTACAGCCTGTGTCTATTAATGCTCCCAAAGATAAACTCCACCACATAAGAGCTATAGCTGGAAATAAGAGAGCTGCCAATCCGACCAATGGTGCAGCCAGTTTGTCTGGCAGAAGTTTGGCAATGAAGACTGCCACAGCTGCCAGCATGGCTGCATCGGCCGTGTTAAGAAAACGGCTGCCGAAAACTAATCTGTCAACTGTTGATGACGTGAAAATGAATTCAGCTAATGTTGGTGATGGTGTGCAAGATTCAGGGTCAGACCACCGTGGGGCCGGTGACAGTAAACAATTGAAAGGGAGACTAAACATGGAAAGAATGGAACTGTCTAAAGACGGAAGGTCACTTCTAGGGGGAAGGGACTCTGGCTTAGTATCTCGGCTGGCTGGTGATGTCATCACTTCAGATCAACAGATCGGTAGGACATTCTTTAGGGACGATTATCATGGATGAAACAATTTGGTCCATAGCTAATTAAATCATTCTTTTACTTCCCTTCGTCCTCCCCTCAGTTTGATCAGTGCATTGATCACTCTTACTTCAGTTTAAGCCAAACCATCACTTCAATCCTTGGCTAATTAAACCATCACTTCTATCCTTGGCTAATTAAACCATCACTTCAATCCTTGGCTAATTAAACCATCACTTCAATCCTTGGCTAATTAAACCATCACTTCAATCCTTGGCTAATTAAACCATCACTTCAATCTTTAGCTAATTAAACCATCACTTCCATCCTTGGCAAATTAAACCATCACTTCAATCTTTAGCTAATTAAACCATCACTTCAATCCTTGGCTAATTAAACCATCACTTCAATCCTTGGCTAATTAAACCATCACTTCCATCCTTGGCTAATTAAATCATCACTTCAATCCTTGGCTAATTAAACCATCACTTTAATCCTTGGCTAATTAAACCATCACTTCAATCCTTGGCTAATTAAACCATCACTTCCATCCTTGGCTAATTAAATCATCACTTCAATCCTTGGCTAATTAAACCATCACTTTAATCCTTGGCTAATTAAACCATCACTTCAATCCTTGGCTAATTAAACCATCACTTCCATCCTTGGCTAATTAAACCATCACTTCAATCCTTGGCTAATTAAACCATCACTTCCATCCTTGGCTAATTAAACCATCACTTCAATCCTTGGCTAATTAAACCATCACTTCAATCCTTGGCTAATGAAACCATCACTTCAATCCTTGGCTAATGAAACCATCACTTCAATCATTGGCTAATTAAACCATCACTTCCATCCTTGGCTAATTAAACCATCACTTCCATCCTTGGCTAATTAAACCATCACTTCAATCCTTGGCTAATTAAACCATCACTTTAATCCTTGGCTAATTAAACCATCACTTCCATCCTTGGCTAATTAAACCATCACTTCAATCTTTAGCTAATTAAACCATCACTTCAATCCTTGGCTAATTAAACCATCGCTTCAATCCTTGGCTAATTAAACCATCACTTCAATCTTTAGCTAATTAAACCATCACTTCAATCCTTGGCTAATTAAACCATCACTTCAATCCTTGGCTAATTAAACCATCACTTCAATCCTTGGCTAATTAAACCATCACTTCAATCCTTGGCTAATTAAACCATCACTTCAATCCTTGGCTAATTAAACCATCACTTCAATCCTTGGCTAATTAAACCATCACTTCAATCCTTGGCTAATTAAACCATCACTTCAATCCTTGGCTAATTAAACCATCACTTCAATCCTTGGCTAATTTAAACCATCACTTCCATCCTTGGCTAATTAAACCATCACTTCAATCTTTAGCTAATTAAACCATCACTTCAATCCTTGGCTAATTAAACCATCACTTCAATCCTTGGCTAATTAAACCATCACTTCAATCTTTAGCTAATTAAACCATCACTTCAATCCTTGGCTAATTAAACCATCACTTCAATCCTTGGCTAATTAAACCATCACTTCAATCCTTGGCTAATTAAACCATCACTTCAATCCTTGGCTAATTAAACCATCACTTCCATCCTTGGCTAATTAAACCATCACTTCTATCCTTGGCTAATTAAACCATCACTTCAATCCTTGGCTAATTAAACCATCACTTCAATCCTTGGCTAATTAAACCATCACTTCAATCCTTGGCTAATTTAACCATCACTTCAATCCTTGACTAATTAAACCATCACTTCAATCTTTATTTTCTACATCTTCTATTTCTTAAAATGTGTTTGACTCATTTGATAGATTTTAAATCATTGAGGAATATTGAAATGTGTCTGATACTCTGATTGTGTCCCCCCCCCCACCCCACCCCGCCCCACAAGTCTATCAAGTGTTTAACAAGACAAAGTAATTCCATTAAAAAGTATAAAAATATGCATTTGTTTTATGTTAATCAACTGCAATAGTCAATAGGAGCTTTACAATTTTATCTAATTCTTAGTTTTATGAAGATAATGGAACAAACTTTAAACACCAACATGCAAATTTGAAAGGTTATTAGGAAGATTATTTTGAATAGTTTATTGACATGCTCCCAATAATCAAGTCCCAATACAACAAATAACAACATGAAAAATAACACAACAAATAACAATACCATAAATAAGTTGAAGATTGTAAATGTGTTCACTTGACAGGCCACAAGGCAGCCATTTCAATCCAAGCTTTTTGGCGCGGGTATTGGGCCAGAGAACACAACACCAAAGTTGTTTCTGTTAGAAAGGAAATCAGAGCAAGGAGAGCAGAGGACCATATCATGCTCCTGAGGAAAGACCTGGAAAGGTAATTGACATGGCCACCACACATGGCCACCACGCATGGCCACCACGCATGGACACCACGCATGGCCCCCACACATGGCCACCACACATGGCCACCACACATCTTGATGGTTACTTAGACTTAAAACAAACAAACTTGAATCATATCTAACATTTCATAAGTAATTTTTCTAGTTGATGAAATATAAATATACTTAAATAAATAAACCTATTTTGTTATATTGAAGATTCAATATTTGTGTATATCAAATAGCTGTTCTAAAGGTAAGACAGTCATTTACAATCCTGAATCTATATTGGTATATATCAAATAGCTGTTCTAAAGGTAAGACTTTCATTTATAATCCTGAATCTATATTGGTGTATATCAAATAGCTGTTCTAAAGGTAAGACAGTCATTTACAATCCTGAATCTATATTGGTATATATCAAATAGCTGTTCTAAAGGTAAGACTTTCATTTATAATCCTGAATCTATATTGGTGTATATCAAATAGCTGTTCTAAAGGTAAGACAGTCATTTACAATCCTGAATCTATATTGGTATATATCAAATAGCTGTTCTAAAGGTAAGACAGTCATTTACAATCCTGAATCTATATTGGTGTATATCAAATAGCTGTTCTAAAGGTAAGACAGTCATTTACAATCCTGAATCTATATTGGTGTATATCAAATAGCTGTTCTAAAGGTAAGACAGTCATTTACAATCCTGAATCTATATTGGTGTATATCAAATAGCTGTTCTAAAGGTAAGACAGTCATTTACAATCCTGAATCTATATTGGTGTATATCAAATAGCTGTTCTAAAGGTAAGACAGTCATTTACAATCCTGAATCTATATTGGTGTATATCAAATAGCTGTTCTAAAGGTAAGACAGTCATTTACAATCCTGAATCTATATTGGTGTATATCAAATAGCTGTTCTAAAGGTAAGACAGTCATTTACAATCCTGAATCTATATTGGTATATATCAAATAGCTGTTCTAAAGGTAAGACAGTCATTTACAATCCTGAATCTATATTGGTGTATATCAAATAGCTGTTCTAAAGGTAAGACAGTCATTTACAATCCTGAATCTATATTGGTGTATATCAAATAGCTGTTCTAAAGGTAAGACAGTCATTTACAATCCTGAATCTATATTGGTGTATATCAAATAGCTGTTCTAAAGGTAAGACAGTCACTTACAATCCTGAATCTATATTGGTGTATATCAAATAGCTGTTCTAAAGGTAAGACAGTCATTTACAATCCTGAATCTATATTGGTGTATATCAAATAGCTGTTCTAAAGGTAAGACAGTCATTTACAATCCTGAATCTATATTGGTGTATATCAAATAGCTGTTCTAAAGGTAAGACAGTCATTTACAATCCTGAATCTATATTGGTGTATATCAAATAGCTGTTCTAAAGGTAAGACAGTCATTTACAATCGTGAATCTATAAGAGTAGTTTCTTAAACAGATCTAAATAAGAAGCATCCTAACGTCACAACAGAAGCAAATGGTAGTTTATTTTACGAGAGAAGGCCGTTCTAAAATGATTGTAGTGACCTCCCTTGTAACATCCCATACTTATTAAAGTTAATATTTTTTTAAAAATAACTCTTCAGAAATCGTAAGCTCTATGAAGAAGAAAAACGTCTGAGAATTTTACAGATGGAAGCTATACGACTGCTGTACCATGAGGTAAACAAATTTACAATTTTTTACAAATTAAACTTAAGATATTAGCCTTAGTGGCATGGATGAAAACTGGGCATTGTAACTATTTGAAGTTAATATTGGTAGCTGAGAATTAAAGTGTCATTGACTCTATGGTAGCTGAGAATTAAAGTGTAATTGACTCTATGGTAGCTGAGAATGAAAGTGTAATTGACTCTATGGTAGCTGAGAATGAAAGTGTCATTGACTCTATGGTAACTGAGAATGAAAGTGTCATTGACTCTATGGTAGCTGAGGATGAAAGTGTCATTGACTCTATGGTAGCTGAGAATGAAAGTGTCATTGACTCTATGGTAGCTGAGAATGAAAGTGTCATTGACTCTATGGTAGCTGAGAATGAAAGTGTCACTGACTCTATGGTAGCTGAGGATGAAAGTATCACTGACTCTATGGTAGCTGAGAATGAAAGTGTCATTGATTCTATGGTAGCTGATAATTAAAGTGTCATTGACTCTATGGTAGCTGAGAATTAAAGTGTCATTGACTCTATGGTAGCTGAGGATGAAAGTGTCATTGACTCTATGGTAGCTGAGGATGAAAGTGTCATTGACTCTATGGTACCTGAGAATGAAAGTATCACTGACTATGGTAGCTGAGAATGAAAGTGTCCTTGACTCTATGGTAGCTGAGAATGAAAGTGTCATTGACTCTATGGTAGCTGAGAATGAAAGTATCACTGACTATGGTAGCTGAGAATGAAAGTGTCATTGACTCTATGGTAGCTGAGAATGAAAGTGTCATTGACTCTATGGTAGCTGAGAATGAAAGTGTCATTGACTCTATGGTAGCTGAGGATGAAAGTGTCATTGACTCTATGGTAGCTGAGAATTAAAGTGTCCTTGACTCTATGGTAGCTGAGAATGAAAGTGTCATTGACTCCATGGTAGCTGAGAATGAAAGTGTCATTGACTCCATGGTAGCTGAGAATGAAAGTGTCATTGACTCTATGGGAGCTGAGAATGAAAGTGTCATTGACTCTATGGTAGCTGAGAATGAAAGTGTCATTGACTCTATGGTAGCTGAGGATGAAAGTGTCATTGACTCTATGGTAGCTGAGGATGAAAGTGTCATTGACTCTATGGTAGCTGAGAATGAAAGTGTCATTGACTCTATGGTAGCTGAGAATGAAAGTGTCATTGACTCTATGGTAGCTGAGAATGAAAGTGTCATTGATTCTATGGTAGCTGAGAATGAAAGTGTCATTGACTCTAAGGTAGCTGAGAATGAAAGTGTCATTGACTCTATGGTGGCTGAGAATGAAAGTGTCATTGACTCTTTGGTGGCTGAGAATGAAAGTGTCATTGACTCTATGGTGGCTGAGAATTAAAGTGTCATTGACTCTATGGTGGCTGAGAATTAAAGTGTCATTGACTCTATGGTAGCTGAGAATTAAAGTGTCATTGACTCTATGGTAGCTGAGAATTAAATTGTCATTGACTCTATGGTAGCTGAGAATTAAATTGTCATTGACTCTATGGTAGCTGAGAATGAAAGTGTCATTGACTCTATGGTAGCTGAGAATGAAAGTGTCATTGACTCTATGGTAGCTGAGAATGAAAGTGTCATTGTGTCATTGACTCCATGCAGGTTCAAGTGTTGAAGTCTCACAGCACAATGTCAAAAGATTTCAGTAACACAGACGGGCGTCCCGCTACCGCGAGCACGTACGAAACGTTTAGCCCCACAGCCACTGGGGCATCAACAGTCACACCTACGTACGGTGAGCTCAACAGGACCCAGGAGTTGGAGCGGACTTGTCTCAGTCTGCAGAGTCAGGTACAAAATATCAATATTTCACCTCAGTCTGCAGTCAGGTACAAAATATCAATATTTCGCCTCAGTCTGCAGTCAGGTACAAAATATCAATATTTCATGTCATTCTGCAGTCAGGTACAAAATATCAATATTTCACCTCAGTCTGCAGTCAGGTACAAAATATCAATATTTCACCTCAGTCTGCAGTCAGTGTAATAGAGCTTGCTGGTCCAGTAACACGACTTTAACACCTTGTGGTCTGGGTAACAACTGTCTTTAATCACTCAAAACAATCCACTCCAGTCAACTGTACAATCAACTGCCTTGGTTGCCCCTTGAACCGTCTATATCTCTTCAGCTATCCTCCCAGTCAACTACCTCGCACACTCATACAATGTCAATACAACACAACACATCACAACACAACACATCTCTCACATTCAGGTACAAAATATCAATGTAACTTGAGGTGAAAGATATTTCCATGATTGTCCCTATAAGTTAGAATACAATAATAAAATAATTATGATTGTCATTTTAAAGTAACAAATTTGATCCAACATCCCAAAAACCGCAAATGTTATGTTTGATATTCTAACAGGTCTCCCACCTGCAAGATGCTCTGGCCTCTGTGTCGTCAGCTGTGTTCAGGACTAACAGCTTGGACGGGACCAACTTTGAACTCACAGGTAACAGTGTGATTGAACTCACAGGTAACAGTGTGATTGAACTCACAGGTAACAGTGTGATTGAACTCACAGGTAACAGTGTGATTGAACTCACAGGTAACAGTGTGATTGAACTCACAGGTAACAATGTGATTTAACTCACAGGTAACAGTGTGATTGAACTCACAGGTAACAGTGTGATTTCAGGATTGCACATTTCAAGGCATGAAAAAATGTACTAGATGCGCACCAATTTGGAATATATTTTTTAAAAGTATCGTCTATATAATGCGCACCTTACTGGGCGACAGGAAAGGTTGTTCAATATAATATGCACCACGACACTCTAGCAAAAAAATTAACATGCTACATAGAGATAATTTAAAAATCCATTAATTTAATTACAATACATTCGATCGATCTTAAATTTTGATCGATTATTATTATCATCGCCACGAGTCTGCCTGCAAAATTTCAGCTCGCCAGCATATGGGGAAGTGGGTTAAAAATCGATCCAAAGTTTTTTCGGCTAGCAAGCAGACACCACAAGTTAATATAAAGTATTTAAAAATACGAACTCTTAACAATATTAGAATAGCTCAGCTAGGGGTTGGCCCAAAAAAGATTTGAGAAACACTAGTTTTCAGAACAATTAAATGACTGATGATGATTGATTATTATATTATAATGTATTATCATATTTACAGCTTTAAAAAAAAATTTCTCCTTATAATTATTTGTCTGTCATTTGCTTTTTATTTTTATAAGAATATGATACAATTTCTGAAACATTTTCAGTAGCAAGTTTTTCTTCTACTCCCAGCAGAGTAGATATTGAAATAATCGTCATGATCTTTTTTATTATAGTAGATATTGAAATAATCGTGATGATCTTTTTTATTATTTTTTTTCAATTATTTTTTGCCGGGGGGGGGGTTGAGTAGACCAAATAAATGTTTACCCTCCCCATTTCTTTGATTCTTCAGATCACTCAGACAACGTCCAGGTGAGCCCTAACTTTGATGACCATCAGGCCAGAAGTAGACATCCATCAGACGAAACTAGTCATTGGGGTCAGTTCAGTGATTACATTGTTGGTCTGTTGTTGTGTTCTGATTGTTGACTTGGTGGTGGTTGAATCAGGGTTACTGCCCCTAATTACAGCTCCCTCTCCCCCCCCCCACACCAAAGCGTTTGAACAATGCTCAGATGAGCTAATAATGAAGGCTAATAAGTACATGTTTGGGATATGTTTTATGTGCTACAAAGTGACAAGATATACAAAACATTGAGGAAAACACAAGATATGTGGTTTTACCTTATTCAACTTTGTCACTATTTGAAAATCAACCCAACTATGTGTTCTATAAATGTTCTACCAAAAAATTGAGAGATTTTTTTCTTACGTCTGCTTCAGGTTGTATTCCCCATTCCCTGTCTCCCTACCCATCGGAGGAAGAAGAGCAATATTACCTAAGTGTGCCCATCCGCGGGGCCCCCACACCCCCGCGTTGTCTGCAGCTGCACCACTTCAGCCCTTCTGCCCTGCTGCTGTCGTGGCAGCCATCTTCTTGTGTCGGCCGATCGAAGGAGGAGGAGGGCAACAGGCACATCATAGGTTGGTCTAAAACATGTGACACATCATCATAGGTTGGTCTAAAACATGTGACACATTATCATAGGTTAGTCTAAAACATGTGACACATCATAGGTTGGTCTAAAACATGTGACACATAGGTTGGTCTAAAACATGTGACACATCATAGGTTGGTCTAAAACATGTGACACATCATAGGTTGGTCTAAAACATGTGACACATCATAGGTTGGTCTCATTATTTAATTGCCAGGGTTGTGGTACGACTTAGCACGCCCCTGTGAGACGTACACCATAAAAGTGAACTGCGCAGTTATGAAGTTTGTCCCGGACCAACCTGTCCAATTCACTACTCATATTCAACTATGAATTGTATCTTTTAAACTACTACTCACAAATTATATAGAATGTGGGGGAAGTGCTTCTTAAAGAATCTCGTCATTCAATGTGAGATAGAAGTCTGACCAATCTACCTTCCCACTTTGAGTTCTAAGACTCCTTGTTGGTTTTTGTCTTAAGTTCTGAGACAGCTTGTTGGTTTTTGTCCTAAGTTTTAAGACAGCTTGTTGGTTTTTGTACTAAGACAGCTTGTTGGTTTATGTCCTAAGTTCTATGACAGTTTGTTGGTTTGTGTCCTGTTTTCTAAGACAGTTTGTTGGTTTGTGTCATAAGTTCTAAGACAGTTTGTTGGTTTGTGTCCTGTGTTCTAAGACAGTTTGTTGGTTTGTGTCCTGTGTTCTAAGACAGTTTGTTGGTTTGTGTCCTGTGTTCTAAGACAGTTTGTTGGTTTGTGTCCTGTGTTCTAAGACAGTTTGTTGGTTTGTGTCCTAAGTTCTAAGACAGTTTGTTGGTTTGTGTCCTGTTTTCTAAGACAGTTTGTTGGTTTGTGTCCTAAGTTCTAAGACAGTTTGTTGGTTTATGTCCTAAGTTCTAAGACAGCTTGTTGGTTTGTGTCCTAAGTTCTAAGACAGTTTGTTTGTGTCCTAAGTTCTAAGACAGCTTGTTGGTTTGTGTCCTGCAGGTTACAGGGTGTACGTCAATGATAAACTCAAAGCGTTCATCTGTCACTGCACATCTGCTCTGGTTGAAGGCCTGAACGCTGCCACCACGTACAAGTAAGTGGTTCAAAGATGTTCTTTGTGCTCCAAGTGTTAGCTCACTTTCACCCCCTGCCCCACCCCCAACCAACTCCACATCCACTGCATGGATCAATACATTTAAGTCGGATTATAGTGGATTATAGTGGAAGTGTCTCGCTAAGAAAGAGCTTTGCTAACACTATGGGGGAAGCGTTCTTTTCTTTTTTTTAACCAGGGTACAATTTTAGAACTTGACAATTTCATGTTTCATAAATTGTAAACCAATAACTCCATTTATTGATCAAGTGAAGTCATTCTGTCAATCAATCGGATACATTTCAAAACTTACCAGGAAATTGAAGCAATGGGAAGTATCTATGACTCTAACACATACAAATTGATTTTAAAAAACTTTAAGGCATAACAGTGGTTTAGCGGAAGCTTCAATTTAGAAAATCCAGACTAGGGCCCAAAAAGGCATCAGAATAAAGTTGATACAGTGTTACAGTATTCTAGTGTTGTATTGTATTGACCACCATTTCCAATTGTTTACTCCTGATGTTTTCTACACCATAGGTTCTACATCAAAGCTTTGTCTGGTTTTGGTGAGTCATTTGAGTCCAATATTCTCATGGCTAAGTTGGCCTCAGGGCCAGAGGGACGCAAGTACCCAGACAGCACAGACAGCTCCCATGACAGCGACAGAGACGTCGATTCTACACAAAAGACGGAAAAGCTAAAACCAAAACACAGGAAGCATCGCAGGTCACCGCGGTTGGACAAAAAGTCAACAAAGTCATCCGGTCATCACTCTTCCTCTGAGAAGAATGTGTTCACCAGCCCAGGAGAGTTACCTCAAAACATCAACTGCAATAACTCCACAGTGGACGATTCACATGTGGGGATTTTCACACATCCCAAACTTCACACGCACCGTCGAACCAGAAGCAGAGATTTGCATATTGAAGGGGACAGCTTGAAAGAGAGCCCAACGTCTGGTGACAGGAAACAAATTGTACAGATAGCATCACCAAACACTAAACATGAAACTTCCAGGCAATTACCAGAATCACCAAAATCAAGACAAATAAGATTGGACACAGCGGTTAGTTCAGATCTAAAACAAAGATCTACCAACAATAAAATTAGTGAACCAGACAGAAGTGCCAACAATGGATTGAGTTCGGTGATGTCAGGAGCTAAGAGAGAATCTCACTGGAGAAAAGACTCGCCTCCAAGTGGCTCCCACAAATCCGAGTCACCATCTCATTCTAAGAAGACATCTCCCATCATTTCACCATCGTGTGGTTCCGACGGCGAGTCTAAGTTGAAATCTTCCCCTAAACCTGGGAGTGAAGGGTCATCCTTGAAGCCATCGTCCCCCAACTTGATGGAAACGTTCACTGTGGACAGGGGCAACTCTTATCTGGAAAGTGTGAATGCCATAGCAGAGTCCGCTCTCAGCGGGATGTCGTTTGGAAGTCCTGGCAGCGGGAGTAGGGGCCACAAGAGAACCAAGAGCCGAGACTACCAACAGGCAGGTGAAAAGTCTGGCAATGAGGTTGTTAGTCAGGAGGTTACAGCAGCAGTGGTGTCTGTGGAAGAGGCGGGGAGCAGGCATAAAGAAAGATCAAATGAGGGGAGGAGGGAAGGGGATGGGAGCTCAGACTCTTCCGGCAAACATCGAGGTCAGAGGAGAAAACAGAGCAAAGATTTCAGCAACCAGGCATCGGAATGTCGGACAGAATATGGTCAAGTCAGAGGGACAGAGGAGAAGAATAAACCTGAAGACAATGGAGGAGAGAAGTCAGAGGAGGCAGGTGTATCAGTCACTTCAGATAATGTCGCACTGACCAACAGACCGGTCCTTGATGGCCGCCACCGCCATTCTTCAGGGAGTAGACCTAACAGCCCGGTGGTCAGTGTCAGTGAGGACAAGCCAAGGATGTCGATTGCTGAGCTGTTGCTGGAGCAGCAGAAAGTCAGAAATTTGAAATTGAAAGAGTCCGGCCGAAGTGACCAGGTCCAAAGATTGGAGACCAACCGAAGGTCATCCAGCATCGACTCAACGTCCAGCAACACTTTTGGGGATACGTCTCGAAGGTCACCGAGTGCAGAATCCTTGCCGGAAAGCATCAAAGAAGACACTGAACAGGATTCAGACCAGAAGTCATGCTCAAATACAGGCAGCCGAAGAGCACAACCCGCAGCACCAACAAGGGAGGCCACTAAGGAATCTACAAGCAGCATGATGTCCAAACTTCTGCACAAGTTGGAAACCATCACTAAAAACTCCGTGGTTGGAAAGAAGGAAACTCTGACCATGAAGAGGTCCAACACAGAGGAGAAAGATTGGGACTTGGGCTCCAAGCCTCCTTCTGACGATGAGAGAAAAGGACGCTCTCGCAACTTGAGCGAGAGTGATGCAGAGAGCGGGCCACAGCTTCCCCCTCGTGTGCCAAGTGGTGACAGCTCCTCCGGTAGTCACTCTGATGACAACAGGCAACCAAGACGGAATCAACATCGAAGGTAACGGAGTCTAGAATTGAACAGCAAACTGTTCATCTTGCCAGAAGTCTTAAATTCATTATTTTTATGAGACAATCATTTAATTTTTGTAACATATTACAATGGTATCTAAGAAGCTTTCTTTTCAGATTTTTATTTTTAGGTTAATAAAATTTATTTTTTTATGTCTCAATTTTAAATTTTTTTCTGGAATATCTGAGATCCAAAATTGTAAATGCTGAATTCCAGGACTCCATCTGATCACTGGGTCCCACCCAGCGCTGACTACGCCAGACCCACTCACAGCCCTATCATCATGGAGGGCGGGTTGGTGAAGAAACATGGCTCCAGTGTCCGAAGAAACCAGTCGTTCCATGGTTTACTCCCCTCCAAACATCAGGACACGAAGACATCACCGTCCTCTAATGAGGTCAGACACATTCTTATGATATTTATTTGAAAAAAAGCAGTATTTTAAAACACATAACTTTTCCTAATCATATAATTGTGCCAAAAAATATGATTTTTTTTTAAATCCTGGCAACTTTTTTCTTTTCAATTGATATGGCTGATGAGCTCTTTAACTAAAGCAGTGGGGGAAAAATGCTTTGATATAGTGCTAGTGGTTATTGAAAACCATCTCCAACATGTTGTAGTACTGTTTCTTCTGTTTTGAAACTAAACTTGTCAGCTCCACTCCAAGACTCATATAAAAACATATAAAAACACACCTTTACTTATAGGTGTCTGCCAAAGTAGAATGTCAAACGGTAGTGCTCCATAATTTGAGAATATCATTTTGAGATTATATTTGGAATTGAAAATAAATGACCATTCAAATTTTTTAAATTACCAACGATCCAAACCGTTAGGACATGTTAATGTTTTTATATAAATGACTTCACTTCAAGAACACTCAATAAATAAATAAATAAAATGTCTTCCTGACAGGAGACTTCCCCAAAAGCTGATGAGCAAAACCCAACTCTATCTCAATCTGTAAGTACAAAACTAGGATTAGTTTATTTGTAGAACAGAGTGTGTATGTATGTGAGCATTTTATGTTAGGAAATTATTAGTTATTTAAAGATCTTTTTATTATTATTTTGACCAGGGGATAAAAAGCGTTATCACTTGAATTATCGTTTTTAAACGAGAGATTTATTGAAAAGTCACATGAAATTATCCTTTTTCATACTCTTATTTTTGTTCTTGCTAGAAATTATAAGCCTTCAGCCATGATAGTATTTTAAAAAAATTAAAGTGTTTATTTTTTTATTTGGGTTTACGTTGATTGTCATGGAAATATAAGAAATTCTAAATTGAACATCCTAGTGCTCTTACTATTATTCTGCAATATCTTCATGTAAAAAAACAAGAGCAAAGTTTTACATTTTAAACAAATTGATCAACTTTACAACAAAATAAATTCAAGAAATTAATAAAGATGATTGCTAGCTAACATTTTGTGAGGATTCAATTAAGGTTGCCATCACTTTGACTTAAGTCTCACAATTAGCTGTGAAATATTGTATGCTCAGTTGTTCACCCTTGTTCACCTTGGTAACGTTATTTCTTAGCGTTAGTGTTCTGTTGTTTTCCTCCATTGCATGTCACATAATTTACTGATCTTTCCTCCTCCCTTTAGGCAGTTGTTTGTGACACAAATTAAGCCAATTGGTATGGTGTGCTATCTTGATTTCATTTTCAAATTTTCAACATTACTAAAGTTTGATTTTTGTTTAATACTTCATTTTAAAAAAAAATATTTTTAAATATTTAGCTGTACACTTTTTTAAAAACATATCTCATTCTTGTATTTTAAATGTTTTCTAATGGATTTATGAATTTATAATCAATTCTAAATTAAATAATAAGTCCCAACAACACTATGGTTATGCTGAAAGTTGTTTATCTCAAAGAGCAACATTTAGAAATATGTCTATGTAGCTTGTTATTTATCACTTCATTGAGTCCTTTTCAAACTAAATATGTATAAAAAATCAAAACTAAAAGGCAATAATTTACTGAAAACAATTGTTAAAAAGATTAAATTTGGTACTTTAGTAAACGTGTATTCTGGGTCAAAACTGTATTTCATAATTTTAAGTACATAGCATCATAATTGGATAATTTTAACATGATAGCCTATTATTTTTATATATTTTTAAATATATTTTTATTCTCTTACTCTTTAGATATGTAGTTTTATACATTTTAATGCTCAGCCTGGACATTTATTGTTTTAATTTTAATTTTTTTATGTTCCTATGTGACACTCTTATTTAAATGACAATGAGCTTTTTGTTTAAAAAAATTAAGTCTACAATAAGTCTCTAAAATTTAATATTAAGAACAAATCAATTCCTGAAAAACAATTAGATGATCAATTTATAAATAATTCTAATCAATAAATAAAAATTTGATTAATCTGGATTTTTCTCATATGGCTGGTGCCTTGTTAAGATCAAAGACATAGTTTCACTGTTAAAATTGCAATTATAATTACTACATTTTAGTGAATGATTTTTTACATTTTTATCTTTAAAATATATTTTGCATGTTGTTATTTGTTTCAGTTTATATCGCCTTTATGATAAAGTTAACTTCAAACGTTAATAACCAATAATAATTTTTTAATATAAGAAAACTATTTCAAAGTTTTTGTTTACATCTCAATGACTTACTGCTCCAAGTGAAGCTCATGTTACTAAAGTAAGAAATGAACTGATGTTGATAGTAATCATGCTCCTGTAACATGGGCTCCATCTAGTTTAGTGGGGAAGGTGGCAAGGGATACAAGGTTGCTGTGAAATACATGTATATATGTATAAAATATTCAAACCCAAATGGTGATTTACCTTATTTTACATTTTTTTAATATTCGTACCTCCATTATCATTTAATGATTGATGACATGTCTCATGGTACAGTTTTAATAAATGTTAAAAGAAAACTATTTAGTAAAACATTTTTATAACAGAAATATTTCACCAAGAAACAAATAGTCAACCTACTTAAGGATTTTTTTAAAAATGCAAGTATAAGTACAAGTACAAGTATATTATTTGTAATATTTGAAATCATTCTTTAAATTATTGAAGATATTTTACATGGTTTTTTGCTAATATATCACTGTCTTATTTGTAGGACACACCAGTCCGCTCCAGGGCACTTATACGTTCTCGTACTCCAAGTCCTGGTGGCAGTCGGACACCTATTTTATCAGTTGCTCAACTAAAACGTCATTCAGATGGAGGGAAACCTTTCACTAGTAATTCAGGGAAGATATAGTTGTCATGGATACAAGATCCACAATGAACAATACACCATTACAAGTATGAGGTATTATTTGGCCCTGACCTATTTGACCATGGGAAAGAATGGAAGAATTTCTTTGGCTTTGGACAAATATTCTAAAACGCTGTGGAATTTTATTTTGTGACCCAAAGTTCCAGTTTAAATTAATCCTTAATAGAAACAATCCTAAATTGGATTTAAAATGCTTATACATATAGAACTTGACAATCTATCTGTAGAGTTTGAGGGTTGTAAACTTTATTTTCTGGTAGATTAGTAAAGGCAAAGTGCTGGCATGAGCTGAACTTGTTTCAAGCCAAAGTCCAGGGTGTTAATTACTGACACAATTATCAGTTGTTACTAAAGCTTTTGAAGCAGAACTTCATCTACATTTTGATTGGTCAGAGCAGGACTGTAAGGATATTATTTTAATTACAATTTCAAGCCATGATGAGGATATAGACCCAGAGATGGCAAAGTTTGAAGTGATATAATTTCACCAGTGACATGACCTTGTACGTGTTTAAGGGCTTATTGGAGTGATAAGGAAGGGTTAAATCCTTTTGCAGATTTATTATCTTGTAAATAATTTATGAAGGAAATAGAATTGATTTAAATCAAAGATGTCAATTATGACTTTATTATATCTATGACATCATAGAATATGTCAATGAACTCAAACTCCATTGCTGTGAATTGAAGACAGCAGAGTTTTGCTTACAAAAAAGTTGTGCTTTGAAATGTATATTTTGTTTGGCATTCAAGTTTTATTTGTGTTTCTCTTATTGGTTGCACCAATCTGTGCACTAATCTGTGTATGTTTTGAAAATTCTGCTTTTATTTAATGTCATACATGGGAGTAGACTTCAGATTGTGGGTACAATTATTTGAATGGAGCCTTGATCCCACTCCTGTGTCATTTATTGAAATTAGCTGGCTACAGAAGTAGTAGCTGTCTACATAAGTAGTAGCTGTCTACAGTAGTATCTGTCTACAGAAGTAGTAGCTGTCTACAAAAGTAGTAGCTGTCTACAGAAGTAGTAGCTGTCTACAGAAGTAGTAGCTGTCTACAGAAGTAGTAGCTGTCTAAAGATGTAGTAGCTGTTTACAGAAGTAGTAGCTGTCTACACAAGTAATAGTTGTTCAAGTGGAAGCTGTATAGAAGACCAAAATATTTGACATTCAGGAGAGAAAACACAATTACAGATATGATAGTTATATCCCAACATGAACAGATGGAAATAATCAATAAGACGATATTTTGATCACTTCTCATTGCTGTTCTATGTTGGTAGTTCAAAGTTGGCAAAAACTAGAAACCAACACTATCAGGTAATTGTGTATTTTTCCTAAATAATGCCACTCTACATTAACATAAATATCCATACAGAAATTTTTTCCAGTCATTCATCAGGCGGAATATTGAGGTTGGTGGGACCCTTGGCTTAGAATAATATAAAATAGTAATAATTTGAACACTTATCAATACACTATCTCTGCACATTTGTTTTATTCTCACTGCCGTTAAATGTTTTGCCAATAAGACAAAGAGAATTCATTTCTCATCTTTGAATGTTGTAAAGTCACACATTTTCAGTTGAACGCTCGGTAATTGGACCACAGTATGTGTATTGACACATGTCAAGTGGCAACACACATAATGTCAAGTGGCAACACACATAATGTCAAGTGGCAACACACATAATGTCAAGTGGCAACACACATAATGTCAAGTGTCACCTCACATAATGTCAAGTGTCACCTCACATAATGTCAAGTGTGACCATCTTCTGCTCATCTCCAAGTTCTTTCTTTCAGAATTTTACCCAATAAAAATCAGTATTTCATCAAAGCATTTTACATTCCATGGCCTTCCTTGTTTTGGTTATTTTAGTTTTCATTTTCAGAGCTCTAGGTAACAAAATAAACATTCAACCAGTGACAGTGAATGAAAATGTGAGAAATTTCTAAAATAATTAAGGTTTTTATTATAAAATATTTCAGCATATAACATTATCATACTCTTAAGGTAACATTTTGTTCAGTTATTATCATACTATTTATTTAAACTTTAGAATTCATTAGGAAAAATGTTTGTAGGGAACAAAGTTTACAAAATCAAGTTCTAAAAACTACATATCTTAACCAAGTAAAGAAGTTTAACTTAAAATCTGAAACTCATAAATGCACATATTGACTTTTTTAAAATATGAATTTGACTGATATCTTCTCTAGTTTATTTTAATCTAAATCATTCTTTGTACTCATCCCAAGTTCCATAACTCATCAATGTTGGCAACCTTTCAATTTCAAGGAGTTCAGCTATTTCATAAAGAATTGAGTTTTCAAAAACGTTAATTTCCTTTTTTTCTTTTCTTTCTTCGTTCACTTAGTTTTTTGGGATTGTATATATTCTTATGATTTTGGAACTGTCCTTTTTTTAAATATATATTTTGTGAATCATAAAATGTAAATACTAAATAAATTCATGGTAATTAAATTTTGTAGACTTTGGTTTATTTTGTGTTATTTATTTGGTCTCTGTATTATTTTAAATGAGATAGCAACGACATGGTTTGAAGGAGCAAAATTAAAGTGCCTTTAATGAACTGTCCATATTTTTTTATGGAAATGTAAAAATTGATAAAATATTTATACATGTATTATATAGATCAGGAATAAAAAAGTGTAAGGTTGTGTACTCTGTATGAGGATTTAGCATTTTTTACAAGTGTGTTACTAAAATGCATATTTAATTTTGTCAAGTCTTTGGGTAGCACATGGGGCTATTTTTAGCAAGGTTATTTCTAATATTAATAATTCCTTAATAAAGAAAAACACAAATGCATTTGTTTTGAAAGAAAATGATTTATTTTTAAAAAATGGGAAAACTGGGATGTAAAGACTGAGGGGGAAAAAAGTTCAGCTTGTTTATAGGCCATAATTGGACATCTTTTGATATGTGCAAAAAAGAATTTTGACCTGCATAGACATCTGTAGCAAAAATAAATTGTAATGCTAGTTTGTTTCACTACAAAATTAATGGGATGCTTGATATAACAGAAAAAATAGAGAAATCTTGCATTTAAATTATGGAATGGATTTAGGTAATAATTAATTTTAATTGATCAAATGGAGTAAGCATCAACTTATAAATAAGTAAGCATGAAATAAATCTATATGACAAGCCCTGAGGCATATATTATTGGCAAAGGTCTCTGAAGGGAAATACACAAGAATTAAATTGTCATATATTAAGTTTAACCAAAAAACATAAATAAATTATATCATTCCTATAAACTATTTTCAACAGGTTTCAAAAATGTATAGCCAATATACAAAAAAAACTTGAAGTGCTTAGAAAAGTTCAATATAAAACTGGAATAGGCTTTTGAAAAGATTCATTTAGCATTTTTAAAGCAACATAAATTATGCAATCATATGATAATAGCATTGAGCAACACAAGAAATTAATTAAAATAATTTAAAGGTGCTTTACGATATTAATAAATTATATTTAATCAATATAATTAAACTAATACTTAAACAATTTATTTAAGTAAACCATATATATATATATATATATATATATATATATATATATATGATATCATGTTACAATAAAATTGAATATATTCTAGCATTTAATAGCATGACTTTTTTAGCTATATTTTATTTTAAATACTGAAATAACAGAAGAAAATCTAATATGATTCAAAATTGTTCACTTAAAGTACAAGGCATTTGAACCACTATCAAGTAATGAATGATTGTCTTTTTGCAGATGAGAGTAGGCCATTACCACAATGATAAATATTACACACCTTTTGTTTGTTTTTGTTGGGCAACTATACCAAGAAGTATACTAGTATTCTATCTTCTATACCAAGAAGTATACTAGTATTCTATCTTCTATACCAAGAAGTATACTAGTATTCTATCTTCTATACCAAGAAGTATACTAGTATTCTATCTTCTATACCAAGAAGTATACTAGTATTCTATCTTCTATACCAAGAAGTATACTAGTATTCTATCTTCTATACCAAGAAGTATACTAGTATTCTATCTTGATAAGGTGAGGATAATCTTTAGGGACAACAGTATATTTATTATACTAGGTGAATTGAAAACAAAACTTCTTGGTTTTGAGGCTAATACCAACAGGCAGACCAGAATAGTTGCATAAGTTGAAGAAAATATTTAAATTATTGAAATAAAAAGTCATAGCCTTTAAATAAATAGACTAGAAAGTAATATTGCATTCAACATCTTTGAAATGTGATGAGGTTTTGATATGAATCGAATGGCAAGTATTTTTTTCCGTAATCGCTATTTCTTAAGGAAAATTATTTTTTATTTTATGTTATCCATCAAATTTTTTTATAATAGCCTTTACTTAGTGTTTTTCAATGAATAAATTACATGTAGTTACTTTTCATCAAAGCATAGTATTAATTTAGTAATTAAAAAAAAATTATGCAGATAAATATTCTGTATTTGAAAATGTATGCCTATAAACCCTTGCAATTCTTGTATGTCTATAAACCCTTGCAATTCTTGTATGTCTATAAACCTTTGCAATTCTTATATGTCTATAAACCCTTACAATTCTTATATGTCTATAAACCCTTGCAATTCTTGTATGTCTATAAACCCTTGCGATTCTTGTATGTCTATAAACCCTTGAAATTCTTGTATGTCTATAAACCCTTACAATTCTTGTATGTCTATAAACCCTTGAAATTCTTGTATGTCTATAAACCCTTACAATTCTTGTATGTCTATAAACCCTTGAAATTCTTGTATGTCTATAAACCCTTACAATTCTTGTATGTCTATAAACCCTTACAATTCTTGTATGTCTATAAACCCTTGATAAACTATTGATTACAATTCAATCTGAATCAGAACATTAAAAAAAAAGTCAACAATTATTGAAGGAAAAATCAGGATTATATTATCACAATTAAAAAATTATTGTAAATGTTTCCATAAGCACTAAATGCTGGTAAAAAAAATCAATTGCACATATGTGTGGTCATTTAAAGGAACATTGACAATGGAATGGTAACACACCTAGTTTCTTAGATTTTAAAACATCAGAACTTATCTTATCTGTTACAGACGCTCCTTCTGTATCTTGTAAGGCTGTATGTGTGATACAATGATTATTTTTTAAAAAAGATTTACATTCTCATATAAACTTGTGGAATCTATAAATAAAGACTAAAGGTCGAGATGATGGAAGAGAGAGACAACAGCACTGAGTTTAATCAACTTGATGGTTGAAAGAATTACCATCAGTAACATCATCTCTGACAAGCCCACAAAAATGATATACTCTCTGGACATCACAGCAATGATGGAATGCTACTGTCTGTATATGACTGGGATGTTACTTCTCTTTACAAACAAGCATAAAAAGTGAGATTGTGTGAAAAGAAATATGCTAGCATATATACTGGCATATTTGTGGAGCTACAAAAACATGAAATTCATTTAAGTTGTGGGTATCAGTATACAGTTCTATTGGCTTATGTAGAGCTGCACTTTCAGATAAACAGATCTAAGGTTTCATCTCAAAAATAAAATCTGCTATAAATTTATGAAAAGAAATATTATTTTTAAGAATCACATTCTTTTTATGATTCTTAAGTCTTAAAGACACATCATGTGAAAAATAAACAATTAAGGAGATCAAAGTGATTTTAATTTCATATAGAAAGGATCCTTAAAGTTGAGCTTACCATGAACATATAGAGACACCCATTTAACTGAGTCAAGGAATGGCACATATTTAAAGAATGATATGTGTTTTAACAACTTTCTACCATATTCTGCTAAAATAGTTTTATCCCTCACATGAACAAGTAAAATATCATTAAATTCAATTTGAAATGGCAAGAGGGAATCTAGTGGGAATAGATCTTCTACTTCTTAAGTGGCTATTATTTTAAATAATAGGGAATCAAGAGGGAAGAGGGCTTTCAATAGGATATAATATTATACTCTTGTCAGTTCTGGACCTAAATAAGATTTTATCTGTGATAGCCTCTACAAATGAGATTACTTCAAGCTAAAGGTAAGTAATTTTATAAATGGACTCTCATGACACATGCTAATACTGGGAATAATTAAATGATGTTTTCATCGAATAAAAATTTTATAAAATGCTCAATTCAATTACTAATTAAAATAAAAATCTTGGATGAGTTTGTAGAAAAATCCAAGAATTTTATACATATAATAAATATGTGCATTGAAAATGAAAAAGTAAATAATGGGAAACTTGGTCCCATTGGCAAGATGAATTTTTCTTGTCACTGTCAGAAGTTAGAATGAAACTTTTCGTTTCAAATTACATTATGTAGTTGCTTAAAATGAATTTAATGTCAATAAACTCAGGAAGATTGTGTTGTGAAAGTTACATTGTATAGCTCTGGGGACAAAGAGGCCTAGGGAAACGATCATGGTCCTAGCACAATACATTTAAAACATCTGAGACAATGAAGCATTTCTGGCAACAAGTCATGACTGTTAATTAAAAATATATTACTTTAGCATAAACCACATTTTAATTAATAACAGGTATGACAAGACTGGCTGTGACATTGACCACTGGCTCTCGTGAAAAAAATTTAGACAAAGATCTCAGTAATTATGACAAGATTAAGCACAACCTTATTGGTGTAGTAGTTATACATGAATTTTAATTTTTTCAAACTGGCAGTCAGTCATCTTCACTGTGGATCTCTTTTTTGCCAACATCAGTCTGTAGAGTTTGACTTGGTTTTTGTCAAGGATGATAACAATCATCAACATCAACATTCAACATCAACATTCAACAACACCTAAACAAACAACAATCATTAATCCACACAAAAAAAGTATACTTTAAAACTGCATCTCTTTTTTAAAGTTTTTTTTTAACACCTTCAACACCAAGAAATAAAAATATGTAGGATGCTGGTAGCAGACACCGTCATTAATAGAACAGTTTTTATGAATTAGACCAAACCACCCCGTTGAAGCCTGCAGCAATATAAAAAATTTATACATTTATGATAAAGGTGGACGCCTTACTTTTCATGGGTATGACCTATTCGTGTTTGTTTACCCTGGTGTTGATAAAATATCTGTATTCTTTAGTGTTTGTTTACCCTGGTGTTGATAAAATATCTGTATTCTTTAGTGTTTGTTTACCCTGGTGTTGATAAAATATCTGTATTCTTTAGTGTTTGTTTACCCTGGTGTTGATAAAATATCTGTATTCTTTAGTGTTTGTTTACCCTGGTGTTGATAAAATATCTGTATTCTTTAGTGTTTGTTTACCCTGGTGTTGATAAAATATCTGTATTCTTTAGTGTTTGTTTACCCTGGTGTTGATAAAATATCTGTATTCTTTAGTGTTTGTTTACCCTGGTGTTGATAAAATATCTGTATTCTTTAGTGTTTGTTTACCCTGGTGTTGATAAAATATCTGTATTCTTTAGTGTTTGTTTACCCTGGTGTTGATAAAATATCTGTATTCTTTAGTGTTTGTTTACCCTGGTGTTGATAAAATATCTGTATTCTTTAGTGTTTGTTTACCCTGGTGTTGATAAAATATCTGTATTCTTTAGTGTTTGTTTACCCTGGTGTTGATAAAATATCTGTATTCTTTAGTGTTTGTTTACCCTGGTGTTGATAAAATATCTGTATTCTTTAGTGTTTGTTTACCCTGGTGTTGATAAAATATCTGTATTCTTTAGTGTTTGTTTACCCTGGTGTTGATAAAATATCTGTATTCTTTAGTGTTTGTTTACCCTGGTGTTGATAAAATATCTGTATTCTTTAGTGTTTGTTTACCCTGGTGTTGATAAAATATCTGTATTCTTTAGTGTTTGTTTACCCTGGTGTTGATAAAATATCTGTATTCTTTAGTGTTTGTTTACCCTGGTGTTGATAAAATATCTGTATTCTTTAGTGTTTGTTTACCCTGGTGTTGATAAAATATCTGTATTCTTTAGTGTTTGTTTACCCTGGTGTTGATAAAATATCTGTATTCTTTAGTGTTTGTTTACCCTGGTGTTGATAAAATATCTGTATTCTTTAGTGTTTGTTTACCCTGGTGTTGATAAAATATCTGTATTCTTTAGTGTTTGTTTACCCTGGTGTTGATAAAATATCTGTATTCTTTAGTGTTTGTTTACCCTGGTGTTGATAAAATATCTGTATTCTTTAGTGTTTGTTTACCCTGGTGTTGATAAAATATCTGTATTCTTTAGTGTTTGTTTACCCTGGTGTTGATAAAATATCTGTATTCTTTAGTGTTTGTTTACCCTGGTGTTGATAAAATATCTGTATTCTTTAGTGTTTGTTTACCCTGGTGTTGATAAAATATCTGTATTCTTTAGTGTTTGTTTACCCTGGTGTTGATAAAATATCTGTATTCTTTAGTGTTTGTTTACCCTGGTGTTGATAAAATATCTGTATTCTTTAGTGTTTGTTTACCCTGGTGTTGATAAAATATCTGTATTCTTTAGTGTTTGTTTACCCTGGTGTTGATAAAATATCTGTATTCTTTAGTGTTTGTTTACCCTGGTGTTGATAAAATATCTGTATTCTTTAGTGTTTGTTTACCCTGGTGTTGATAAAATATCTGTATTCTTTAGTGTTTGTTTACCCTGGTGTTGATAAAATATCTGTATTCTTTAGTGTTTGTTTACCCTGGTGTTGATAAAATATCTGTATTCTTTAGTGTTTGTTTACCCTGGTGTTGATAAAATATCTGTATTCTTTAGTGTTTGTTTACCCTGGTGTTGATAAAATATCTGTATTCTTTAGTGTTTGTTTACCCTGGTGTTGATAAAATATCTGTATTCTTTAGTGTTTGTTTACCCTGGTGTTGATAAAATATCTGTATTCTTTAGTGTTTGTTTACCCTGGTGTTGATAAAATATCTGTATTCTTTAGTGTTTGTTTACCCTGGTGTTGATAAAATATCTGTATTCTTTAGTGTTTGTTTACCCTGGTGTTGATAAAATATCTGTATTCTTTAGTGTTTGTTTACCCTGGTGTTGATAAAATATCTGTATTCTTTAGTGTTTGTTTACCCTGGTGTTGATAAAATATCTGTATTCTTTAGTGTTTGTTTACCCTGGTGTTGATAAAATATCTGTATTCTTTAGTGTTTGTTTACCCTGGTGTTGATAAAATATCTGTATTCTTTAGTGTTTGTTTACCCTGGTGTTGATAAAATATCTGTATTCTTTAGTGTTTGTTTACCCTGGTGTTGATAAAATATCTGTATTCTTTAGTGTTTGTTTACCCTGGTGTTGATAAAATATCTGTATTCTTTAGTGTTTGTTTACCCTGGTGTTGATAAAATATCTGTATTCTTTAGTGTTTGTTTACCCTGGTGTTGATAAAATATCTGTATTCTTTAGTGTTTGTTTACCCTGGTGTTGATAAAATATCTGTATTCTTTAGTGTTTGTTTACCCTGGTGTTGATAAAATATCTGTATTCTTTAGTGTTTGTTTACCCTGGTGTTGATAAAATATCTGTATTCTTTAGTGTTTGTTTACCCTGGTGTTGATAAAATATCTGTATTCTTTAGTGTTTGTTTACCCTGGTGTTGATAAAATATCTGTATTCTTTAGTGTTTGTTTACCCTGGTGTTGATAAAATATCTGTATTCTTTAGTGTTTGTTTACCCTGGTGTTGATAAAATATCTGTATTCTTTAGTGTTTGTTTACCCTGGTGTTGATAAAATATCTGTATTCTTTAGTGTTTGTTTACCCTGGTGTTGATAAAATATCTGTATTCTTTAGTGTTTGTTTACCCTGGTGTTGATAAAATATCTGTATTCTTTAGTGTTTGTTTACCCTGTGTTGATAAAATATCTGTATTCTTTAGTGTTTGTTTACCCTGGTGTTGATAAAATATCTGTATTCTTTAGTGTTTGTTTACCCTGGTGTTGATAAAATATCTGTATTCTTTAGTGTTTGTTTACCCTGGTGTTGATAAAATATCTGTATTCTTTAGTGTTTGTTTACCCTGGTGTTGATAAAATATCTGTATTCTTTAGTGTTTGTTTACCCTGGTGTTGATAAAATATCTGTATTCTTTAGTGTTTGTTTACCCTGGTGTTGATAAAATATCTGTATTCTTTAGTGTTTGTTTACCCTGGTGTTGATAAAATATCTGTATTCTTTAGTGTTTGTTTACCCTGGTGTTGATAAAATATCTGTATTCTTTAGTGTTTGTTTACCCTGGTGTTGATAAAATATCTGTATTCTTTAGTGTTTGTTTACCCTGGTGTTGATAAAATATCTGTATTCTTTAGTGTTTGTTTACCCTGGTGTTGATAAAATATCTGTATTCTTTAGTGTTTGTTTACCCTGGTGTTGATAAAATATCTGTATTCTTTAGTGTTTGTTTACCCTGGTGTTGATAAAATATCTGTATTCTTTAGTGTTTGTTTACCCTGGTGTTGATAAAATATCTGTATTCTTTAGTGTTTGTTTACCCTGGTGTTGATAAAATATCTGTATTCTTTAGTGTTTGTTTACCCTGGTGTTGATAAAATATCTGTATTCTTTAGTGTTTGTTTACCCTGGTGTTGATAAAATATCTGTATTCTTTAGTGTTTGTTTACCCTGGTGTTGATAAAATATCTGTATTCTTTAGTGTTTGTTTACCCTGGTGTTGATAAAATATCTGTATTCTTTAGTGTTTGTTTACCCTGGTGTTGATAAAATATCTGTATTCTTTAGTGTTTGTTTACCCTGGTGTTGATAAAATATCTGTATTCTTTAGTGTTTGTTTACCCTGGTGTTGATAAAATATCTGTATTCTTTAGTGTTTGTTTACCCTGGTGTTGATAAAATATCTGTATTCTTTAGTGTTTGTTTACCCTGGTGTTGATAAAATATCTGTATTCTTTAGTGTTTGTTTACCCTGGTGTTGATAAAATATCTGTATTCTTTAGTGTTTGTTTACCCTGGTGTTGATAAAATATCTGTATTCTTTAGTGTTTGTTTACCCTGGTGTTGATAAAATATCTGTATTCTTTAGTGTTTGTTTACCCTGGTGTTGATAAAATATCTGTATTCTTTAGTGTTTGTTTACCCTGGTGTTGATAAAATATCTGTATTCTTTAGTGTTTGTTTACCCTGGTGTTGATAAAATATCTGTATTCTTTAGTGTTTGTTTACCCTGGTGTTGATAAAATATCTGTATTCTTTAGTGTTTGTTTACCCTGGTGTTGATAAAATATCTGTATTCTTTAGTGTTTGTTTACCCTGGTGTTGATAAAATATCTGTATTCTTTAGTGTTTGTTTACCCTGGTGTTGATAAAATATCTGTATTCTTTAGTGTTTGTTTACCCTGGTGTTGATAAAATATCTGTATTCTTTAGTGTTTGTTTACCCTGGTGTTGATAAAATATCTGTATTCTTTAGTGTTTGTTTACCCTGGTGTTGATAAAATATCTGTATTCTTTAGTGTTTGTTTACCCTGGTGTTGATAAAATATCTGTATTCTTTAGTGTTTGTTTACCCTGGTGTTGATAAAATATCTGTATTCTTTAGTGTTTGTTTACCCTGGTGTTGATAAAATATCTGTATTCTTTAGTGTTTGTTTACCCTGGTGTTGATAAAATATCTGTATTCTTTAGTGTTTGTTTACCCTGGTGTTGATAAAATATCTGTATTCTTTAGTGTTTGTTTACCCTGGTGTTGATAAAATATCTGTATTCTTTAGTGTTTGTTTACCCTGGTGTTGATAAAATATCTGTATTCTTTAGTGTTTGTTTACCCTGGTGTTGATAAAATATCTGTATTCTTTAGTGTTTGTTTACCCTGGTGTTGATAAAATATCTGTATTCTTTAGTGTTTGTTTACCCTGGTGTTGATAAAATATCTGTATTCTTTAGTGTTTGTTTACCCTGGTGTTGATAAAATATCTGTATTCTTTAGTGTTTGTTTACCCTGGTGTTGATAAAATATCTGTATTCTTTAGTGTTTGTTTACCCTGGTGTTGATAAAATATCTGTATTCTTTAGTGTTTGTTTACCCTGGTGTTGATAAAATATCTGTATTCTTTAGTGTTTGTTTACCCTGGTGTTGATAAAATATCTGTATTCTTTAGTGTTTGTTTACCCTGGTGTTGATAAAATATCTGTATTCTTTAGTGTTTGTTTACCCTGGTGTTGATAAAATATCTGTATTCTTTAGTGTTTGTTTACCCTGGTGTTGATAAAATATCTGTATTCTTTAGTGTTTGTTTACCCTGGTGTTGATAAAATATCTGTATTCTTTAGTGTTTGTTTACCCTGGTGTTGATAAAATATCTGTATTCTTTAGTGTTTGTTTACCCTGGTGTTGATAAAATATCTGTATTCTTTAGTGTTTGTTTACCCTGGTGTTGATAAAATATCTGTATTCTTTAGTGTTTGTTTACCCTGGTGTTGATAAAATATCTGTATTCTTTAGTGTTTGTTTACCCTGGTGTTGATAAAATATCTGTATTCTTTAGTGTTTGTTTACCCTGGTGTTGATAAAATATCTGTATTCTTTAGTGTTTGTTTACCCTGGTGTTGATAAAATATCTGTATTCTTTAGTGTTTGTTTACCCTGGTGTTGATAAAATATCTGTATTCTTTAGTGTTTGTTTACCCTGGTGTTGATAAAATATCTGTATTCTTTAGTGTTTGTTTACCCTGGTGTTGATAAAATATCTGTATTCTTTAGTGTTTGTTTACCTGGTGTTGATAAAATATCTGTATTCTTTAGTGTTTGTTTACCCTGGTGTTGATAAAATATCTGTATTCTTTAGTGTTTGTTTACCCTGGTGTTGATAAAATATCTGTATTCTTTAGTGTTTGTTTACCTGGTGTTGATAAAATATCTGTATTCTTTAGTGTTTGTTTACCCTGGTGTTGATAAAATATCTGTATTCTTTAGTGTTTGTTTACCCTGGTGTTGATAAAATATCTGTATTCTTTAGTGTTTGTTTACCCTGGTGTTGATAAAATATCTGTATTCTTTAGTGTTTGTTTACCCTGGTGTTGATAAAATATCTGTATTCTTTAGTGTTTGTTTACCCTGGTGTTGATAAAATATCTGTATTCTTTAGTGTTTGTTTACCCTGGTGTTGATAAAATATCTGTATTCTTTAGTGTTTGTTTACCCTGGTGTTGATAAAATATCTGTATTCTTTAGTGTTTGTTTACCCTGGTGTTGATAAAATATCTGTATTCTTTAGTGTTTGTTTACCCTGGTGTTGATAAAATATCTGTATTCTTTAGTGTTTGTTTACCCTGGTGTTGATAAAATATCTGTATTCTTTAGTGTTTGTTTACCCTGGTGTTGATAAAATATCTGTATTCTTTAGTGTTTGTTTACCCTGGTGTTGATAAAATATCTGTATTCTTTAGTGTTTGTTTACCCTGGTGTTGATAAAATATCTGTATTCTTTAGTGTTTGTTTACCCTGGTGTTGATAAAATATCTGTATTCTTTAGTGTTTGTTTACCCTGGTGTTGATAAAATATCTGTATTCTTTAGTGTTTGTTTACCCTGGTGTTGATAAAATATCTGTATTCTTTAGTGTTTGTTTACCCTGGTGTTGATAAAATATCTGTATTCTTTAGTGTTTGTTTACCCTGGTGTTGATAAAATATCTGTATTCTTTAGTGTTTGTTTACCCTGGTGTTGATAAAATATCTGTATTCTTTAGTGTTTGTTTACCCTGGTGTTGATAAAATATCTGTATTCTTTAGTGTTTGTTTACCCTGGTGTTGATAAAATATCTGTATTCTTTAGTGTTTGTTTACCCTGGTGTTGATAAAATATCTGTATTCTTTAGTGTTTGTTTACCCTGGTGTTGATAAAATATCTGTATTCTTTAGTGTTTGTTTACCCTGGTGTTGATAAAATATCTGTATTCTTTAGTGTTTGTTTACCCTGGTGTTGATAAAATATCTGTATTCTTTAGTGTTTGTTTACCCTGGTGTTGATAAAATATCTGTATTCTTTAGTGTTTGTTTACCCTGGTGTTGATAAAATATCTGTATTCTTTAGTGTTTGTTTACCCTGGTGTTGATAAAATATCTGTATTCTTTAGTGTTTGTTTACCCTGGTGTTGATAAAATATCTGTATTCTTTAGTGTTTGTTTACCCTGGTGTTGATAAAATATCTGTATTCTTTAGTGTTTGTTTACCCTGGTGTTGATAAAATATCTGTATTCTTTAGTGTTTGTTTACCCTGGTGTTGATAAAATATCTGTATTCTTTAGTGTTTGTTTACCCTGGTGTTGATAAAATATCTGTATTCTTTAGTGTTTGTTTACCCTGGTGTTGATAAAATATCTGTATTCTTTAGTGTTTGTTTACCCTGGTGTTGATAAAATATCTGTATTCTTTAGTGTTTGTTTACCCTGGTGTTGATAAAATATCTGTATTCTTTAGTGTTTGTTTACCCTGGTGTTGATAAAATATCTGTATTCTTTAGTGTTTGTTTACCCTGGTGTTGATAAAATATCTGTATTCTTTAGTGTTTGTTTACCCTGGTGTTGATAAAATATCTGTATTCTTTAGTGTTTGTTTACCCTGGTGTTGATAAAATATCTGTATTCTTTAGTGTTTGTTTACCCTGGTGTTGATAAAATATCTGTATTCTTTAGTGTTTGTTTACCCTGGTGTTGATAAAATATCTGTATTCTTTAGTGTTTGTTTACCCTGGTGTTGATAAAATATCTGTATTCTTTAGTGTTTGTTTACCCTGGTGTTGATAAAATATCTGTATTCTTTAGTGTTTGTTTACCCTGGTGTTGATAAAATATCTGTATTCTTTAGTGTTTGTTTACCCTGGTGTTGATAAAATATCTGTATTCTTTAGTGTTTGTTTACCCTGGTGTTGATAAAATATCTGTATTCTTTAGTGTTTGTTTACCCTGGTGTTGATAAAATATCTGTATTCTTTAGTGTTTGTTTACCCTGGTGTTGATAAAATATCTGTATTCTTTAGTGTTTGTTTACCCTGGTGTTGATAAAATATCTGTATTCTTTAGTGTTTGTTTACCCTGGTGTTGATAAAATATCTGTATTCTTTAGTGTTTGTTTACCCTGGTGTTGATAAAATATCTGTATTCTTTAGTGTTTGTTTACCCTGGTGTTGATAAAATATCTGTATTCTTTAGTGTTTGTTTACCCTGGTGTTGATAAAATATCTGTATTCTTTAGTGTTTGTTTACCCTGGTGTTGATAAAATATCTGTATTCTTTAGTGTTTGTTTACCCTGGTGTTGATAAAATATCTGTATTCTTTAGTGTTTGTTTACCCTGGTGTTGATAAAATATCTGTATTCTTTAGTGTTTGTTTACCCTGGTGTTGATAAAATATCTGTATTCTTTAGTGTTTGTTTACCCTGGTGTTGATAAAATATCTGTATTCTTTAGTGTTTGTTTACCCTGGTGTTGATAAAATATCTGTATTCTTTAGTGTTTGTTTACCCTGGTGTTGATAAAATATCTGTATTCTTTAGTGTTTGTTTACCCTGGTGTTGATAAAATATCTGTATTCTTTAGTGTTTGTTTACCCTGGTGTTGATAAAATATCTGTATTCTTTAGTGTTTGTTTACCCTGGTGTTGATAAAATATCTGTATTCTTTAGTGTTTGTTTACCCTGGTGTTGATAAAATATCTGTATTCTTTAGTGTTTGTTTACCCTGGTGTTGATAAAATATCTGTATTCTTTAGTGTTTGTTTACCCTGGTGTTGATAAAATATCTGTATTCTTTAGTGTTTGTTTACCCTGGTGTTGATAAAATATCTGTATTCTTTAGTGTTTGTTTACCCTGGTGTTGATAAAATATCTGTATTCTTTAGTGTTTGTTTACCCTGGTGTTGATAAAATATCTGTATTCTTTAGTGTTTGTTTACCCTGGTGTTGATAAAATATCTGTATTCTTTAGTGTTTGTTTACCCTGGTGTTGATAAAATATCTGTATTCTTTAGTGTTTGTTTACCCTGGTGTTGATAAAATATCTGTATTCTTTAGTGTTTGTTTACCCTGGTGTTGATAAAATATCTGTATTCTTTAGTGTTTGTTTACCCTGGTGTTGATAAAATATCTGTATTCTTTAGTGTTTGTTTACCCTGGTGTTGATAAAATATCTGTATTCTATAGTGTTTGTTTACCCTGGTGTTGATAAAATATCTGTATTCTATAGTGTTTGTTTACCCTGGTGTTGATAAAATATCTGTATTCTTTAGTGTTTGTTTACCCTGGTGTTGATAAAATATCTGTATTCTTTAGTGTTTGTTTACCCTGGTGTTGATAAAATATCTGCATTCTATTCACACACATAAAGGATACACTGATACACTCAAACTGTGGAGCTGGGGACAAAGTACAAACCAAAACTTATTAGAAAGGGACAAAGTACAAACCAAAACTTATTACTTATTAACTGGGGACAAAGTACAAACCAAAACTTATTATTTTCCATAACAATATAATTTTAAAACATTAATAGACTTTGGAGTGATTTTATGAAAAGTTATGAGTTGGTTGTCACTACTGACAAAAATAACTTTTTTGATACCTTCCACTTTCAACCTAGTAGACCTCCCCCCCCCCAGGGGTAATAATAACCCATATGTTGTGACAATGATGATACTTCTATGTTCAAATTTATTGAAGTGTTTATTCTATCAGCACATATATTTGTAAAATTTGAAGGAGAATTTTTTTTTAAAAATGTACCTGTTCAATTAGTTTATCCATCTTTTCATTATTTTCTTTTCGAGACTCTTCAGTGCTGAGCCTAATAAAACAAATAAAATATCAAATGTTTCAATGACCACAAAGTGCTATCTGTGATGAATATTAAAGTTCTACGGATGCATTCATACGGTCAATGGGTATTTAACAGACATAATAATTAATAACCAGTGCTGTGAAAAAATAACTGCTGAGATTTATTTTTAAAATACTATATAAACTAAGTATTTGGTAATAATATACATACTACAAATTGGGTCATAAATACTTAAACAAAAACAAATGAATTAATAAAGGTCACAGTATTATTTACCTAATCTCATGCCAATTTAAATAATCATTCGCCATTAGCCCATACAAAAAACAAACTTTTACACTTAGCAAAGAAAATATTTTTAGAGAAAATGCTCAGCACATTTTCTTATAATTCCATTAAATAATAGAAAAATATATACAGAGACTCTTTTTTATGTCAGCTTTATACTTATTGGTAAAAACATTTCCCTTCCTACCTGTTTGCCGTAGTTCGTGGAATAAGATCCATTCCCCTTCCTACCTGTTTGCCGTAGTTCGTGGAATAAGATCCATTGCCCTTCCTACCTGTTTGCCGTAGTTCTTGGAATAAGATCCATTCCCCTTCCTACCTGTTTGCCGTAGTTCGTGGAATAAGATCCATTCCCCTTCCTACCTGTTTGCTGTAGTTCTTGGAATAAGATCCATTTCAAAGTGGGTCTTGGCCAGCTGTTCTTGCTGTACTCTGATTGCGTCCATCTTATTAAATGTAGCAGTATTTCCTACAAGCAAATTTTTAAATGATGAATTATTTTATTTAAGGTGCCAATACCTCTTCGTTTAATTAAGAGCAATAGGTTAACATAGAAATCTTTCAATTGCAATAGTTAAATAGCATCTAGTATCATAATTGTATTTCATGCAAACACTGTTGACAAGTCTAGTAGATTATTGCAAATAAGACAATTTAAATGTCATGCAATGCAAGTATTAAATTACATGTATTTAATTTTACATATTTTTAAAAACTGGATTTGCCTGGTCATATGCTAAATGCCTTCAAATAAACTATGTAAAAACAATGTAGAACCACAAGAACACCAAGATTGTGTGGTATTTTTTTCACATTTTCTAACCATCTATATTTCATAAATGGAACAAAGACAAAGTAAGTCTTATACACAATTTTGTCAGCTTACTCACATCAAGTAAGTAAGTCACCGCAATAATTAACTACAGTAGAACCCACTTAACTCGACCACGGTTAACTCGCCAACCCTATTAAGTCTACGTTTTTTATTGGAACCACCAAATTCTCTCTTTGTCTTAGCATTTTCTCATCGGTTATGTCGATTCTTTTAAGTTGCCGAACCCTAATACCCCGAGCACAAAAAAGGGCCAAATTTGCCACTTAACGTTGGTTATCTCGATCCCCATGACCAATCGCCAGCTTTTGAAAATGTTATCGATAACACTTCAGCATCTCGCGGGTTCAACTGTACTACATGTATTACTAACAGCCAGCCAACGACGCCAGCGAAAACATGCTATGTCCCCATTTAGGCCCTGCTGGGCGTGTGTAGAAGAACTGGGTCACGCAGCGTGTGTCGAGAACGAAGACACGCAGAGGGAATCGAGGGCTTGTTTTGTATGACATCACGGGCAAAAAGCAACAAAGAGAGTGTATCAATTATCAAATTTTCACCTCGCGCTGTCTCATGGTGACTTCAAAGAACACGTGCCCGTTTGTTTTCAGCTCTCTGCGCTGAGTAGTAACGTTGTTCACATTTTAACATCGCCGCACTGTGTGTTAGTTCTCGTACTATGCATCGTCAACTAAGATAGTTTAAAAAAATTAATTTAAAAAATCGTTCAATAGCTGTACGCATTTTTGAAAGCAAATATCAGTTTTTATATTATTGTGGTAATCTTACGTCAAATGCCCTTAACTTGCAGGAAAACTGTCACTAAAAGACCGAACTCAAATTTGAGGACCAATTAATCGCCCGGTATCTTTGCTACGTCTTTCAAATGACTCTCGTAATATAAATAGTAACAGTAACAGTCGCGGCCTTGACTTTGACTGTTGTTCATATCATACGCGCACTGTGTGTTAGCTCTGGTACAAAGCCTCGACAACTAAGCAAAGTATTTTTTAATGTATATTATTTATAGACCGGATGTCATGGTCACTCGCTGTGATGTCACGGTCACTTGGGTAATGGTACTGGTATTCTGCCGTAACACAACAAAATATTAGCTCCGCGTCATAGGCTTATATCGAAGTTACGTCTAACCGGTTAACCGTTAACAACCTTATCATGTACATAAAGAAATTTCAAGCATGTGTTAATATTTTGCCGCCATATTGGTTTTCATTTAACTTGATCAACGGTTATCTTGACGCCTTATGGCAAACCACTAGGCCGTCGACTTAACCGGGTTCTATTGTAATAGAAAAACTTGAACATTTTTAAAGAATTTTGACAACGAAAGGTCAACAATAATTGAAGATTTATTAAAAAATAAATACATTTAAGACTGTATACAACTTTGGAACACATTTTAACAAAATTAAATGAAAAACCAAGAGTCTTATAATCAGTAGTTACCAAATGCTTGGAGCTTTCCTGAGTGGAAATCATTCAACAACTGAAGAAGTCCATGTTCCATAGTTCTGACATCAGCAACATCTGTTAAAAATGTGTGCTCTTTGACTGGACGATTGACTGACATTTTCCTACCTGCAGGTTAAATACACATTACACATTTTATTACATCTTTGGTTGAGCTAAATGTTAATATGTAATGATATGAACCAAGGACAATCTAAGATCAATCATACACAGTAATATATTTATAATTGTTCATATACCAAATAGTCCTCTTTTTCTTTAGAGGTATCACTTTTTTTAAAGTTAATGATAGGATTTTTTTTCATTAATAGTTGCATTGATATTGCCACATTGTCGCTTATCTATCTGAAAACCCACAAGCCACAATCCTAAAATGTTAAACAGCATTTTAATACTTGTTTGCCTTGGCACAAAAATAAGAATGAAAACTGAAGGTTTAAGTAAACATGAACATCAAACATATTATTGGCACCCGTTATGCAGATAACACATATAGTCAATTTTTCAAGTCATAGGCAATATTATATTGCCTAATAATATTAATATTGCTATAATAGAAATGAGAAAGTCATAAAATATAACATATAATTGTGATAGTCAAAGGATATGCAACTGCCAGCTGCTATTCTAAATTATAATTAAATCAAATACCTTGTTGTATTTTTTCTCTCTGTGAACTTCTTTTAGGCTGACTATTATTTGATGGATTATCTCTGTGCACTGTCTCCATTCTCTATCACTATCATGAAACTCTTTGATAATTGATTTCAACTTGCATTAAATGAAATCATCTCTCATCTGTCCTAATAGGATTGGAAATAAAATTCAAAAGAATCACTTAATAAACATCATTATTATTTTCAAGTATAATTTTTTTTTATGAATTGTTCATTTCATATTTATTATTGGCTATTTATCGTTATAGCGGACAAGATGGCAGCTGACGCTAGTGACGTCACTTCGACGCTGCCAGTTTGCTACCCAGTTAACTCCCCTTAAGGAATTTTTTGGAATTCTAAAGTTGTCTCCCCTTATAACCCCAGACCCTGCAATTACTAGTGATTTATGGGTTAATGTTCTTGCGCCGATTGTGACAACTACAGCAAGCACAGGGGAGGGGCTTGGGGAACGTCCCCCCTCACCAATTTTAATTTAATTTACTCAAATTAAGACAATTAAGTAAGGAAATATATTAATTAAAAAAATTGTTAAGGGGGAGGAGTAAAGGGGGTCTCCCTTCCCCTTTTTGCACTTAATATTACCACAAAATGCAGAACTATATAATATGCAGGCTTGACAATAGGGATGCCGCGGCATGGCCTGCGAAGATGTGCCTTAGGCATTCTTTTTGATTTCACATCCAGGTGCGCTAACATCTTTGCAAATGAAATGTGAATTTTCCAAAATGGAACAGTTAGGTTCAGTTTTAGAATTTTATTTGTGAATTAAGGGTTAGGGTTAGGTTTAGTTATATAATATTTAATTGTGAATTTAGGTTTATGGTTAGATTTAGTTTTAGAATTTTAATTAAGGTTGTTAGACCGCTCGCTTATGAGGACCAATTAACCGTTCAAAAAAAGACCGGTTAACCGCCGCCCGTATTTTCTTTATGTTTTGAAAACCAACACGGGAATGTATTAAATTTTCACCTCGCGTCTTCTGATGTTGATATCAAAGCCAGCTTCCCACGCTTGCGTTCAGCTCTTTTTTGCGATGCCCTCAATTCAGTGAATTTTAAAAAAATAACATTCCAAACAATTAAGTAAATATTTTGTAGTGATAATTTATAGTCAATTTTTAATTTGTTTTGTTTGTTTAAGGACTCGTGATTAACCGTTCTAAATAAGAGGACCGGTTAAACGGTTCGTTAAAGTTAGCGAGGTATTATTTCTTAGTTTTTAAAAACCCACGCCTCGCCTCGTCCGTTGGTGACGTCGTGTTTACCTCTCTTGTGTGTGATGCCGGTCAACTCGCGAATTAAAAAATAATAATAATAAAATTATTAAGCTTACGGAGTAGACAGTGATGATAAAATGGAATTATTTAAAATATCATATTAATTTTCAATCGGCAACTCTCCAGAATTATGGAATTTTGCGGTGCACATGCCGATCCCCCTCATCCTTCCTGTTCCAATAGGGTTTGAGCTACACTAGCCATACACCCCTTCCAAGGCATACCGAATATATTTTTTTTAAAAAATATCAGTTTTGATATTAATGTGATAATTTTACGTCAAATGCCTTTGACTTGCAGGATAAATGTCACTAAAAGACTGAACTCCAATTTGAGGACCGATTAATGGCACGGTATCTTTGCTATGTCTATCAAATGACTCTGGTAATATAAATAGTAACAGTCGCGGCCTTGACCGTTGTTCACATCATAAGCGCAATGTGTGTTAGCTCTCCTACAGTGCCTTGACAGCTAAGCAAATTAGAATTTTTTAAAATTATTCCTTAGCCGTAGGCGAACTAAAGTAATAGTGATGATGTGTATATTATTTATAGACCGGAATATTAAGAAAACGCTTTGATGTCATGGTCGCTCGCGTATTGGCTCTGGTATTCTGCCGTAACACAACAAAACATTAACTCAGGGTAATAAGTTAATACCGACTATATGAAGTTACGGTTAACCGGTCCTGATTAAACCTAACCGGTCCTGATAAGTGGACTGGTAAACCGCTAACAACCTTAATTTTAATAGTTGAATTTTCAAAAATGGAAGGTTTTAGAGTTAGGGTTAGGTTTAGTTGAGACGCAGAAACTGTGAGTACCTTTTTTCTTCATTTTTCTAGCATTTTTCTGTTTTTACAAAATCAGCACATTGCTAAAATTTAAAAATCTCCTCTCCCACCCCCCGCCCCTCTTTTTTTTTCTTCGCATTTTCGCTGGTTTTCAAAATAGCCCTTGTCGCTAAAAAACCTGCGCATTTGAGAAACTCAACCCCCACCCCCTCTTTTTTTTTCCTTCGAATTTTCGCTGGTTTTCAAAATCACTTCTTCGCTAAAAACACTGAAATTTGAGAATCTCTATCCCCCCTACCCACCCACCCCCTAAATTGCTGTGTTTAGCACTACTTTTCCCCTAGCTCGCGTGCCTTAGCGACCAAGATGGCGCCCTGAAATAACCATATTTTGCGCCCGTCCGTCATAACGCTAATTTGGTAACCCTGCAGTTTCTACACGTATATTATTTCAAAGCGAAATTTAATTTTCTCGTGCGAACTTACGTTTTTAATTTATTAAATGCATTATTATATGTTGTATTTCAGCTATTACAGCGTTAATTTGTAAGTCTTTCTAATTTCTAAGGCCTTTTTTCGGCTCTCAACAGTAAATAGTCTGATCATGACACAACCATTTTGTTTATCTATTACTCTACTTGCCGGATTATACCAATAAGATGCCAAATGGAAATTTCTCAATTACAAACAAACAAAATAGGAATCAAACATCTAGTAACAAGTTAAACAATGAAATTGTCTTTAAAATATGTACATGTATTTATCTTCTGAGAACATTAAAATAGATGAAAAATACCTTTCAAAAAACATTTTCAGTCAGTAAATTTATTTTAGCATGGGTCGAGCCAGGTAAAAAAATCTGGCAAGCAGTTTCTAGGTAAACAAAATGGACGCATCGTGACCAGATTATGTATTATTTTTATATAGAGCCGATAAAATGCCTTAGAAATTAAAAAGACTCCCAAATTAGCGCTGTAATAGCTGAAATACAACATATAATTATGCATTTAATCAATTAAAAACGTACGTTCTCATGAGTAAATTAAATTTCGCTGTGAAATAATAGGGCCTATATATATACGTGTAGACTGTAGACTAACTGCAGGGTTACCCGCTAATTTAATTTACCTTATTATTTATAAATATTTTGGGTAAAATGGCAACATCCAAATTCAAATGATATTAAAATTAGGCTTAACTTAACTAAAACCCTTAGTCCCAAGTTACAGCAGCAATTAAATTATCAGGAAAAAAAAATGCTTTAGTTTTGCATTCCCATGCCATACATTTACATAGACTTGATAGACTAGGCTAATTAATAGATGGTAACTACTAATTTAATTTAATAATATTTATGAAAGTAAAATGGGTAAAATAATAACTATGCATTTCAACATCAATATCATTTCAGATGTCAATAATTAATTAATACTGACTAATTTACTATAAGTTATAAGATTTAGATTAATTTATTTAGTTAAGTTAGTAAGTTAGTCTTGAATGAGTCATCATAGTCTTAGTCTTCTCTTACTCTTAGTCATTTACATTTTTTTAAAAATAAAACATATTGTATTTTGATTTGATAGGTGACCAGACCAATTAGTATTTTACTAAGAATAATAAAGATCTTCTATTTGGGTACTTGCATTATTATGTATGCTGAGAGTTTGTCTAGCCCTATGATCTTTGCCGACAAGTTGTTACAGTACTTCGGCCTGTTACGGTAATTAAACTGTTTTAAATTGTATTCTTTAATTACCGAGATCTTATATCACACCGACATCGGTTCCAAAAAAAGTACATTTTAAGGAATTAACATTCTATAATAACAGTCTCAATTTACATGTATTTTTTTAAAAGTTAATTACATTCACCCAATGTACTTCAAGGATATTAAGCGGACAAATGTGAACTAAAACAGTGTAAAACTACTACTTAATGATGCATAATAATTAGAACTGTGTTGCTTAACAATATGATTCTTGACTTGCGATTATAAAAAAATAATAATAAAATAACGATCATTTAAAATACTTATACTATATAAATTCAAAGCATTTGAAAATTTTGTTATCATTTTCATATAAATGTAACTTATTGAATATAAATACCAATTTTTGATTTTTAAAAGGACTTGGACTCATTCTCTTTATTGGTTTTATAATAAAGGGCAACTGGCAAGAATATTTATAAATGAATGTTTTGTTGCTTTTGTTAACTGGTGCACTGATGAAAGGATTGTACGAGAAACTTTTAAAATCTTTAAAAGATAAACTCTTTAATTAAGGTTAACTTGTATTTATTTATGATCTACACAACTTACTTGTGTTTTACTATTTATCTTATCTTATCTTATCTGTTTCAAACGCTCCTTCTATACAGAAGATTATTGCGTCCTACGCTTATCTATGTTGTTTTTTTAAAATTAAACGACTTCTTACAGTCAAAACCCTCTTATTGTTATAAATTATATATAAACTAGTGTATTACCCGTCAAAAATAACGGAAGTTTTCAAACTAAATACATTTCAGCTGAAATCTATTTATTTTGAAAAAATACACATCAGAATAAAAAATAATGTAATACAGAACTTTCATTTATTTTTATTTTATTCATTTATTTTCATATTGAACAATTTTATGCGGAATGTTAGAAACGAGTTATTTTTGGTGCAGTAATTTGGTGCGCTGCTTTCTAAAATTAGTAGCGTCATGGACAGACATGGCAGACAGACGTGATAGAGATTGCAAATTGTGTATATTGATACTTATCGAACTTCAAATAGGTTAAATGTGTCAATTTTTAATGCTGGTACATGTGTACAAATTTACTGTAGAGGAAAGTTTAGAAATAAATTGAAAAAAATTGCCAAGGTTGTGGTGGAAAAAACACAGCATTTAGCAAACAAATGATGAATTAACTCATTAATGTTTGTTTTCAAAGGAGGAAACTATTTTTTTTAATTAAGTTAATCTGGTGCTACATGATTGGTTGTATGCTTATGGCTGCCTTGGGAGAGAAAAAAAAAGTTAAAAGATATTAAAATACCCATCAAAAGAGTATCATCTATTCATTTATTGTGAAACCTTTAAAAATATCATTTAATCAATTTTACACGTATGCCAAAAGCAAAAATACCTACGAGTACGAAAGCCTCGGACTAAGGATGACGCTAATTCAAGGGAAACAGGGTAAAGGTAAATGTCCCTAACACTAGTATTAGTATTAACAACACAGATAAATATTCATGTTAAATGATAACTACACTAAACGATCCTTTTTTTTAAATATGCCGCAATTTTGTTTTATGGAAATAATAATATTAATGAACATGTAGTAAATTTTCAATGTAAAATGTGAAATATCAAAATATTTTCAATATTAAATTCAAATTAAAAAAAAATTAAACTCTTTTTTTTCTAATTGAAAAGATGTGAGATCGCGTACATGGGAAAGTTTGGATTTTTAAGTCAAAGGGTGCAACATCAATGTGTCGATCATTATGGCTCCAATAGACGTTGAGGGGTTGGTTGGTTCACGCCATCAATGTGTCGATCATTATGACTCCAATAGACGTTGAGGGGTTGGTTGGTTCACGCCATCAATGTGTCGATCATTATGGCTCCAATAGACGTTGAGGGGTTGGTTGGTTCACACCATCAATGTGTCGATCATTATGGCTCCAATAGACGTTGAGGGGTTGGTTGGTTCACGACATCAATGTGTCGATCATTATACTCCAATACACGTTGAGGGGTTGGTTGGTTCACACCATCAATGTGTCGATCATTATGGCTCCAATAGACGTTGAGGGGTTGGTTGGTTCACACCATCAATGTGTCGATCATTATGGCTCCAATAGACGTTGAGGGGTTGGTTGGTTCACGCCATCAATGTGTCGATCATTATGGCTCCAATAGACGTTGAGGGGTTGGTTGGTTCACGACATCAATGTGTCGATCATTATGGCTCCAATAGACGTTGAGGGGTTGGTTGGTTCACGACATCAATGTGTCGATCATTATGGCTCCAATAGACGTTGAGGGGTTGGTTGGTTCACGACATCAATGTGTCGATCATTATGGCTCCAATAGACGTTGAGGGGTTGGTTGGTTCACGACATCAATGTGTCGATCATTATGGCTCCAATAGACGTTGAGGGGTTGGTTGGTTCACGACATCAATGTGTCGATCATTATGGCTCCAATAGACGTTGAGGGGTTGGTTGGTTCACGACATCAATGTGTCGATCATTATACTCCAATACACGTTGAGGGGTTGGTTGGTTCACGACATCAATGTGTCGATCATTATGGCTCCAATAGACGTTGAGGGGTTGGTTGGTTCACGACATCAATGTGTCGATCATTATACTCCAATACACGTTGAGGGGTTGGTTGGTTCACGACATCAATGTGTCGATCATTATACTCCAATACACGTTGAGGGGTTGGTTGGTTCACACCATCAATGTGTCGATCATTATACTCCAATACACGTTGAGGGGTTGGTTGGTTCACGACATCAATGTGTCGATCATTATGGCTCCAATAGACGTTGAGGGGTTGGTTGGTTCACGACATCAATGTGTCGATCATTATGGCTCCAATAGACGTTGAGGGGTTGGTTGGTTCACGACATCAATGTGTCGATCATTATACTCCAATACACGTTGAGGGGTTGGTTGGTTCACGACATCAATGTGTCGATCATTATGGCTCCAATAGACGTTGAGGGGTTGGTTGGTTCACGACATCAATGTGTCGATCATTATGACTCCAATAGACGTTGAGGGGTTGGTTGGTTCACGACATCAATGTGTCGATCATTATGACTCCAATACACGTTGAGGGGTTGGTTGGTTCACGCCATCAATGTGTCGATCATTATGGCTCCAATACACGTTGAGGGGTTGGTTGGTTCACGACATCAATGTGTCGATCATTATGGCTCCAATAGACGTTGAGGGGTTGGTTGGTTCACGCCATCAATGTGTCGATCATTATGGCTCCAATAGACGTTGAGGGGTTGGTTGGTTCACGACATCAATGTGTCGATCATTCATTATGACTCCAATACACGTTGAGGGGTTGGTTGGTTCACGACATCAATGTGTCGATCATTATGGCTCCAATAGACGTTGAGGGGTTGGTTGGTTCACGACATCAATGTGTCGATCATTATGGCTCCAATAGACGTTGAGGGGTTGGTTGGTTCACGACATCAATGTGTCGATCATTATGGCTCCAATAGACGTTGAGGGGTTGGTTGGTTCACGACATCAATGTGTCGATCATTATGACTCCAATACACGTTGAGGGGTTGGTTGGTTCACACCATCAATGTGTCGATCATTATGACTCCAATACACGTTGAGGGGTTGGTTGGTTCACGCCATCAATGTGTCGATCATTATGGCTCCAATACACGTTGAGGGGTTGGTTGGTTCACGACATCAATGTGTCGATCATTATGGCTCCAATAGACGTTGAGGGGTTGGTTGGTTCACGCCATCAATGTGTCGATCATTATGGCTCCAATAGACGTTGAGGGGTTGGTTGGTTCACGACATCAATGTGTCGATCATTCATTATGACTCCAATACACGTTGAGGGGTTGGTTGGTTCACGACATCAATGTGTCGATCATTATGGCTCCAATAGACGTTGAGGGGTTGGTTGGTTCACGACATCAATGTGTCGATCATTATGGCTCCAATACACGTTGAGGGGTTGGTTGGTTCACGACATCAATGTGTCGATCATTATACTCCAATACACGTTGAGGGGTTGGTTGGTTCACACCATCAATGTGTCGATCATTATACTCCAATACACGTTGAGGGGTTGGTTGGTTCACACCATCAATGTGTCGATCATTCATTATGACTCCAATACACGTTGAGGGGTTGGTTGGTTCACGACATCAATGTGTCGATCATTATACTCCAATACACGTTGAGGGGTTGGTTGGTTCACACCATCAATGTGTCGATCATTCATTATGACTCCAATACACGTTGAGGGGTTGGTTGGTTCACGACATCAATGTGTCGATCATTATGGCTCCAATAGACGTTGAGGGGTTGGTTGGTTCACGACATCAATGTGTCGATCATTATGGCTCCAATAGACGTTGAGGGGTTGGTTGGTTCACGACATCAATGTGTCGATCATTATACTCCAATACACGTTGAGGGGTTGGTTGGTTCACGACATCAATGTGTCGATCATTATGGCTCCAATAGACGTTGAGGGGTTGGTTGGTTCACGACATCAATGTGTCGATCATTATGACTCCAATAGACGTTGAGGGGTTGGTTGGTTCACGACATCAATGTGTCGATCATTCATTATGACTCCAATACACGTTGAGGGGTTGGTTGGTTCACGACATCAATGTGTCGATCATTATGGCTCCAATAGACGTTGAGGGGTTGGTTGGTTCACGACATCAATGTGTCGATCATTATGGCTCCAATAGACGTTGAGGGGTTGGTTGGTTCACGACATCAATGTGTCGATCATTATACTCCAATACACGTTGAGGGGTTGGTTGGTTCACACCATCAATGTGTCGATCATTATACTCCAATACACGTTGAGGGGTTGGTTGGTTCACACCATCAATGTGTCGATCATTCATTATGACTCCAATACACGTTGAGGGGTTGGTTGGTTCACGACATCAATGTGTCGATCATTATACTCCAATACACGTTGAGGGGTTGGTTGGTTCACACCATCAATGTGTCGATCATTCATTATGACTCCAATACACGTTGAGGGGTTGGTTGGTTCACGCCATCAATGTGTCGATCATTATACTCCAATACACGTTGAGGGGTTGGTTGGTTCACGCCATCAATGTGTCGATCATTATACTCCAATACACGTTGAGGGGTTGGTTGGTTCACACCATCAATGTGTCGATCATTATACTCCAATACACGTTGAGGGGTTGGTTGGTTCACACCATCAATGTGTCGATCATTATACTCCAATACACGTTGAGGGGTTGGTTGGTTCACACCATCAATGTGTCGATCATTATGGCTCCAATAGACGTTGAGGGGTTGGTTGGTTCACGACATCAATGTGTCGATCATTATACTCCAATACACGTTGAGGGGTTGGTTGGTTCACACCATCAATGTGTCGATCATTATGGCTCCAATAGACGTTGAGGGGTTGGTTGGTTCACGCCATCAATGTGTCGATCATTATGGCTCCAATAGACGTTGAGGGGTTGGTTGGTTCACACCATCAATGTGTCGATCATTATGGCTCCAATAGACGTTGAGGGGTTGGTTGGTTCACACCATCAATGTGTCGATCATTATACTCCAATACACGTTGAGGGGTTGGTTGGTTCACACCATCAATGTGTCGATCATTATGGCTCCAATAGACGTTGAGGGGTTGGTTGGTTCACGACATCAATGTGTCGATCATTATACTCCAATACACGTTGAGGGGTTGGTTGGTTCACACCATCAATGTGTCGATCATTATGGCTCCAATAGACGTTGAGGGGTTGGTTGGTTCACGCCATCAATGTGTCGATCATTATGGCTCCAATAGACGTTGAGGGGTTGGTTGGTTCACACCATCAATGTGTCGATCATTATACTCCAATACACGTTGAGGGGTTGGTTGGTTCACGACATCAATGTGTCGATCATTATGGCTCCAATAGACGTTGAGGGGTTGGTTGGTTCACACCATCAATGTGTCGATCATTATGGCTCCAATAGACGTTGAGGGGTTGGTTGGTTCACGCCATCAATGTGTCGATCATTATGGCTCCAATAGACGTTGAGGGGTTGGTTGGTTCACGACATCAATGTGTCGATCATTATGGCTCCAATAGACGTTGAGGGGTTGGTTGGTTCACGACATCAATGTGTCGATCATTATGGCTCCAATAGACGTTGAGGGGTTGGTTGGTTCACGACATCAATGTGTCGATCATTATACTCCAATACACGTTGAGGGGTTGGTTGGTTCACGACATCAATGTGTCGATCATTATACTCCAATACACGTTGAGGGGTTGGTTGGTTCACACCATCAATGTGTCGATCATTATGGCTCCAATAGACGTTGAGGTGTTGGTTGGTTCACGACATCAATGTGTCGATCATTATACTCCAATACACGTTGAGGGGTTGGTTGGTTCACACCATCAATGTGTCGATCATTATACTCCAATACACGTTGAGGGGTTGGTTGGTTCACACCATCAATGTGTCGATCATTATACTCCAATAGACGTTGAGGGGTTGGTTGGTTCACGCCATCAATGTGTCGATCATTATACTCCAATACACGTTGAGGGGTTGGTTGGTTCACGACATCAATGTGTCGATCATTATACTCCAATACACGTTGAGGGGTTGGTTGGTTCACGACATCAATGTGTCGATCATTATACTCCAATACACGTTGAGGGGTTGGTTGGTTCACGCCATCAATGTGTCGATCATTATACTCCAATACACGTTGAGGGGTTGGTTGGTTCACACCATCAATGTGTCGATCATTATACTCCAATACACGTTGAGGGGTTGGTTGGTTCACACCATCAATGTGTCGATCATTCATTATGACTCCAATACACGTTGAGGGGTTGGTTGGTTCACGACATCAATGTGTCGATCATTATACTCCAATACACGTTGAGGGGTTGGTTGGTTCACACCATCAATGTGTCGATCATTCATTATGACTCCAATACACGTTGAGGGGTTGGTTGGTTCACGACATCAATGTGTCGATCATTATGGCTCCAATAGACGTTGAGGGGTTGGTTGGTTCACGACATCAATGTGTCGATCATTATGGCTCCAATAGACGTTGAGGGGTTGGTTGGTTCACGACATCAATGTGTCGATCATTATACTCCAATACACGTTGAGGGGTTGGTTGGTTCACGACATCAATGTGTCGATCATTATGGCTCCAATAGACGTTGAGGGGTTGGTTGGTTCACGACATCAATGTGTCGATCATTATGACTCCAATAGACGTTGAGGGGTTGGTTGGTTCACGACATCAATGTGTCGATCATTATGACTCCAATACACGTTGAGGGGTTGGTTGGTTCACGACATCAATGTGTCGATCATTATGGCTCCAATAGACGTTGAGGGGTTGGTTGGTTCACGACATCAATGTGTCGATCATTATGGCTCCAATAGACGTTGAGGGGTTGGTTGGTTCACGACATCAATGTGTCGATCATTATACTCCAATACACGTTGAGGGGTTGGTTGGTTCACACCATCAATGTGTCGATCATTATACTCCAATACACGTTGAGGGGTTGGTTGGTTCACACCATCAATGTGTCGATCATTCATTATGACTCCAATACACGTTGAGGGGTTGGTTGGTTCACGACATCAATGTGTCGATCATTATACTCCAATACACGTTGAGGGGTTGGTTGGTTCACACCATCAATGTGTCGATCATTCATTATGACTCCAATACACGTTGAGGGGTTGGTTGGTTCACGCCATCAATGTGTCGATCATTATACTCCAATACACGTTGAGGGGTTGGTTGGTTCACGCCATCAATGTGTCGATCATTATACTCCAATACACGTTGAGGGGTTGGTTGGTTCACACCATCAATGTGTCGATCATTATACTCCAATACACGTTGAGGGGTTGGTTGGTTCACACCATCAATGTGTCGATCATTATACTCCAATACACGTTGAGGGGTTGGTTGGTTCACACCATCAATGTGTCGATCATTATGGCTCCAATAGACGTTGAGGGGTTGGTTGGTTCACGACATCAATGTGTCGATCATTATACTCCAATACACGTTGAGGGGTTGGTTGGTTCACACCATCAATGTGTCGATCATTATGGCTCCAATAGACGTTGAGGGGTTGGTTGGTTCACGCCATCAATGTGTCGATCATTATGGCTCCAATAGACGTTGAGGGGTTGGTTGGTTCACACCATCAATGTGTCGATCATTATGGCTCCAATAGACGTTGAGGGGTTGGTTGGTTCACACCATCAATGTGTCGATCATTATACTCCAATACACGTTGAGGGGTTGGTTGGTTCACACCATCAATGTGTCGATCATTATGGCTCCAATAGACGTTGAGGGAGTTGGTTGGTTCACGACATCAATGTGTCGATCATTATACTCCAATACACGTTGAGGGGTTGGTTGGTTCACACCATCAATGTGTCGATCATTATGGCTCCAATAGACGTTGAGGGGTTGGTTGGTTCACGCCATCAATGTGTCGATCATTATGGCTCCAATAGACGTTGAGGGGTTGGTTGGTTCACACCATCAATGTGTCGATCATTATACTCCAATACACGTTGAGGGGTTGGTTGGTTCACGACATCAATGTGTCGATCATTATGGCTCCAATAGACGTTGAGGGGTTGGTTGGTTCACGACCATCAATGTGTCGATCATTATGGCTCCAATAGACGTTGAGGGGTTGGTTGGTTCACGCCATCAATGTGTCGATCATTATGGCTCCAATAGACGTTGAGGGGTTGGTTGGTTCACGACATCAATGTGTCGATCATTATGGCTCCAATAGACGTTGAGGGGTTGGTTGGTTCACGACATCAATGTGTCGATCATTATGGCTCCAATAGACGTTGAGGGGTTGGTTGGTTCACGACATCAATGTGTCGATCATTATACTCCAATACACGTTGAGGGGTTGGTTGGTTCACGACATCAATGTGTCGATCATTATACTCCAATACACGTTGAGGGGTTGGTTGGTTCACACCATCAATGTGTCGATCATTATGGCTCCAATAGACGTTGAGGGTGTTGGTTGGTTCACGACATCAATGTGTCGATCATTATACTCCAATACACGTTGAGGGGTTGGTTGGTTCACACCATCAATGTGTCGATCATTATACTCCAATACACGTTGAGGGGTTGGTTGGTTCACGACCATCAATGTGTCGATCATTATACTCCAATAGACGTTGAGGGGTTGGTTGGTTCACGCCATCAATGTGTCGATCATTATACTCCAATACACGTTGAGGGGTTGGTTGGTTCACGACATCAATGTGTCGATCATTATACTCCAATACACGTTGAGGGGTTGGTTGGTTCACGACATCAATGTGTCGATCATTATACTCCAATACACGTTGAGGGGTTGGTTGGTTCACGCCATCAATGTGTCGATCATTATACTCCAATACACGTTGAGGGGTTGGTTGGTTCACGACATCAATGTGTCGATCATTATACTCCAATACACGTTGAGGGGTTGGTTGGTTCACGACATCAATGTGTCGATCATTATACTCCAATACACGTTGAGGGGTTGGTTGGTTCACGACATCAATGTGTCGATCATTATACTCCAATACACGTTGAGGGGTTGGTTGGTTCACGCCATCAATGTGTCGATCATTATGACTCCAATACACGTTGAGGGGTTGGTTGGTTCACGACATCAATGTGTCGATCATTATACTCCAATACACGTTGAGGGGTTGGTTGGTTCACACCATCAATGTGTCGATCATTATGGCTCCAATAGACGTTGAGGGGTTGGTTGGTTCACGACATCAATGTGTCGATCATTATGGCTCCAATAGACGTTGAGGGGTTGGTTGGTTCACGACATCAATGTGTCGATCATTATGACTCCAATACACGTTGAGGGGTTGGTTGGTTCACGACATCAATGTGTCGATCATTATGGCTCCAATAGACGTTGAGGGGTTGGTTGGTTCACGACATCAATGTGTCGATCATTATGACTCCAATACACGTTGAGGGGTTGGTTGGTTCACGACATCAATGTGTCGATCATTATACTCCAATACACGTTGAGGGGTTGGTTGGTTCACGACATCAATGTGTCGATCATTATGACTCCAATACACGTTGAGGGGTTGGTTGGTTCACGACATCAATGTGTCGATCATTATGGCTCCAATAGACGTTGAGGGGTTGGTTGGTTCACGACATCAATGTGTCGATCATTATGGCTCCAATAGACGTTGAGGGGTTGGTTGGTTCACGACATCAATGTGTCGATCATTATGGCTCCAATAGACGTTGAGGGGTTGGTTGGTTCACGACATCAATGTGTCGATCATTATGACTCCAATACACGTTGAGGGGTTGGTTGGTTCACGACATCAATGTGTCGATCATTATGACTCCAATACACGTTGAGGGGTTGGTTGGTTCACGACATCAATGTGTCGATCATTATACTCCAATACACGTTGAGGGGTTGGTTGGTTCACGACATCAATGTGTCGATCATTATGACTCCAATACACGTTGAGGGGTTGGTTGGTTCACGACATCAATGTGTCGATCATTATGACTCCAATACACGTTGAGGGGTTGGTTGGTTCACGACATCAATGTGTCGATCATTATACTCCAATACACGTTGAGGGGTTGGTTGGTTCACGACCATCAATGTGTCGATCATTATGACTCCAATACACGTTGAGGGGTTGGTTGGTTCACGCCATCAATGTGTCGATCATTATACTCCAATACACGTTGAGGGGTTGGTTGGTTCACGACATCAATGTGTCGATCATTATACTCCAATACACGTTGAGGGGTTGGTTGGTTCACGACATCAATGTGTCGATCATTATACTCCAATACACGTTGAGGGGTTGGTTGGTTCACGACATCAATGTGTCGATCATTATACTCCAATAGACGTTGAGGGGTTGGTTGGTTCACGCCATCAATGTGTCGATCATTATGACTCCAATACACGTTGAGGGGTTGGTTGGTTCACGACCATCAATGTGTCGATCATTATTATGACTCCAATACACGTTGAGGGGTTGGTTGGTTCACGACATCAATGTGTCGATCATTATGACTCCAATAGACGTTGAGGGGTTGGTTGGTTCACGACATCAATGTGTCGATCATTATGACTCCAATAGACGTTGAGGGGTTGGTTGGTTCACGACATCAATGTGTCGATCATTATGGCTCCAATAGACGTTGAGGGGTTGGTTGGTTCACGACATCAATGTGTCGATCATTATGACTCCAATAGACGTTGAGGGGTTGGTTGGTTCACGACATCAATGTGTCGATCATTATGGCTCCAATAGACGTTGAGGGGTTGGTTGGTTCACGACATCAATGTGTCGATCATTATGACTCCAATAGACGTTGAGGGGTTGGTTGGTTCACGACATCAATGTGTCGATCATTATGACTCCAATACACGTTGAGGGGTTGGTTGGTTCACGACATCAATGTGTCGATCATTATGGCTCCAATAGACGTTGAGGGGTTGGTTGGTTCACGACATCAATGTGTCGATCATTATGGCTCCAATAGACGTTGAGGGGTTGGTTGGTTCACGACATCAATGTGTCGATCATTATACTCCAATACACGTTGAGGGGTTGGTTGGTTCACGACCATCAATGTGTCGATCATTATACTCCAATACACGTTGAGGGGTTGGTTGGTTCACACCATCAATGTGTCGATCATTCATTATGACTCCAATACACGTTGAGGGGTTGGTTGGTTCACGACATCAATGTGTCGATCATTATACTCCAATACACGTTGAGGGGTTGGTTGGTTCACACCATCAATGTGTCGATCATTCATTATGACTCCAATACACGTTGAGGGGTTGGTTGGTTCACGCCATCAATGTGTCGATCATTATACTCCAATACACGTTGAGGGGTTGGTTGGTTCACGCCATCAATGTGTCGATCATTATACTCCAATACACGTTGAGGGGTTGGTTGGTTCACACCATCAATGTGTCGATCATTATACTCCAATACACGTTGAGGGGTTGGTTGGTTCACACCATCAATGTGTCGATCATTATACTCCAATACACGTTGAGGGGTTGGTTGGTTCACACCATCAATGTGTCGATCATTATGGCTCCAATAGACGTTGAGGGGTTGGTTGGTTCACGACATCAATGTGTCGATCATTATACTCCAATACACGTTGAGGGGTTGGTTGGTTCACACCATCAATGTGTCGATCATTATGGCTCCAATAGACGTTGAGGGGTTGGTTGGTTCACGCCATCAATGTGTCGATCATTATGGCTCCAATAGACGTTGAGGGGTTGGTTGGTTCACACCATCAATGTGTCGATCATTATGGCTCCAATAGACGTTGAGGGGTTGGTTGGTTCACACCATCAATGTGTCGATCATTATACTCCAATACACGTTGAGGGGTTGGTTGGTTCACACCATCAATGTGTCGATCATTATGGCTCCAATAGACGTTGAGGGGTTGGTTGGTTCACGACATCAATGTGTCGATCATTATACTCCAATACACGTTGAGGGGTTGGTTGGTTCACACCATCAATGTGTCGATCATTATGGCTCCAATAGACGTTGAGGGGTTGGTTGGTTCACGCCATCAATGTGTCGATCATTATGGCTCCAATAGACGTTGAGGGGTTGGTTGGTTCACACCATCAATGTGTCGATCATTATACTCCAATACACGTTGAGGGGTTGGTTGGTTCACGACATCAATGTGTCGATCATTATGGCTCCAATAGACGTTGAGGGGTTGGTTGGTTCACACCATCAATGTGTCGATCATTATGGCTCCAATAGACGTTGAGGGGTTGGTTGGTTCACGCCATCAATGTGTCGATCATTATGGCTCCAATAGACGTTGAGGGGTTGGTTGGTTCACGACATCAATGTGTCGATCATTATGGCTCCAATAGACGTTGAGGGGTTGGTTGGTTCACGACATCAATGTGTCGATCATTATGGCTCCAATAGACGTTGAGGGGTTGGTTGGTTCACGACATCAATGTGTCGATCATTATACTCCAATACACGTTGAGGGGTTGGTTGGTTCACGACATCAATGTGTCGATCATTATACTCCAATACACGTTGAGGGGTTGGTTGGTTCACACCATCAATGTGTCGATCATTATGGCTCCAATAGACGTTGAGGGTGTTGGTTGGTTCACGACATCAATGTGTCGATCATTATACTCCAATACACGTTGAGGGGTTGGTTGGTTCACACCATCAATGTGTCGATCATTATACTCCAATAGACGTTGAGGGGTTGGTTGGTTCACGACATCAATGTGTCGATCATTATACTCCAATAGACGTTGAGGGGTTGGTTGGTTCACGCCATCAATGTGTCGATCATTATACTCCAATACACGTTGAGGGGTTGGTTGGTTCACGACATCAATGTGTCGATCATTATACTCCAATACACGTTGAGGGGTTGGTTGGTTCACGACATCAATGTGTCGATCATTATACTCCAATACACGTTGAGGGGTTGGTTGGTTCACGCCATCAATGTGTCGATCATTATACTCCAATACACGTTGAGGGGTTGGTTGGTTCACGACATCAATGTGTCGATCATTATACTCCAATACACGTTGAGGGGTTGGTTGGTTCACGACATCAATGTGTCGATCATTATACTCCAATACACGTTGAGGGGTTGGTTGGTTCACGACATCAATGTGTCGATCATTATACTCCAATACACGTTGAGGGGTTGGTTGGTTCACGCCATCAATGTGTCGATCATTATGACTCCAATACACGTTGAGAGGGTTGGTTGGTTCACGACATCAATGTGTCGATCATTATACTCCAATACACGTTGAGGGGTTGGTTGGTTCACACCATCAATGTGTCGATCATTATGGCTCCAATAGACGTTGAGGGGTTGGTTGGTTCACGACATCAATGTGTCGATCATTATGGCTCCAATAGACGTTGAGGGGTTGGTTGGTTCACGACATCAATGTGTCGATCATTATGACTCCAATACACGTTGAGGGGTTGGTTGGTTCACGACATCAATGTGTCGATCATTATGGCTCCAATAGACGTTGAGGGGTTGGTTGGTTCACGACATCAATGTGTCGATCATTATGACTCCAATACACGTTGAGGGGTTGGTTGGTTCACGACATCAATGTGTCGATCATTATACTCCAATACACGTTGAGGGGTTGGTTGGTTCACGACATCAATGTGTCGATCATTATACTCCAATACACGTTGAGGGGTTGGTTGGTTCACGACATCAATGTGTCGATCATTATGGCTCCAATAGACGTTGAGGGGTTGGTTGGTTCACGACATCAATGTGTCGATCATTATGGCTCCAATAGACGTTGAGGGGTTGGTTGGTTCACGACATCAATGTGTCGATCATTATGGCTCCAATAGACGTTGAGGGGTTGGTTGGTTCACGACATCAATGTGTCGATCATTCATTATGACTCCAATACACGTTGAGGGGTTGGTTGGTTAACGACATCAATGTGTCGATCATTATGGCTCCAATAGACGTTGAGGGGTTGGTTGGTTCACGACATCAATGTGTCGATCATTATACTCCAATACACGTTGAGGGGTTGGTTGGTTCACGCCATCAATGTGTCGATCATTATGACTCCAATACACGTTGAGAGGTTGGTTGGTTCACGACATCAATGTGTCGATCATTATGGCTCCAATAGACGTTGAGGGGTTGGTTGGTTCACGACATCAATGTGTCGATCATTATACTCCAATAGACGTTGAGGGGTTGGTTGGTTCACGCCATCAATGTGTCGATCATTCATTATGACTCCAATACACGTTGAGGGGTTGGTTGGTTCACGCCATCAATGTGTCGATCATTATACTCCAATACACGTTGAGGGGTTGGTTGGTTCACGCCATCAATGTGTCGATCATTATACTCCAATAGACGTTGAGGGGTTGGTTGGTTCACGACATCAATGTGTCGATCATTATACTCCAATACACGTTGAGGGGTTGGTTGGTTCACGACATCAATGTGTCGATCATTATACTCCAATAGACGTTGAGGGGTTGGTTGGTTCACGCCATCAATGTGTCGATCATTCATTATGACTCCAATACACGTTGAGGGGTTGGTTGGTTCACGACATCAATGTGTCGATCATTATACTCCAATAGACGTTGAGGGGTTGGTTGGTTCACGACATCAATGTGTCGATCATTCATTATGACTCCAATACACGTTGAGGGGTTGGTTGGTTCACGACATCAATGTGTCGATCATTATACTCCAATAGACGTTGAGGGGTTGGTTGGTTCACGCCATCAATGTGTCGATCATTCATTATGACTCCAATACACGTTGAGGGGTTGGTTGGTTCACGCCATCAATGTGTCGATCATTATACTCCAATAGACGTTGAGGGGTTGGTTGGTTCACGACATCAATGTGTCGATCATTATGGCTCCAATAGACGTTGAGGGGTTGGTTGGTTCACGACATCAATGTGTCGATCATTATGGCTCCAATAGACGTTGAGGGGTTGGTTGGTTCACGACATCACTGTGTCGATCATTATACTCCAATAGACGTTGAGGGGTTGGTTGGTTCACGACATCAATGTGTCGATCATTATACTCCAATACACGTTGAGGGGTTGGTTGGTTCACGACATCAATGTGTCGATCATTATACTCCAATAGACGTTGAGGGGTTGGTTGGTTCACGACATCAATGTGTCGATCATTATACTCCAATACACGTTGAGGGGTTGGTTGGTTCACACCATCAATGTGTCGATCATTATACTCCAATACACGTTGAGGGGTTGGTTGGTTCACGCCATCAATGTGTCGATCATTATACTCCAATACACGTTGAGGGGTTGGTTGGTTCACGACATCAATGTGTCGATCATTCATTATGACTCCAATACACGTTGAGGGGTTGGTTGGTTCACGACATCAATGTGTCGATCATTATGACTCCAATACACGTTGAGAGGTTGGTTGGTTCACGACATCAATGTGTCGATCATTATGGCTCCAATAGACGTTGAGGGGTTGGTTGGTTCACGACATCAATGTGTCGATCATTATACTCCAATAGACGTTGAGGGGTTGGTTGGTTCACGCCATCAATGTGTCGATCATTCATTATGACTCCAATACACGTTGAGGGGTTGGTTGGTTCACGCCATCAATGTGTCGATCATTATACTCCAATACACGTTGAGGGGTTGGTTGGTTCACGACATCAATGTGTCGATCATTCATTATGACTCCAATAGACGTTGAGGGGTTGGTTGGTTCACGCCATCAATGTGTCGATCATTATACTCCAATAGACGTTGAGGGGTTGGTTGGTTCACGACATCAATGTGTCGATCATTATACTCCAATACACGTTGAGGGGTTGGTTGGTTCACGACATCAATGTGTCGATCATTATACTCCAATAGACGTTGAGGGGTTGGTTGGTTCACGCCATCAATGTGTCGATCATTCATTATGACTCCAATACACGTTGAGGGGTTGGTTGGTTCACGACATCAATGTGTCGATCATTCATTATGACTCCAATACACGTTGAGGGGTTGGTTGGTTCACGACATCAATGTGTCGATCATTATACTCCAATAGACGTTGAGGGGTTGGTTGGTTCACGCCATCAATGTGTCGATCATTCATTATGACTCCAATACACGTTGAGGGGTTGGTTGGTTCACGCCATCAATGTGTCGATCATTATACTCCAATAGACGTTGAGGGGTTGGTTGGTTCACGACATCAATGTGTCGATCATTATGGCTCCAATAGACGTTGAGGGGTTGGTTGGTTCACGACATCAATGTGTCGATCATTATGGCTCCAATAGACGTTGAGGGGTTGGTTGGTTCACGACATCAATGTGTCGATCATTATACTCCAATAGACGTTGAGGGGTTGGTTGGTTCACGACATCAATGTGTCGATCATTATACTCCAATACACGTTGAGGGGTTGGTTGGTTCACGACATCAATGTGTCGATCATTATACTCCAATAGACGTTGAGGGGTTGGTTGGTTCACGACATCAATGTGTCGATCATTATACTCCAATACACGTTGAGGGGTTGGTTGGTTCACACCATCAATGTGTCGATCATTATACTCCAATACACGTTGAGGGGTTGGTTGGTTCACGCCATCAATGTGTCGATCATTATACTCCAATACACGTTGAGGGGTTGGTTGGTTCACGACATCAATGTGTCGATCATTCATTATGACTCCAATACACGTTGAGGGGTTGGTTGGTTCACGACATCAATGTGTCGATCATTATGACTCCAATAGACGTTGAGGGGTTGGTTGGTTCACGACATCAATGTGTCGATCATTATGACTCCAATACACGTTGAGGGGTTGGTTGGTTCACGACATCAATGTGTCGATCATTATACTCCAATACACGTTGAGGGGTTGGTTGGTTCACACCATCAATGTGTCGATCATTATACTCCAATACACGTTGAGGGGTTGGTTGGTTCACACCATCAATGTGTCGATCATTATACTCCAATAGACGTTGAGGGGTTGGTTGGTTCACGACATCAATGTGTCGATCATTCATTATGACTCCAATACACGTTGAGGGGTTGGTTGGTTCACGACATCAATGTGTCGATCATTATGACTCCAATACACGTTGAGGGGTTGGTTGGTTCACGACATCAATGTGTCGATCATTATGACTCCAATACACGTTGAGGGGTTGGTTGGTTCACGACATCAATGTGTCGATCATTATACTCCAATACACGTTGAGGGGTTGGTTGGTTCACGACATCAATGTGTCGATCATTATGACTCCAATACACGTTGAGGGGTTGGTTGGTTCACGACATCAATGTGTCGATCATTATACTCCAATACACGTTGAGGGGTTGGTTGGTTCACACCATCAATGTGTCGATCATTATGGCTCCAATAGACGTTGAGGGGTTGGTTGGTTCACGACATCAATGTGTCGATCATTATGGCTCCAAAAGACGTTGAGGGGTTGGTTGGTTCACGCCATCAATGTGTCGATCATTATGGCTCCAATAGACGTTGAGGGGTTGGTTGGTTCACGACATCAATGTGTCGATCATTATGGCTCCAATAGACGTTGAGGGGTTGGTTGGTTCACGACATCAATGTGTCGATCATTATGGCTCCAATACACGTTGAGGGGTTGGTTGGTTCACGACATCAATGTGTCGATCATTATGGCTCCAATAGACGTTGAGGGGTTGGTTGGTTCACACCATCAATGTGTCGATCATTATACTCCAATACACGTTGAGGGGTTGGTTGGTTCACGACATCAATGTGTCGATCATTATGGCTCCAATAGACGTTGAGGGGTTGGTTGGTTCACGACATCAATGTGTCGATCATTATACTCCAATACACGTTGAGGGGTTGGTTGGTTCACGACATCAATGTGTCGATCATTATGGCTCCAATACACGTTGAGGGGTTGGTTGGTTCACGACATCAATGTGTCGATCATTATGGCTCCAATAGACGTTGAGGGGTTGGTTGGTTCACGACATCAATGTGTCGATCATTATGGCTCCAATAGACGTTGAGGGGTTGGTTGGTTCACACCATCAATGTGTCGATCATTATACTCCAATACACGTTGAGGGGTTGGTTGGTTCACGACATCAATGTGTCGATCATTATGGCTCCAATAGACGTTGAGGGGTTGGTTGGTTCACGACATCAATGTGTCGATCATTATACTCCAATACACGTTGAGGGGTTGGTTGGTTCACGACATCAATGTGTCGATCATTATGGCTCCAATACACGTTGAGGGGTTGGTTGGTTCACGACATCAATGTGTCGATCATTATGGCTCCAATAGACGTTGAGGGGTTGGTTGGTTCACGACATCAATGTGTCGATCATTATGACTCCAATACACGTTGAGGGGTTGGTTGGTTCACGACATCAATGTGTCGATCATTATGGCTCCAATAGACGTTGAGGGGTTGGTTGGTTCACGACATCAATGTGTCGATCATTATGGCTCCAATAGACGTTGAGGGGTTGGTTGGTTCACGCCATCAATGTGTCGATCATTATACTCCAATACACGTTGAGGGGTTGGTTGGTTCACGACATCAATGTGTCGATCATTATACTCCAATACACGTTGAGGGGTTGGTTGGTTCACGCCATCAATGTGTCGATCATTATGGCTCCAATACACGTTGAGGGGTTGGTTGGTTCACACCATCAATGTGTCGATCATTATACTCCAATACACGTTGAGGGGTTGGTTGGTTCACGACATCAATGTGTCGATCATTATGGCTCCAATAGACGTTGAGGGGTTGGTTGGTTCACGACATCAATGTGTCGATCATTATGACTCCAATAGACGTTGAGGGGTTGGTTGGTTCACGCCATCAATGTGTCGATCATTATGGCTCCAATAGACGTTGAGGGGTTGGTTGGTTCACGACATCAATGTGTCGATCATTATACTCCAATACACGTTGAGGGGTTGGTTGGTTCACGACATCAATGTGTCGATCATTATACTCCAATACACGTTGAGGGGTTGGTTGGTTCACGACATCAATGTGTCGATCATTATGGCTCCAATAGACGTTGAGGGGTTGGTTGGTTCACGACATCAATGTGTCGATCATTATGACTCCAATACACGTTGAGGGGTTGGTTGGTTCACGACATCAATGTGTCGATCATTATACTCCAATACACGTTGAGGGGTTGGTTGGTTCACGACATCAATGTGTCGATCATTATACTCCAATACACGTTGAGGGGTTGGTTGGTTCACGACATCAATGTGTCGATCATTATGGCTCCAATAGACGTTGAGGGGTTGGTTGGTTCACGACATCAATGTGTCGATCATTATGGCTCCAATAGACGTTGAGGGGTTGGTTGGTTCACGACATCAATGTGTCGATCATTATGACTCCAATACACGTTGAGGGGTTGGTTGGTTCACACCATCAATGTGTCGATCATTATACTCCAATACACGTTGAGGGGTTGGTTGGTTCACGACATCAATGTGTCGATCATTATGACTCCAATAGACGTTGAGGGGTTGGTTGGTTCACGACATCAATGTGTCGATCATTATACTCCAATACACGTTGAGGGGTTGGTTGGTTCACGCCATCAATGTGTCGATCATTATGGCTCCAATACACGTTGAGGGGTTGGTTGGTTCACGACATCAATGTGTCGATCATTATACTCCAATACACGTTGATGGGTTGGTTGGTTCACACCATCAATGTGTCGATCATTATGGCTCCAATACACGTTGATGGGTTGGTTGGTTCACGACATCAATGTGTCGATCATTATACTCCAATACACGTTGATGGGTTGGTTGGTTCACACCATCAATCTGTCGATCATTATGACTCCAATAGACGTTGAGGGGTTGGTTGGTTCACGACATCAATGTGTCGATCATTATACTCCAATACACGTTGATGGGTTGGTTGGTTCACACCATCAATGTGTCGATCATTATGGCTCCAATACACGTTGATGGGTTGGTTGGTTCACGCCATCAATGTGTCGATCATTATGACTCCAATAGACGTTGAGGGGTTGGTTGGTTCACGCCATCAATGTGTCGATCATTATACTCCAATACACGTTGAGGGGTTGGTTGGTTCACGACATCAATGTGTCGATCATTATGACTCCAATAGACGTTGAGGGGTTGGTTGGTTCACGACATCAATGTGTCGATCATTATACTCCAATACACGTTGAGGGGTTGGTTGGTTCACGCCATCAATGTGTCGATCATTATGGCTCCAATAGACGTTGAGAGGTTGGTTGGTTCACGCCATCAATGTGTCGATCATTATGGCTCCAATAGACGTTGAGAGGTTGGTTGGTTCACGACATCAATGTGTCGATCATTATGGCTCCAATAGACGTTGAGAGGTTGGTTGGTTCACGCCATCAATGTGTCGATCATTATGACTCCAATACACGTTGAGGGGTTGGTTGGTTCACGACATCAATGTGTCGATCATTCATTATTACTCCAATACACGTTGAGGGGTTGGTTGGTTCACGCCATCAATGTGTCGATCATTATACTCCAATACACGTTGAGGGGTTGGTTGGTTCACACCATCAATGTGTCGATCATTATACTCCAATACACGTTGAGGGGTTGGTTGGTTCACACCATCAATGTGTCGATCATTATACTCCAATACACGTTGAGGGGTTGGTTGGTTCACACCATCAATGTGTCGATCATTATACTCCAATACACGTTGAGGGGTTGGTTGGTTCACACCATCAATGTGTCGATCATTATACTCCAATAGACGTTGAGGGGTTGGTTGGTTCACGACATCAATGTGTCGATCATTATACTCCAATACACGTTGAGGGGTTGGTTGGTTCACACCATCAATGTGTCGATCATTATACTCCAATACACGTTGAGGGGTTGGTTGGTTCACGACATCAATGTGTCGATCATTATGGCTCCAATACACGTTGAGGGGTTGGTTGGTTCACGACATCAATGTGTCGATCATTATGACTCCAATACACGTTGAGGGGTTGGTTGGTTCACGACATCAATGTGTCGATCATTATACTCCAATACACGTTGAGGGGTTGGTTGGTTCACGACATCAATGTGTCGATCATTATGGCTCCAATACACGTTGAGGGGTTGGTTGGTTCACGACATCAATGTGTCGATCATTATGACTCCAATACACGTTGAGGGGTTGGTTGGTTCACGACATCAATGTGTCGATCATTATACTCCAATACACGTTGAGGGGTTGGTTGGTTCACGACATCAATGTGTCGATCATTATGACTCCAATACACGTTGAGGGGTTGGTTGGTTCACGACATCAATGTGTCGATCATTATGACTCCAATACACGTTGAGGGGTTGGTTGGTTCACGACATCAATGTGTCGATCATTATACTCCAATACACGTTGAGGGGTTGGTTGGTTCACGACATCAATGTGTCGATCATTATGGCTCCAATACACGTTGAGGGGTTGGTTGGTTCACGACATCAATGTGTCGATCATTATGACTCCAATACACGTTGAGGGGTTGGTTGGTTCACGACATCAATGTGTCGATCATTATACTCCAATACACGTTGAGGGGTTGGTTGGTTCACGACATCAATGTGTCGATCATTATGACTCCAATACACGTTGAGGGGTTGGTTGGTTCACGACATCAATGTGTCGATCATTATGGCTCCAATAGACGTTGAGGGGTTGGTTGGTTCACGACATCAATGTGTCGATCATTATGACTCCAATACACGTTGAGGGGTTGGTTGGTTCACACCATCAATGTGTCGATCATTCATTATGACTCCAATAGACGTTGAGGGGTTGGTTGGTTCACGACATCAATGTGTCGATCATTATGGCTCCAATACACGTTGAGGGGTTGGTTGGTTCACGACATCAATGTGTCGATCATTATGACTCCAATACACGTTGAGGGGTTGGTTGGTTCACGACATCAATGTGTCGATCATTATACTCCAATACACGTTGAGGGGTTGGTTGGTTCACGACATCAATGTGTCGATCATTATGACTCCAATACACGTTGAGGGGTTGGTTGGTTCACGACATCAATGTGTCGATCATTATGGCTCCAATACACGTTGAGGGGTTGGTTGGTTCACGACATCAATGTGTCGATCATTATGGCTCCAATAGACGTTGAGGGGTTGGTTGGTTCACGACATCAATGTGTCGATCATTATGACTCCAATAGACGTTGAGGGGTTGGTTGGTTCACGCCATCAATGTGTCGATCATTATGACTCCAATAGACGTTGAGGGGTTGGTTGGTTCACGCCATCAATGTGTCGATCATTCATTATGACTCCAATAGACGTTGAGGGGTTGGTTGGTTCACACCATCAATGTGTCGATCATTATGGCTCCAATAGACGTTTAGGGGTTGGTTGGTTCACGACATCAATGTGTCGATCATTATGACTCCAATAGACGTTGAGGGGTTGGTTGGTTCACGCCATCAATGTGTCGATCATTCATTATGACTCCAATAGACGTTGAGGGGTTGGTTGGTTCACGACATCAATGTGTCGATCATTATGGCTCCAATAGACGTTTAGGGGTTGGTTGGTTCACGACATCAATGTGTCGATCATTATGACTCCAATAGACGTTGAGGGGTTGGTTGGTTCACACCATCAATGTGTCGATCATTATGACTCCAATAGACGTTGAGGGGTTGGTTGGTTCACGACCATCAATGTGTCGATCATTATGGCTCCAATAGACGTTTAGGGGTTGGTTGGTTCACGACATCAATGTGTCGATCATTATGACTCCAATAGACGTTGAGGGGTTGGTTGGTTCACACCATCAATGTGTCGATCATTATGGCTCCAATAGACGTTTAGGGGTTGGTTGGTTCACGACATCAATGTGTCGATCATTATGACTCCAATAGACGTTGAGGGGTTGGTTGGTTCACACCATCAATGTGTCGATCATTATGACTCCAATAGACGTTGAGGGGTTGGTTGGTTCACACCATCAATGTGTCGATCATTATGGCTCCAATAGACGTTTAGGGGTTGGTTGGTTCACGACATCAATGTGTCGATCATTATGACTCCAATAGACGTTGAGGGGTTGGTTGGTTCACGCCATCAATGTGTCGATCATTCATTATGACTCCAATACACGTTGAGGGGTTGGTTGGTTCACGACATCAATGTGTCGATCATTCATTATGACTCCAATAGACGTTGAGGGGTTGGTTGGTTCACGACATCAATGTGTCGATCATTATGGCTCCAATACACGTTGAGGGGTTGGTTGGTTCACGACATCAATGTGTCGATCATTATACTCCAATACACGTTGAGGGGTTGGTTGGTTCACACCATCAATGTGTCGATCATTATGGCTCCAATACACGTTGAGGGGTTGGTTGGTTCACGACATCAATGTGTCGATCATTATACTCCAATACACGTTGAGGGGTTGGTTGGTTCACGACATCAATGTGTCGATCATTATGGCTCCAATAGACGTTGAGGGGTTGGTTGGTTCACACCATCAATGTGTCGATCATTATGACTCCAATACACGTTGAGGGGTTGGTTGGTTCACGACATCAATGTGTCGATCATTCATTATGACTCCAATACACGTTGAGGGGTTGGTTGGTTCACGCCATCAATGTGTCGATCATTATACTCCAATACACGTTGAGGGGTTGGTTGGTTCACACCATCAATGTGTCGATCATTATGACTCCAATACACGTTGAGGGGTTGGTTGGTTCACGACATCAATGTGTCGATCATTATACTCCAATACACGTTGAGGGGTTGGTTGGTTCACGACATCAATGTGTCGATCATTATGACTCCAATACACGTTGAGGGGTTGGTTGGTTCACGACATCAATGTGTCGATCATTATGACTCCAATACACGTTGAGGGGTTGGTTGGTTCACGCCATCAATGTGTCGATCATTATACTCCAATACACGTTGAGGGGTTGGTTGGTTCACGCCATCAATGTGTCGATCATCATTATGACTCCAATACACGTTGAGGGGTTGGTTGGTTCACGACATCAATGTGTCGATCATTATGGCTCCAATAGACGTTGAGGGGTTGGTTGGTTCACGACATCAATGTGTCGATCATTATGACTCCAATAGACGTTGAGGGGTTGGTTGGTTCACGACATCAATGTGTCGATCATTATGGCTCCAATAGACGTTTGAGGGGTTGGTTGGTTCACGACATCAATGTGTCGATCATTATGACTCCAATAGACGTTGAGGGGTTGGTTGGTTCACACCATCAATGTGTCGATCATTATGACTCCAATAGACGTTGAGGGGTTGGTTGGTTCACACCATCAATGTGTCGATCATTATGGCTCCAATAGACGTTTAGGGGTTGGTTGGTTCACGACATCAATGTGTCGATCATTATGACTCCAATAGACGTTGAGGGGTTGGTTGGTTCACACCATCAATGTGTCGATCATTATGGCTCCAATAGACGTTTAGGGGTTGGTTGGTTCACGACATCAATGTGTCGATCATTATGACTCCAATAGACGTTGAGGGGTTGGTTGGTTCACACCATCAATGTGTCGATCATTATGACTCCAATAGACGTTGAGGGGTTGGTTGGTTCACACCATCAATGTGTCGATCATTATGGCTCCAATAGACGTTTAGGGGTTGGTTGGTTCACGACATCAATGTGTCGATCATTATGACTCCAATAGACGTTGAGGGGTTGGTTGGTTCACGCCATCAATGTGTCGATCATTCATTATGACTCCAATACACGTTGAGGGGTTGGTTGGTTCACGACATCAATGTGTCGATCATTCATTATGACTCCAATAGACGTTGAGGGGTTGGTTGGTTCACGACATCAATGTGTCGATCATTATGGCTCCAATACACGTTGAGGGGTTGGTTGGTTCACGACATCAATGTGTCGATCATTATACTCCAATACACGTTGAGGGGTTGGTTGGTTCACACCATCAATGTGTCGATCATTATGGCTCCAATACACGTTGAGGGGTTGGTTGGTTCACGACATCAATGTGTCGATCATTATACTCCAATACACGTTGAGGGGTTGGTTGGTTCACGACATCAATGTGTCGATCATTATGGCTCCAATAGACGTTGAGGGGTTGGTTGGTTCACACCATCAATGTGTCGATCATTATGACTCCAATACACGTTGAGGGGTTGGTTGGTTCACGACATCAATGTGTCGATCATTCATTATGACTCCAATACACGTTGAGGGGTTGGTTGGTTCACGCCATCAATGTGTCGATCATTATACTCCAATACACGTTGAGGGGTTGGTTGGTTCACACCATCAATGTGTCGATCATTATGACTCCAATACACGTTGAGGGGTTGGTTGGTTCACGACATCAATGTGTCGATCATTATACTCCAATACACGTTGAGGGGTTGGTTGGTTCACGACATCAATGTGTCGATCATTATGACTCCAATACACGTTGAGGGGTTGGTTGGTTCACGACATCAATGTGTCGATCATTATGACTCCAATACACGTTGAGGGGTTGGTTGGTTCACGCCATCAATGTGTCGATCATTATACTCCAATACACGTTGAGGGGTTGGTTGGTTCACGCCATCAATGTGTCGATCATTCATTATGACTCCAATACACGTTGAGGGGTTGGTTGGTTCACGACATCAATGTGTCGATCATTATGGCTCCAATAGACGTTGAGGGGTTGGTTGGTTCACGACATCAATGTGTCGATCATTATGACTCCAATAGACGTTGAGGGGTTGGTTGGTTCACGCCATCAATGTGTCGATCATCATTATGACTCCAATAGACGTTGAGGGGTTGGTTGGTTCACGACATCAATGTGTCGATCATTATGGCTCCAATAGACGTTGAGGGGTTGGTTGGTTCACGACATCAATGTGTCGATCATTATACTCCAATACACGTTGAGGGGTTGGTTGGTTCACACCATCAATGTGTCGATCATTCATTATGACTCCAATAGACGTTGAGGGGTTGGTTGGTTCACGACATCAATGTGTCGATCATTATGGCTCCAATAGACGTTGAGGGGTTGGTTGGTTCACGACATCAATGTGTCGATCATTATACTCCAATACACGTTGAGGGGTTGGTTGGTTCACACCATCAATGTGTCGATCATTATGACTCCAATACACGTTGAGGGGTTGGTTGGTTCACGACATCAATGTGTCGATCATTATGACTCCAATACACGTTGAGGGGTTGGTTGGTTCACGACATCAATGTGTCGATCATTATACTCCAATACACGTTGAGGGGTTGGTTGGTTCACGACATCAATGTGTCGATCATTATGGCTCCAATACACGTTGAGGGGTTGGTTGGTTCACGACATCAATGTGTCGATCATTATGACTCCAATACACGTTGAGGGGTTGGTTGGTTCACGACATCAATGTGTCGATCATTATACTCCAATACACGTTGAGGGGTTGGTTGGTTCACGACATCAATGTGTCGATCATTATGACTCCAATACACGTTGAGGGGTTGGTTGGTTCACGACATCAATGTGTCGATCATTATGGCTCCAATAGACGTTGAGGGGTTGGTTGGTTCACGACATCAATGTGTCGATCATTATGACTCCAATACACGTTGAGGGGTTGGTTGGTTCACACCATCAATGTGTCGATCATTCATTATGACTCCAATAGACGTTGAGGGGTTGGTTGGTTCACGACATCAATGTGTCGATCATTCATTATGACTCCAATAGACGTTGAGGGGTTGGTTGGTTCACGACATCAATGTGTCGATCATTATGGCTCCAATAGACGTTGAGGGGTTGGTTGGTTCACGACATCAATGTGTCGATCATTATGACTCCAATAGACGTTGAGGGGTTGGTTGGTTCACGACATCAATGTGTCGATCATTATGGCTCCAATACACGTTGAGGGGTTGGTTGGTTCACGACATCAATGTGTCGATCATTATGACTCCAATAGACGTTGAGGGGTTGGTTGGTTCACGACATCAATGTGTCGATCATTCATTATGACTCCAATAGACGTTGAGGGGTTGGTTGGTTCACGACATCAATGTGTCGATCATTATGGCTCCAATAGACGTTGAGGGGTTGGTTGGTTCACGACATCAATGTGTCGATCATTATACTCCAATACACGTTGAGGGGTTGGTTGGTTCACACCATCAATGTGTCGATCATTATGGCTCCAATACACGTTGAGGGGTTGGTTGGTTCACGACATCAATGTGTCGATCATTATACTCCAATACACGTTGAGGGGTTGGTTGGTTCACGACATCAATGTGTCGATCATTATGGCTCCAATAGACGTTGAGGGGTTGGTTGGTTCACACCATCAATGTGTCGATCATTATGACTCCAATACACGTTGAGGGGTTGGTTGGTTCACGACATCAATGTGTCGATCATTCATTATGACTCCAATACACGTTGAGGGGTTGGTTGGTTCACGCCATCAATGTGTCGATCATTATACTCCAATACACGTTGAGGGGTTGGTTGGTTCACACCATCAATGTGTCGATCATTATGACTCCAATACACGTTGAGGGGTTGGTTGGTTCACGACATCAATGTGTCGATCATTATACTCCAATACACGTTGAGGGGTTGGTTGGTTCACGACATCAATGTGTCGATCATTATGACTCCAATACACGTTGAGGGGTTGGTTGGTTCACGACATCAATGTGTCGATCATTATGACTCCAATACACGTTGAGGGGTTGGTTGGTTCACGCCATCAATGTGTCGATCATTATACTCCAATACACGTTGAGGGGTTGGTTGGTTCACGCCATCAATGTGTCGATCATTATGACTCCAATAGACGTTGAGGGGTTGGTTGGTTCACGACATCAATGTGTCGATCATTATGGCTCCAATAGACGTTGAGGGGTTGGTTGGTTCACGACATCAATGTGTCGATCATTATACTCCAATACACGTTGAGGGGTTGGTTGGTTCACACCATCAATGTGTCGATCATTATGACTCCAATACACGTTGAGGGGTTGGTTGGTTCACGCCATCAATGTGTCGATCATTCATTATGACTCCAATAGACGTTGAGGGGTTGGTTGGTTCACACCATCAATGTGTCGATCATTATGGCTCCAATAGACGTTGAGGGGTTGGTTGGTTCACACCATCAATGTGTCGATCATTATGACTCCAATAGACGTTGAGGGGTTGGTTGGTTCACACCATCAATGTGTCGATCATTATGACTCCAATAGACGTTGAGGGGTTGGTTGGTTCACGCCATCAATGTGTCGATCATTCATTATGACTCCAATAGACGTTGAGGGGTTGGTTGGTTCACGCTACAATAACCTGGTCAAATGCTGCACAGTTGGGATATCAAGAATTGGAGTTTTTATGGTAGCTGACCTTGACATGATGCCAAGCCCATCCGCGTCAACTGCTCTTTTCATCGATGGCTCTGGGCAGGATTGGGCAGTTGGGCAGGATTGGGCAGCTGGGCAGGATTGGGGCAGTTGGGCAGGATTGGGCAGTATTGGGCAGGATTGGGCAGTTCATGCACTGTGATCTTGATGTGATAAGCCCAATCTATATGTTGTGGCATCCTCACCGTCAGTAGGGTTGAAAGACGACTTGTTAAACACTGGAATAGTGTAACAATTCATTGTCAACCTTGAGTCTTGAACAACATGGACTTGGAGAGCCTGAATATTTAACATCCTTCCTTGGAGCTTTGTCCTGTCTACCCCACCCCCACCCCAAGCATGCTACTAACATACAACGTGATCCTGATACATTTGGTACAACAGCTTTTGAAATTCGTTGGAATACGTCAAAGCTTTCGAAGATCTTCTGAGTTTTCAAATACGCTAAGTATGATGGTGTCAGGAAAAAAAACAAATTCTATTATACAATGTTCCTTCTATCTAAGGTTCGTTGGTCAGTGTTCAAACTACAAGCTCGGTGCCACCCCGACTTAGCATACGGTAATAGTAATATACGTGTATATATATAATATATATATATACATGTATATATATTCCTATATAATAAAAGGCTAAGTTCTGTCCCGCCATCTATAGCGATTGGTCTCTCAAACACACATGACTCCTACAGCAAATCATATCAAGTTTACGCGGATGTTCAAAACGAGTTATTTTTGGTGGAGTATTTCTTCCAAGACTTTATTTTGAGTTATGCGCGTTGGGATTTATAGTCAAAAGCTCTGTTTTTACGAGTTATTTATTTTAACTATAATGAATAGTATTTTTGACGTGATGCACATGTATGCCGGTCGAGACGGCTGTTGAAGGGGAGTTACAACATGCCACCGAACGGTGGCGGAACGTCCTTGGACGGGCTTGGTTACTCGTATATATATATATATATATATATATATATCGTATATATATATATATATATATATATCTTTATATATAATACGTCGCTAAGTCGATTGATAGTCCTAGTTCTAGGAACAACCAATTTTCCCTCTAAGGTTCGTTGGTCCGTGTGCAAAGAAAAAAACTCGTGCGCAAAGTTGCAGTGCATCCATTTTTTGCGCAATGTTAATAAAAATTGCTGTGAGGTAATTTTAAACTACTGCGCGGCGTAGGTCAGATAGATATATGTGCCACCGCGCAGCTTATAGGGAACATTGGCACCAACCAATGTTTTGTGTTTTGCTTGTAGCCAAAATTGGTAAGTGGTTTCTATTATTCTATAGCAATTCAATTATTGAAATGTTGAGAGCTTAAAGTTAAAACTTAGTAAAAATAATTTTTAGAAGTCTTGGTATTGCAAAGTAAAGGCAAAAGAGAGGAGTGTATCAGCATCAGTCGGAGAATGAATGTTGATTCACATTTGAAAAATTAAATTTCCAAGATCAGATTGTTCGACTAAATTTTAGATTCAGTTTTGGAAAAGAAGTTTAATTATTATATGGATTGATTGGTCGATCAAGTTTATTTTAGAATTTTAATGATTTTTATTGTCTTGGTTGACGGTTGAAAATATTTTAGAGTACTCTCCCTTCTACTTTATCTATGAACGTCATCAATGTTAGCGTACATACATTGGGGAGTCATCAGTAATTGTGTAGGGGTTGTTTTTCCGCTGTGGAAGTAAAGCTGAAATCATGACCACCCCTACGGCTACAGCTAGAATTTCCTCCAAAAAGCAAACACTTGAAGACGCGTATTCACCACCAGCTAACTTTTTAGAAATTGACGTGTCTGACCCTCAAACACATGGCGTAGCCAAAAAACGTTACACAGACTATGAAGTGCGAATGAAGGTAGGCCTGGCAAGCTAGCAGAGCTCAAGGCTCAAATCAATCACTAATCAGTGAATCAGAAATCACTAGAGTGACTAGTTCTACTACTATTCTTCTATATCTTACTAAGACTTAATGACTGACATAATCAAATATGTTCAAGAATAAGGTTTGGGGTAATCCTGCAGTTTCTACAGGTATATGAATAATGAATATGTATATTATAAAAATTAATTATTGTTATTTCTGTTTAGTTTTAGAATTTAATTTGCTAATTTAGGTTTGGGGTTAGGTTTAGTTTTAGAATTTTAAAAGTTGAATTTTCCAATTTCTTTTTAACCGGCATAGCAAAAAAGTTGGTGGCCATATAAAACGTGGGTATGTCAACTTTGCTTTTACCATTATTTCACAGTGAATTTTGAAATTTAATTTTCTCCGCGTGCGAACTTACGTTTTTAATTTATTAAATGCATTATTATATGTTGTATTTTTTAGCTATTACAGCGCTAATTTGTAAGTCTTATTAATTTCTAAGTCATTTTTTCGGTTCTATATGATACATAATCTGGTCAGGATACATCCCACCATTTTGTTTATCTAGCACCCTGCTTGTCATATATTTTTTACCTAGAACGACTCATGCTAAAATACATTTACTGACTGAAGATGTTCTTTAAGAAGTTCTATTCATCTATTTTAATGTTCGTTGAAGATAAGATAAATAAATATTTTAAAGACAATTTCATTTTTTATTTCATTACTAGATGTTTGATTCTTATTTTGTTTGTTTTTAAGTGAGAAAATTTCATTTGGCATCTTACTGTGACAACCCGGCAAGTAGTGCTCTAGATAAACAAAATGGATGTATCCTACTCCGATTATGTAGCTTCAAGGGTAAAAAAAAGCCTTAGAATTTAATCAGTCTTACAAATTAACGCTGAAATAGCTAAAAACAACATATAATAAGGCATTTAATAAATTAAAAATGTAAGTTCTCGCAAGAAAATTAAATTTCGCTGTGAAATAATATACGTGTAGAAACTGCAGGATTACCAGGTTTGGACTGGCTAACAGTGGCTGTGGCTGGCAAAATGAAAATGTCATCTTCATCTACTTCTATCAATGATCAAGCTGTAAATGTAAAACTGTAACTATTATTTAAGGAATCCGATTATTTAATTTATTGTATTATAATTTTAAATTATTTAGGCCTAATTTTAACTAAACATATTTTCCAACTTTATTTTCAAAATTAATGAAATTTTATTGATATACATAGCTTATGTGTAACAATAGTACTTATTTGTAATTTAGTATCTTTATGTAAAGCGCTGTGAGCCCAGTTCCTTACAGTGCTATATAAACTAGCAATTTATTATTATTATTATAAACACCACAATGAAATGTCATAAGTTATAGCCAAATAAATAGTAAATTGGTTATCAGAAAAGTAGCATGTCTTATCTGCTTCACATGAAATATGTAAATATTTTGGGCCCTATTGCAGTAATAAAAATCTAGTTACATGATACTCTTAACCCTGCAAAAACTGCTTTGTTGAAATGAAATCTCACAATAGCAATGTTAAATGTCTGTTGTTGCTTGTATTGTCATAAATCACATAACACTAATCTTACATCCTTAATAAAATGCGAATTATGCCATTTCTATGTGAAAATGGGAGTTGCCATTAACTTCCAAACATGTAGTATCATATACATTAATATATGCAGTCTTAGTGTAGTATTAGTCAAGATCTCTTGTACAGTAATATGCCCCTATTACATACAATTGGATACATGTATGATCCATATTTTTTGTGCAGCCAAACAATGGAATTCTCTACCATTGCACATCCGGAGTATTTCATCTACCAAGTCCTTCATGACTGCACTTAAAACACATCTTTTCAAAATTTATTTTTAAAATTAAAGAAACGTCATTTCTTTTTAATGATTAACGTTTGTTATGTGTATTGTACTGTTATTTATGTGGTTATTATGTAGAGAATGTATATTTAAATTATTATATGTATGTTATTATCTCCATGTAAAACGCTGTGAGCCTGGCTCCTTGCTGGGAAACAGCGCTATAAAAATTACCAATTTATTATATTATTATTATTATGACATGATTTAAAGAAAGCCATTTATGTGTTAGCAATATTTTAAAATGTTACAGTTTTACAGGCTATGAGCCATAGAGCTAGGTTTCGACATGAAGTTATATACCAGTATAATTTATTAATTTAATTATCTAAGAAAGACAACATTCTCATTTTTCATTTTATCATCAATATCATTTCTCTTCCTTCAGTTTCCTTGAGATTTCTTGTTCTATCGGTTTCATCCAATGCACTGGGTTTTCATGTTTTCTGGGTATTCCTCTAAGATTATTATTTTAATTGAAATTTGTTCATGCAAATCTTCTCTTAAAGAAATGTTGGCATTTTTAAAACTAAATAAATTTTTGAGGATACATTCTTCAAATATTTTAAAGCTGGATCTGGGTGAATTATTGCTTTTAAAGTCAGATTAGAGTATGAGTAGGAAAATCAATTTGAATTCTTCAGAATTTACCAGCATCATCCACGCTCTTACTAAAGCTAAATAATCACTCTTGGAGTCAATACAGTGAATAATTTCCTCTTGCGCCATATTCTTCTTTTATTAAATGTTTGTTGTTTAAATTTTATTGTCTTTAAAATAATGTTTATCTGTGTGGTTAAATTTATGTACACAATAGGTTTTTAGAAAGTAAGACTCTCAATATGCATAAGTATTGGTAACTGGAATATATAAAAAAATATGTTAATGTAATTATTTTATTAAAGTAATTATTTGTAAATATGTTCTGAAATTTTTAAAATTATAAGAATTTATTTCTTTACCACAGACAAATCTACCAGTTTTTAAGCTCAAAGAATCAAGTGTGCGTAGACGCTACAGTGATTTTGAATGGTTAAGAAATGAATTAGAACGTGACAGTAAAGTAAGTGTATACAATTTACAAACACTTAATTTCTTCCATTTACGCTACCATATATTATTTCACTTTTAAAAATTAAAAAAACTTTCAACAAATTTAATGTTCATTGTTTTTTTTACAGATGAGATATAGATTAATGGGGAAATTTAGTACTGATTTTTTACTTTTCTTCACAAAAAGATTTAACTTTTTCTAGCATTATTGAAAATAATCTTAAAAACCTGCGTTTATATTATCCTTCACTTTTTACATTTTAGATTGTTGTCCCACCTTTACCTGGTAAGGCGCTCAAACGACAGTTACCTTTCCGTGGAGACGATGGTATTTTTGAAGATGAATTTATAGAGGAAAGGAGAAAAGGACTGGAGCAGTTTATCAACAAGTATGTTATATATTCAAGCATTTAGCTTGTTATTAAAATTTGTATTTCATCACTTTTTTGTGTGATTTAATTGTAGGGGTCTACCGATATGCCTTTTTGCAGATATTGCCGATACCGATATTACCGATATTTTTTTTGCCGATATGAGTGCCGATATGAGTATTTGTTAGGACAAAAACCAGCGGTCATATTTGATGACGTCATTCTTAAATTTATCACTCGTAATTATTTTTCTTTAATATTAGGGGACTACCGATACGCATTTTTGCCGATATTACAGATATTTTTTTCCGATATGAGTGCTGATAGGGTATTTGTTAGGACAAAAACCAGCGGTCTTATTTGATGACATCGATCATTCTTAAATTCATCACTCCTAATTATTTATATTTTATATTAGGGGTCTACCGATAAGTATTTTTGCCGATATTACCGATATTTTCTTCCGATATGAGTGCCGATATGAGTATTTATTAGGACAAAAATAACAGTGGTCATATTTGATGACGCCATTCATAAATTTATCACTCGTAATTATTTATATTTTATAACTAAGGGGTCTACCGATATCCAGTTTTGCCGATAATACCGATTTTTTTTTCTCCCGAAACGAAGTTTCCGATGTGTTTACAAGTTCCAGATCATGACCTACAAAGGACTCATAACAAAACGAACCGTCCTTTATAAAAATGGACAAGCAAAATTACGAAGTTCTTTTGAAACTTCAACCTTGACTCATAATTATTAATTCTAACCAATAGTTTAATGGCTTTTGCACACGGCCACCTTTATGAATGAAATAATGAGGACAAAGTAATAGTAATTCTAGTAATAGAATGAAAATGAGGTTAAAGGTTGAATGGTTGCCAATGACAACAAGTCTTCACACGGTACATTTTGTTATTCCATACCAAACGAAATGTTTTAGACATCTGCGATTCTGCGTGCATCTTTGCTATTAGAGCAATTACGTGAACATAATGTTATACATTTATTAGAGATATTACGGTATACTTGGCATCGGCACTATTTACACAGTATTTCTGAGTATACGAAAATCGGCCGATACCTAAACAATATCAAAGCACATGGCAAACTGTATCGTGGTTGCACATTTTAATACTAGGACTCTTTTGACTATTTCAATACCGGTATATATTAATTTGTCGAGATATTCTAAATCTAAATTATAGGGTTTTTTTTGTTTCCGTTTTTTTTTGGGTCAAAATGTCACTTTTTATGAAATATCGGTGACGTCAATATCGGGACCTTTACATGCTACCGATACCGATATTCAGATATCGGTGCCGATATATCGGCCAGCCGATATAACGGTAGACCCCTATTTAATTGTTTAAGTATTCCAAAAGAAAACCCCAGTAAACAGATGACTTTATAATAATGTTTAAATTTCTTTTCCACCAGAGTGGCTGGACATCCACTTGCACAAAATGAAAAGTGTTTACACATGTTTCTTCAGGAGCCTGTCATAGATAAAAACTATGTACCAGGAAAGATTAGAACTACATGAGGAATTAGAAGAGTTAAACAAAAGCTATCACTTCATCTACTATTTTGTCAAATTCAGTGTCATCACTGATTAACTTTTGTAAAATAAATTGTGGAAGTATAAAAGAATGCAAATTGAAGGTTTGACTTTTATAAATAGAAATAAACTAATGCCATTTAAATTATTGAACAGTTTTTGCAAATAAAGACAGGATCCTTGATTAGATAATGTTTATATCTTTAGAAATTGTTTAGGGAACATGCATTTTTATAAAAAATTATTTCTTAACCTGATTTTAGCAAATTTAAATAAAATGTGCATATTTGATTCTTTAATTAAATTTAAATAATCATGCAAATATCTTTCTATTTACAAAAGAATTAGTCCGTAGTTTTAGTTTTCATGTTTTTCAGTCAATTAACTTCTGAAATTTCATTATATTAATTTTTTTAATTTATGCAACAAATAGTTGAATATAGAAATTTTGATGTATGAAAAAAAGCTTATCTTTGGTAAATTAAAGGTTATTTGGCATCATTTCTTTTCCATAAAATTTTTGCATGCATCCTTTATCATTGGCACAGTCATTATCCAGCACCAGAAACAAGTTGATTACTGTCTGTAGCGTTAAGCTAGAAATACATTTTTGCAGGACAGCATGATATTTAGTTTGATATCTTTGTGACAGTCTTTGCTGTCATTTTATGAAAGAGGGATCATTTTGATGCTAAAAACATAATTGAACAGTTTAAGGCTGAAGAGAATTGAATGGCTCAGCACAAAATAAACACATATTTGTTACTACTGCCATTAATCTAACATTATAGCGGAGCTACTAATAAATTATAATTTAGATCACGAAATTGTCAATAACAGCGAGAGGGTTAATAATGTATACCCAATATTTATTGTAGCAGATTCATTTTAACATGACAATTTTATTTTTGATTTCAAGGTTTTTAACATTTTGGGAAGAATTGAAGAAGCCATTCCTTATTTATTATACAGACAAATCTTCAAGGGTCCATTGGATGGGCTCCATGGGTTTAGCCTAAAACTTAAACTTGTTTAAGCCCACATAAAATATCAAATTATGTGTATGTGTAAATTTAATTTAACCAAATATATTTACATTTATGTAAGCGTGTCAGATTTTGAGATTCATTTATATGCCATGTAAGATATCTTTACCAATAAATTTGTAATAAGCCTGTGAATTAATTTTTAAAGGGATTTTATTGACCATGTTGTTGCTGTTGCGTGCGTTTTTGTTATTAGCTCTTTTTGTGTTCTTTGTTTCAACTATGTGTTATTTAAACAATTTTTGAACCCTATTACTATTACTTTGTAGTGTATTTTAATCATTAAAAAATTGTCAGTCATTGTTGATTTTATTTTCCCTCTGTTAAATTTTGCTCAGTTATGCACTTAATGGTGTGTTTCTCAAGCAGGTAATAATTTTTATTTGAACGTAAAGTCGATTCTTTTTAACATTTCTTTGATGTAATAGGTCCAAGCATTAAATCATGGTTATGAAATTAAAATGAAACCTGTTTGTTACTGCAACATTTTCAAATTTTCACCTCTAACTTTGAAAAAATTGAATTCAAAATTCCAACAAAAAACATACATATGTTAAATAATTTCAATTATTTTTTGTTTGCTTTTTAAAAAAATGAAGAATGATGAACTTAGGTCATAGTTTAGCACTTTTAATGTAATTACTTGTGTTAATCTGTGAGTTAAATGCATTTAATTAGTTTGAAAATTTTAAACCAATGGATTTATTTTGTCTCAGTAGAGATATATCATTCATGAAAAAATAATTTTAAAAAGAAATTCTGGTGTACTGCAAAGATTTTATTAAAAAAAGGAATTATTATTTTGTTTAAAATAAAAGAAAATGTCATGAAGTCCTATAATTTATAATGAGGTTCAATCAAGGTTTCATACTCAAAATGTATGGGGTGAAAAGTGGTTAAGTGTGCAGCCACATAGTTAAGAAACATTACAAATCTTCTCTGCCAAAGAAATGAACCAACATATTTTCATTATGTGACTCGAGTGTTAATCTCTATTTTGCATTTGTTTAAAAAACTTGCAGCCTAGTGTGAATCATAGAAAAATATGATATGAGATGAAATTGAAGGAATATTTCAAAAGTTATTGTGTTGGGACATAGTTTGTGTGACCAAAAAAATGGAAATTATAAATAGATCTTAGATATTGGCGTGGCTACGTCTTAAAAAAATATTTGAAATATATTTTTTATCTGCAAAGTAATTAGTGAAAAAAGAAATATATCAATATCCATATAGTAATGTACAAGTTTTAAAGATGAAATAGTTGAAAAAATTTATTTGGGCCATTGACCTAACATTTTACAAATTATTATTATTTTATTTTTCTTGCCATTTTGAATTGTAAAGTTTTAAGTTTTCCCAGAGTTAACATCTTTAAAAAATAAGTGAGAGGCAAATCAATTTTTAGTACATGCATGTGACTGAAAGGTTTACTGTGGGAGATCATTGCCCTCTTGTTTTGGAAATTTAAAAAAATTATGTTAACAATTCTAACAAAACTATCAGGAAAAATCAGTATTTGAAAAACAAACTTTTGTCTGAAAAAGAAAGATTAAGTTAGATTAAGTAATATAAAAATTAAGTTTGTTTTAATTTGGATGTTTTGCATAGGGAGTTTTGATTATATAATTAACTACATATAATTTTTCCTAGGGATACAAACTTGTTTGCCCTTCAACTTATTCTTGAAGGTGATTTTATTAATTTAGTAATAACCCCACATATTTATTTCAATCAACGTTAACCTCAATTTTAAAAATAATAAAACGTTACTGTCTACTCTAATGGTTTTGTAAGAATTCATATGTTAATGTTACATTGATTTTAATTATAATTTCTTGTCAGTGTAAATCAGTCACATGTCTTGTTTCATTAAAATCATTATCATAGTTTTTAAAAAGCAACTGAACATAACCAAATTACTTCATACTGAAGCCGATTATAAATAAATTATTTTATTTGTGAGTATTGGAAATTCTATGAGTAAGTTGCTTCACCTTGATGTCATTATGAGGACCTAAAGTTTAGAGGAAACTTCTATTATTTGTGAGTATTTGAAATTCTATGAGTAAGTTGCTTCACCTTGATGTCATTATGAGGACAGGAAACTTCTATTTCAGTTCTGTATCATTGAATGTTTCATAAATTGTCAAATATTTGCATGTGTTTAATGGAACATTTTCAGTATAACACACTGAAAAAAAAATATGCTTTTAAACCATAAATGTTGAACTTGGTGTATTGACTTCCCATGAATCACGTCTACCACCAAGGAGGAGTATATCAAAGTGTGAGAGAATGATGTAGCCACTTAAATGAATAAATTCATACATCTGAAACTTTGTAATAATTATAAAATCTGTTCCAACCCAGTCTTTTAAAGTGATTTTGTAAATCTAAATAAATTGAATGACGTACATTTTTAGTTACAAATTTATCTCTATTAAAATGAACAAAGCAATTTTTTTTTCTTTAACTATTTTAACAAAGATAGTGATGAAAAGTGTGAAGTTTAGTGATAAATAAAATGTGATGTGTGAGGGGAAGGAAACAGAAATTGAATATTTGAAATTGAACAATAAAAGTGTAATAAAGTTGAAGGTACTGTTAACCCTACCCACTACATCAGACATAGATTTGATGGGGATGTTAACCCTACCCACTACATCAGACATAGATTTGATGGGGATGGAAGATAGAAGAAATAACTTTAAATAATTGTAATATTCCAAGAAATTCTACTTCATTTTGTCAAATATTTAATTTGCCAATAGTTTGTTAATAATTGACATCATTGATTTAGACCAGTGGTTCCCAAACTTTTTTAACCCACGGACCCCTTTTATAGTCAAAACTTCCCCCACGGACCCCCTTGTGAAAAAAATACATAAATGCATAGTACAAAAATTACAAACCCCAAAAAAGAAACATTTGTTTGAAGAAGTATTTATTGAAATTATAACTTTTGTTTAAAATAAAATTGAAAACAATTAATAACTTTGATGAACATGATGTGATTTTAAGAGTTTATTTATGTCCGACTCAATTTTTGTGAGTAGCAACCACAAATTCCCAAGAGAACCAATTTCTAGTCGGTTTCTGTTTTTTATGATGAGGTTCATAAGGCACTGAATCTTTGTTCTACCAAATAGGAAGACGGGAAAGCAGTCGTCAACAACCTCTGTACAATAACCCATAATGCAAGATATAAAATTGGGCTGTACAATATTAAACCCATAATGCAAGATATAAAGTTGGGCTGTGCAATAACCCATAATGCAAGATATAAAATTGGGCTGTACAAAAACCCATAATGCAAGATATAAAATTTGTATCTGATTTTGTAACCAGAAATTGTGGTATCCTAGTTCAAACATTGGTTCAAGTTCGTCATTTCAATAAACTACTCCTGTATTAGTATGGATTCATCGGTGTTTGGGATCTGAGTTTGTCCACGCGCAAAAGGGTTAAACTGCCAGTCGGGAATATCCAAGGGAGGAATACCTTCAAATCTTTGGTTCAGGTCAGCATGAAGAGCTGTTAAGGTTTGACAGTAAGCCAGCAAATCTTTATCTCTACTTTGCAATTTTGAAAGATTTGGAAACTGAGAACATTCTCCTGTTTCTATGTTTTGTTTGTACAAAAAGAAAAAGGTTTGCAACAAACGCAGATTTTACGCTTTCAGTTTTGATTAAATTTATTGGTTACCTTGTAGTTTCAAATTAGTTTCGTTAAAACGTTGGTAAATAAATCAATCATTAAGGATATGTCATTTTTTTGAGTTAATTGTGTCGCAAATCATTGTCTTTGTTTTCCAGGAATTCCAACACTGAATCAAGGAGAGCATAAAATCGATTTAAAATTGTTGATAATCAACGTACTTCTGTTTTAATAGGTAAATGATTATAGTCTTCTTTATTTTCTAAACAATGTTGAGTAAATAATCTCATTTAAGGCATTCCTTTTAATTTTTATTAACAGCACCAATTACATAATCTAGAGATCCATGCAAACGTTCACTAAGATTTTTTGCGAATAAATGATGTCAATGAATGATACACTACTGAAAATTCATTTTTTACAGCTTGCTTTAAGTAGGCCAGAAAGTCAAGGGTATTGCTTTAACTTCAAAAATCTTTTTTAATTCAGAAAATAACGTTTCACATTTCGTATGTTTCCAAAAATTTAGCCATACTTTAAATATTCAACAACACTGTTTTGTCGGCATTGTTTCTTCGGCTCGCTCAGTGCTCGATTTACCTATTTGCTAATTTAGCTATAGCTTAGGGTCCCCGTCTTTTTGGAGGCCCTCGGATTTTTTTTCATATCACTGACATAGAATATCTGGACTTTCAAAGGGCCCCCATATCTCAAATAGCCTAAGGCCCGCATATCTCAAATAGCCTAGGTCCCCATCAAGTCTAAATCCGACCCAGAGCTCACTCATTCTCTTATGTGTTGTAACAAACCACTGTTAATAATTATTAAATTATGAATGTTTTCAATGGCATGCACCGGTAAAGCACTATTGAAAATAAAATTTGATGATAGAATACAATTTAGATAAATATAACTTGAAGGCACATACAAAAATACCCAACCTTGCAACCCTCGTAGATTCAAGTTAAAATCTTGTATTTCTCTGAGCTACTTACTGGAATTCCGCATTTCTTATGAATCAAGCTAGACCTTTCAATAAACCAAGTATTTTGATTGGTTATAGCTGGGGAAATTACCTCAGTTTTACTACCTTTTGTAGGTTAAACAACATACTCCATGACTGATAGCACCTAAGGTCGTATTTGATTAGTTGAAAAAATGTTATTTTATTTATTGTTATTTATTTTTTTATTTCCATAAAAATAAAAATTGATCACAGTTTTATTGTTTTATATTAAACCTTGCGCGGACCCCCTGACGTTGTTCAGGGACCCCCAAATCAATTATAATTTTCCACGGACCCCCTGAAAGGTACCGCGGACCCCCGGGGGTCCGTACGGACCACTTTGGGAACCACTGATTTAGACTTAGACCAAATAAAATCATGTTCATCTTCATTGACAGCCACAATAGAGGAAAAAATGATTTAATTTGTGTTTTTTAAAATTAAAATATATAAAATATTTTACCTGAAAAATGAAATCTTTGTTCATTACCAAACATATTTCGTAAAAGTGTCCCTTAAATTAATGATTGCAAATCATTAAGACAAAATTATTTTTAAAAACTGTTTATTAGCTATTGCATTTGAAGAAGAAAACAACATAGTTTATTAAGTATAATTATAATTGACTAGCAAGAAATAAGCATGATTTAAAATACATACAGTAAAATCTAGTTACAAGTTCACATAGCAATATATAATACCTTAAATATTTAATCAAAAACAGAAAATCAAGGTATCTCAATTCAGAGCCAAAAGGTTTCATTACGTTTATCAAAGTTTCAATTTTAATCGACATTAATAAGATGGCCAACTGAATTACAGTTGTGTTTAAAGGTTAAAACTAAGATCATCATTGCCACAGACTTTGAAAAAAATCTCTATAAATGCATATTGTTGATTATAATGTAATAAATATTTCTTCTGTGAGGTTATCCTATATATTAATATTATGTAACAAAAATGTTAATTACCGTTCTACTCATTCCATAGCCAGTTCGTTCATAAGTCGACCCCCCCCCTCTTTTGGAAGAGAACAGTATAAAAAGTGTGTAACCCTCTCGTAAGAAGACCCAACAAATAATAGGACAGCATAAACAAAAGTGTACACATTTTTTTAAAACTAAAAGCTAAAACTGTCAAAATTTTAAAAACAATTTATTAAAACATTTGCAAAAATGAATAAATGAGGTAAATGCAGATGTTTAATATTTAATAGCTTCTAGTAGAGCAGTCGAATCTTGTAGACAAGGACTTTGATGATCTACAATAACAACATCGATATTCAATAAACATGTAGAAATCACCTATGACCCGCTCGTAAGCCGAACCCCCAGCCCAACCTTTTCCCCTAGATTTTGTCCAAAAAAAAGTCGGCTTTAGAACGAGTATGTACGGTATTTCAAAGTTTTTACATTTCAATTGTTTAACCCATAGGCATTTCAGCAATAGTTGGGTAGTGACCTGTAGCATAGTGATATAACTGGCGCTCGATGTCTCCCAGTAAGGCACTTGCACCAAAACGGAACAACTTGTTAGAAGTGTATTCATCACCAAGTTCCTCTTTCATCATGGACAACCACACGCATGCATCTTTGGCAGTGCGTATTCCACCAGCTGGCTTGAAGCCAACCTGATGCAAAGATTTAATTACTAGTTCATACTGTATCCATTACTTTTTAGTCAAATCATTCAAAACTTATATGAATTTTGTGAAAACATTTTAAAATAGCTAAATATATCTTTAATGCATAGAGAATATTAAAAACCTTTATTCCTGTAAAGATTTAATTACTAGTTCATACTGTATCCAATACTTTTCAGTCAAATTATTCAAAACTTATATGAATTTTGTTAGAGTAGCTATATATATCTTGGTGCATAAAGAATATTAAAAACCTTTATTCCTGTGAGATGGTAATAATCACGGATTGCTCTAATCATAACCAGCGCCACAATATATGTTGCATTAACCCCTTCCTTGCCAGTGGAAGTTTTGATGAAGTCCGCTCCTGTGTTCAAGTTCAAGATGGACAAGAATTTATTATTAAATATCTTTGATTTTTAAAACAACAAATGATTTATTGTATATTCAAAGTTCTGTAAAACAAGAGTAGCTTAACCATGAAGACGCCAAGTTTTTGTCCTATTTGGCTAGGTTCCAAAAACATAATTTTGTTTCTCAACTTGATTCCAGTAAGTTGAGTAGGATTAAAATAAACTTAACAATATTTTTTAATTATTTAATTTCAGAATATCTCTCCTCCCCATTTGTGGTATCGTCATCCAATCCTAAACTTGGCAAGCACAAATAATATTTACCAACTTTCCACTCCAAAAATTAATTGCATTTCCAATGTGATGTGAAAATATCAAAAACACAAAAAAAGTTAAATAAGACTAAATTAGGAAACAAAAAGTCCTGCAATGTAATATAAGTAATTTCAACAACGTAATGTAAGGAGATCAGTAATGTCAGTAAATCATTTAATAAAAGGGACTTAATCTCTCTAAAATTTTTTTATCACACTAGATTTTTAGTGGAATAAAATGGAAATACAGTTAACTGATGTAAAGATTGGTGTGAGCATTGATGTCTAAACCAGTAGTGTACTTTGGTCCAATGAGTAGAGTTATTCTAATGACAACCTTTAAACACAGCATCCCTCACCTGCCATCATGCACACCATGCAATGACAACAGACAAACTTTAAACACAGCATCCCTCACCTGCCATCATGCACACCATGCAATGACAACAGACAACTTTTAAACACAGCATCCCTCACCTGCCATCATGCACACCATGCAATGACAACAGACAACCTTTAAACACAGCATTCCTCACCTGCCATCATGCACACCATGCAATGACAACAGACAAACTTTAAACACAGCATCCCTCACCTGCCATCATGCACACCATGCAATGACAACAGACAAACTTTAAACACAGCATCCCTCACCTGCCATCATGCACACCATGCAATGACAACAGACAAACTTTAAACACAGCATCCCTCACCTGCCATCATGCACACCATGCAATGACAACAGACAAACTTTAAACACAGCATCCCTCACCTGCCATCATGCACACCATGCAATGACAACAGACAAACTTTAAACACAGCATCCCTCACCTGCCATCATGCACACCATGCAATGACAACAGACAACCTTTAAACACAGCATCCCTCACCTGCCATCATGCACACCATGCAATGACAACAGACAACCTTTAAACACAGCATCCCTCACCTGCCATCATGCACACCATGCAATGACAACAGACAACCTTTAAACACAGCATCCCTCACCTGCCATCATGCACACCATGCAATGACAACAGACAAACTTTAAACACAGCATCCCTTACCTGCCATCATGCACACCATGCAATGACAACAGACAACCTTTAAACACAGCATCCCTCACCTGCCATCATGCACACCATGCAATGACAACAGACAACCTTTAAACACAGCATCCCTCACCTGCCATCATGCACACCATATAATGACAACAGACAAACTTTAAACACAGCATCCCTCACCTGCCATCATGCACACCATGCAATGACAACAGACAAACTTTAAACACAGCATCCCTCACCTGCCATCATGCACACCATATAATGACAACAGACAAACTTTAAACACAGCATCCCTCACCTGCCATCATGCACACCATGCAATGACAACAGACAACCTTTAAACACAGCATCCCTCACCTGCCATCATGCACACCATGCAATGACAACAGACAACCTTTAAACACAGCATCCCTCACCTGCCATCATGCACACCATGCAATGACAACAGACAACCTTTAAACACAGCATCCCTCACCTGCCATCATGCACACCATGCAATGACAACAGACAACCTTTAAACACAGCATCCCTCACCTGCCATCATGCACACCATGCAATGACAACAGACAAACTTTAAACACAGCATCCCTCACCTGCCATCATGAACACCATATAATGACTACAGACAAACTTTAAACACAGCATCCCTCACCTGCCATCATGCACACCATGCAATGACAACAGACAAACTTTAAACACAGCATCCCTCACCTGCCATCATGCACACCATGCAATGACAACAGACAAACTTTAAACACATCATCCCTCACCTGCCATCATGCACACCATGCAATGACAACAGACAAACTTTAAACACAGCATCCCTCACCTGCCATCATGCACACCATGCAATGACAACAGACAAACTTTAAACACAGCATCCCTCACCTGCCATCATGCACACCATGCAATGACAACAGACAAACTTTAAACACAGCATCCCTCACCTGCCATCATGCACACCATGCAATGACAACAGACAAACTTTAAACACAGCATCCCTCACCTGCCATCATGCACACCATGTAATGACAACAGACAAACTTTAAACACAGCATCCCTCACCTCCCATCATGCACGCCATGCAATGACAACAGACAAACTTTAAACACAGCATCCCTCACCTGCCATCATGAACACCATATAATGACTACAGACAAACTTTAAACACAGCATCCCTCACCTGCCATCATGCACACCATATGCAATGACTACAGACAAACTTTAAACACAGCATCCCTCACCTGCCATCATGCACACCATGTAATGACTACAGACAAACTTTAAACACAGCATCCCTCACCTGCCATCATGCACACCATGCTGGCCTTGTAGACATTGCGTAAAGATCCAAGCTCACCAGTAGCAAGAATAGTTTTCATGTGGGCTTCTCCACAAGCAACTTTCATTTCTTTTACTTCGTCATATATGCCTGCATCAAAACTGATTAATTAATTGCTCAATTTTAAAAAATGGAACAAGTTGATTCATCATTACTTCTCCATATTAAATTACTGAGATAACACATTTTATTGTTAGATTATTTTTCTATTATTGTATGGTACTTAAACTGTTATATTTCAGAAAAATTGTAAAAAGCATAAATATAACCACATTTTAAGATTTTTTCTTAATTTGTTGAATTTTTAACACGCAAAAGTATACTTTTTTTCATAAAAGATGAGGTAGTGTTGGTCCAAGCTAAAAAAAAATCTGATATTTTAAGAGTAAGAACATGAAATAATTTAACCTTAAAAAGAATACTGCCCACCTTTCCAATAGCCAGTAAGAGCATATGTTCTGTTGATGACAATGTCTATCTCTCTGGCACCATCTGCTACAGCTGATCTGATTTCAGCTAGCCTTGATTCCAATGGAGTTTGACCACAGGGAAAGCCAGTTGCAACTGATAGCATTTTTTTAATGTGCAGGGCATTAACATTAATTTTAAAAATATTCTTTTGTATTTAATTTGGCTATGGTAAGATATGTGACAAATTCAAACCTAAAATTCCAAAATGTACTAAATTTCCACTTTCCTTAGTTATTTATTTGCTCTAATTTAAATATTTAAAATAACTTAACCTGGAAATGTTTTAGCTAATATGACAAAGAGTAACAAAAGGAAGGCAATATCTATACCTGATGCTATTGGAATATTTGGATTTCCTGATCTTGCAAGTGCCTCCTTTGCAGCTTTCACCTGATTGGGGTACACACACACAGCTCCGGTGGATATTCCTGAAAACAAAATAGTCTCTGAGAGATTTTTCTACACTCCCCATTTTTATTTCAAACACCAGTTGAATTGAAACATAAATTTACTGATGTGTAGAGCTCAAGAATTTTAAAATAAAAACATATTTTGAAGTTTTCCCCCTTTCTGACAGTATTTTAAAGGGATAATATGCCTGCTATCATACCATTCTACCTATTTGCTGTTTCTTCTTGACAACTAAACAAACCTTCACCATACCTGCCCCATTAATGTGAAGCAACTTGAGCAAGTCTTGGCTTAAAGGACGAGCCGCCTTAAAACAAAGACGTGACACATTAGCAGGTGTATCATCTCCAGCCAGTGTAGTCAAGTCTATACAGGACACAGCCCGTAACTCCCATGCAGCCTTGTCAAAGAGATGAAAATGTTATTTCAAAAACTTGCCTCTGCACTTTTTAAGTTTTATATTTAAATCATGAAAATAGAGTCTATTACTCATTAAAGTCATTTAAATAAAGAAATGTCTTGTCCTTACAACTGTGCTTAATTAAACAACAGGTTAAGCTTGAATGTAGCTCAATACGCATTATGTTTCAATCTATTTTTAAAAAAAATTCCAACATACTGGTGGAGAATTAACTATGGCAGGGACTTTTCAATACTATAAGATGGCTTCTTTAGTGTTGTATTTACCTGCTGCTGTTTTTTAACTGCTCGCCGACCGGCTAGATCAGAAGCTCTTCTTGCAACAGCAGAAAGATTAACTTTTACATCTTTAAAGAGAGATTCGTCTGAGCCAAATGAGAGAAAAAAATAATTAAATTTCAATTTCTGCCTCATGTAATTTTTATTAGGTAGAATGTCAAGTGTTCTTAGTCTTGACTTAAACCATTATATTCTTTGATCGTTCACATTCACTGAAATCACAAATAATTATAACATTAAATAATTAAATGTCTTCAACTCCCTTTTCTAACAAATCTTTTAGCAAATTTCAATTAAATTTGAAATGTATTTTAACCTTTACATTTTCATGATTATCATAATTTTTAAGGATAAGCCTTAACCAATGTTCCCTCTAAGTTTTGTTGCTTCATGTGCATGTGTAACATTGTACAGCATCCATTTTTATTAGTACAATTTGCACATCCCACAAAAATACATATACAGTGTATTATACTTGTCAAAATTTGCTGCACAGTAACTCTTAACTGCTGTGGCATGTCCGGCAGACAGCTGCGCTGCCTCATTACTTAAAGGGAACATTGGCCTTAACCTTAGTTTTTGTTAAAAACTGATAGGGGAGAGCAGGTTAGGTTGTCTCATCACTCTCTATTTATATATATATATATTTATTTATATATATATAAAAAAGGCCATAACATTTATTCTTCATATTTAGTTTGGAGTTTGGACTTAGTACATATCAGATAAGCAAGCTAAGCAATGCACATTATCCATAATTTTATGGATAAATAGTAAGCCTACATTGTCTGCAAATGTTCTATATTGTTTTGCTTCACCCTATTTGCCAGATTTTTCTTATATAAGTGTATGCTGTATGAAATGTTCAAATTGAAGACAAAGTCACAAAAGTCCATCAACAGAGAGTGAAAGATATGGGGAATGACATTGTTGTGTCCATGTGTGATACAAATGATTGCTGTTGATTGTATAATCTGTAGAACAATGCAGTCCAAAAAAGATAAAGAAAACACTTACAAACATGTGAAACTAATCGGAGTATGTCTTTCCACCCAGAAAAGTGAAAGTGTCAACTGTTAAGAGTAGAGTATCAAAGAAAAAGAAACCCTTATATACTCGTTCTAAAGCCGACGGTTTTTGGACAAAATCTAGGGGAAAATGTGGGAGGGTCGGCTTGCGAGCGGGTCATAGATGATTTCTGCATGTACAATCATTGAATATTGGTGTTGTGAGGGAGTAAAGTGGGGGAGGGAAGGTGTCTACTCTCACGGGCTTGTGTCCGTATGTCAAAGTTTGAATCAAAGCAAGTATGAAACACACCACCTCTCTTTTCTTTCAAGCCCTCTAGCCGGTATTGCTGTCTCTCCCCCCTTCTCAATATCAACATTGTCCTTGATTAATCTGCGCCTATATATGCCATTTTCACTAACTGGCAAACTCGGTAAGTCGATTTTTTTTCGGGTCGATGTGAATTTTCAAAGGCATGCTGTGACTCTTTTTAAAAAGAAAAATGTTCCTTCTCCCGTCCCACTGTGGAGGGAGTAAAGTGGGGGAGGGGAGGCAAGGTGTCTCTTCTCACGGGCTTGTCTCGGGATGTCAAAGCAAGTTTGTTTCCTTTGATGTGAAACACCAGACACCGCCTCTCTTTAATGTCAAACCTTCTAGCCGGTACCGCTCCCCCCCCACCCCTCTCAACGTCAACATTGTCCTTGATTAATCTTCGCTTTAAGGACTTTTTCCCTAACTCAAAAACTCCGAAGTCAAATTTTTTTTCGGGTCTCTTTGAGTTCGACTTAGAGAGGTCCGACTGTATTTTTATTTTAAAATGTGTACCAGTTTGTTTAAACAGACCTATTATTTTTTGGGGTCGGCTTGCGAGCCGGGTTACACACTTTTTATACTATACTCTTCCAAAAGTGTGGGGGGGGGGTCGGCTTATGAACGAACAGGTTGTAGAACGAGTATATACAGCAATAATTGCAAACTACTTCATTCATGGAAAACAAACTAAGATGCAAAGTATTTTGGAGTAATAATTAATGAAAAATTGCTATAACTCATGGAATCGACATATTAACTAAACAAAATTTTAAATCCAACCAAACTGTGGCCTTTGCCTTTATAAATAAGAAATTTACAAATGTAATAAGAACATAAAATTAAATTCTACCTCACATTGGTCAGACCAATATTAGAATATGCATCTGCCATGTGGGACCCATCAGACCCATCTATTAAATTAAAGAAAACATAGAGTAATTGGAGAAAAAAAAATTGCTACAACTATCATTACTGGTGAATATTCACAACTGACAAGAGAAACTCCATTTATTAAAATACTAAACCTAGAAACACTAGAGACAAGAGGATAGAAGAACAAAGAGCATAGCAGTAATAATATGATCAAACCAGGAAAACCAACACACTATCGACATTTAAAACTCTAATAAAAATGCAAGACTAGACAAAAATAATGAATAAGGGGCCGTCCATAAATGACGTCACACGATTTTTGCCCGCTTTTGACCCCTCCCCCCCCCTCGACACACGTCGTCACAAAAACTTAGACCCCCCTCTAAAAATACGTCACAAATATTTGACCCCCCCCCCTCCAAAAAAAAACCCACAAAAAACAAAAAACCAACTTTATTTTCTATTTGAAAATAAGTATGTTTCAAACCACGTTTATTGTCATTTAAGTATTTATTATTTATTTAGTGAAGATCTACATTGTAATATCGTAACCCGTGTGTAGGACACAATAATCTTCTGTATAGAAGGAGCGTCTATAAACAGATAAGATAAGATCACAGTTAACTTCTTTGTTTAGAAATAAAAAAGATTTAAAAAATAACATTTTTAAAATGTATTTTTCAAAATCCCTCAATGGACTGACGGGCAACCCGTAAGAAAGAGGTCGGTGAACAGACGTTGATATCCTCATCTGGGGTCAAAAAGAGAATTCTTGGGGGTAATGCAGACTCATTTGGGACATATAACATCCACTACAATCCACTAGATATATTAAAATATGTCATATTGTACGCTTGGAACATATGTCCATTATTGAACCGGTTCCTTCCAGAAAATGCTTTTTTTTATAAAAATTTGACAAGTATGTAGATTTCTAACCTACGTACTATACGAAGACACATAAATTTACCCTACTTTTAGTTATATTGACACGAGTGACAATAATCTTAATCCACATGACTTGTCTGTATCACGTATCCTTTCTGTGATATTTAAAATTAATGCCTTAAAAACTGAGCTAAGAAGAAAAGTTGTTTTGTGCTCCTCTCGAATTGCGATGTTAATAATTTGATGCATTCAATAAAGTTAATGAATACTTGACTAATTTTAAATGGGCTCATTTACCATTATATCTAGAACAGTGCTTCTCAAACTTTTTAGTATGGCGGACTGGCAGGAATTTTTTCCATGTGCACTATTTTCCCTGCACTGAAATTTTGTCCGTCCTTTTTTTGAGAACATCTGCGGACCGGAAGCGATGGCCGACGGACCGGCACCGGTCCGCGGACCACCACTTTGAGAAGCACTGATCTAGAAGACTAGAATGACCAGGGGCGTTTGACCAAAAACCAATCGAACAATTATATCAAGCTTAAAACGTTTTTAATTCTATCAAATAGATTCCCCCCCCCCTTCCCCTTTTAAAGAAAAAGGATATTCCGTGTCGTTTTGACTTAAAATATCTACACATAATCCTATTCAGATCATTTTTTAATTTTTTAGACACTTGTCATGCTTGTAAAACTCACCAGTAGCATTTGATAACGAGGCTCCCCAAATCCCCGAGTCATGTGAGCAGGACCTAAAGTCTGGGGGTGGGGGGGTTAACGCACACATAAACTTGTATATTTTGGGGTAACGGGCAAAAAAGTTTTACTCCTGCCATGAGAGAACCAAACGGAGCTGCGGTTACATCACAAATGCTTTGATGTCAACATCAAACGAAGCAGGGTAACAATTTCATACGTTATCTTGTGGATTCTCAAACTTAAGGGTTATAATTAGATTTAATTTTCGTGTCTTGATAGCTTACGCCAACCAGCGTCTGATGGCCTACCGACTGGCACATTGAGAAGCACTGATTTTTAAAAAAAAATTGTTTTAAAAAATAAAATAAATAATAATAATAAAAAATCATTAAATAAATTGTAAGTGACCAAATATTTCAGTGGAAGTTGTATTTAAAGTTACCCTTTTAATGTGACGTCACATTTCTTCAACCCCCCTCCCTCCCCCTCGTCACAAAAGTGTGACCCCCCTCCCCCCTTAGGTGCGTGACATCATTTATGGACGGCCCCTAAGCGCAGGTATAGAAGGAGCGTCTGAAATAGGTGAGATAAGATAATATACAATACATTCATAAGACTTGTTTTTTTAAAAGGACATAATTTGTTGTTGTTGAAAAAATGACTTCAGTTTCAGACTTTATGACTATATCATTTTTAATTATTTTTTTTCTTTAAAGAAAAAATTGTTGAGCATCAAATACTGTACAAATTCCAAATGCCAAATGTATGTTGTTCTTGCATTCATGATTTATCATACTATATTATTCATACGGAATAAGAAAGGTGTTGTTGTTTTTTTAATACATGAATTTAACAATGCCATGACTGGCCATGAGTGTTGTTTTGTCAACTGTCTGTTGTCAGACTATCTTTTTGTTGTACTTAATTTACAAGTTCTTATCTTATCTTATCTATGCAGACGCTCCTTCTATGCAGAAGATCGTTGCGTCCACAGACCATGACAGATGATCTGTTGGCAAGTGATGCGGTATTCACAGGCCACGGCTTTGTGGGTTCCACGCATTACCCAGCCGCCTAACGTTAGGTACACATTCGGAGCGGGGTGACTCGGGGACGCCCTAGGCCGCGGGGGAAAAAAACCCTTGCCCTCACACGGATTCGAACCCGTGACCATCGGTACGACAGTCCAGTGCGCTGCCACTCGACCACCGCGTCTTAGAATGTAAGTTTAAGCCTTGGCTTTATTTTTGTAACTTTATAAATTATTTAATTTCAGGTAATCCAGTTTAAGTTTAGTCTTTGAAAATAAAATAAAGAACAAGTATATATATTTTTTTTAATGTGTAAAAAATACATAATAATTAGTTAATAACTATGCATAGTAGGCTATTTAAATAGGCTAGATCAGTGGTTCCCAAAGTGGTCCGTACGGACCCCTAGGGGTCCCTTGGTACCATTCAGGGGATCCGTGGAAAATTAAAATTGATTTGGGGGTCCCTGAACAGCGTCAAGGGGGTCCGTGAAAAGTTTGACATAAAACAATAAAACTGATCGATTTTTATTTTTATGGAAATTAAAATAAATAATAAATAAAATAGTATATTTTCAACTGATTAAATACTATCTTAGGTGCTATCAGTCATGGAGTACAATTTTGTTTTAAATAGAAAAGGTAGTAGAACTGAGGTAATTTCTACAACTATAACCAATCAAAGTACATGTACTTGGTTTGTTGAAAGGTCTAGCTTGATGCGTAAGAAAAGCGGAATTCCAATAAGTAGGTCATCAAAATACAAGTTTTTAACTTGAATCTACGAGGGTTGCAAGGTTGGGTATTTTTTGATGTACCAGGAAGTTATATTTATCTAAATTGTATCCTATCAAATATTTTTTCCATAGTGCTTTACTGTAGCATTCCATTGAAAATGTTAATTATTATTAACAGTGGTTTGTTACCATAGATAAGAATAAGAGAATGAGTGAGCTGGATTTAGACTTGATAGAGCCCTAAGCTATTTGAGATAAAGGGGCTCTTTTGAAGTCCAGATATTCTATGTCAGTGCCAAATATGGAAAAAAGTTCCGGGGACCTCCAAGAAGGCGGAGGCCCTAAGCTGGCTTGTTTTGCAAATCCAGCACTGAGTAAGCCGAGGAAACAATGCCGACAATACAGTGGTGTTGAAATTTTTGAAGTGTGGCTAAATGTTTGGAAACAGATACGAAAGGAGAAACGTTATTAACTGAATTAAACATATTTTTTCAAAGTAAAAGCAATACCCTTGACTTTCTGGCATACTTAAAACAAGCTGAAGGGAATGTATTTTTAGTACATTGTACCATCACCCACATCAATTATTCGCAAAAAACTTAGTGGAATTTGTATGGATCACTAGGTAATTTCATAAGAGCAGTTAATAAAATCAGAAGAAATGCCTTCAATGAGACATTGTTTATTCAACATTGTGCGGACAATGAAGAAGCCTATAATCATTTACTTATTCACACATAAGTACGTTGGTTATCAACAAGTACTTATTTAAATCGATTTATGCTCTCTTTGATTCAGTGTTCGAATTCCTGGAAAACAAAGACAATGATTTGCGACACAATTAACTAAAAAAATGACATATCCTTAATAAATGATTTATTTACCAACTTTAAAGAAACTAATTTGAAACTACAAGTACAAGTAAAGCAATTAAATTTAATCAAAAGCATACTATCTGGTTTGTTGCAAACGTTTTTCTGTACAAACAAAACTTAGGAACAGGAGAATGTTCTCAGTTTCCAAATCTTTTGAAATTGAAAAATGGAGATAAAGATTTGCTGGCCTACTGTCAAAACTTAACAGTTCTTCACGCAGACCTCAACCAAAGATTTGAAGACATTCTTCACTTGGATATTCCCGACTGGGTGTTGAACCCTTTTAGCGCGTGGGACTAGCTCAGATCCCAAACACAGATGAATTCATACTAATACTGGAGCAGCTTATTGAAATGAGGAACTTAAACCAATGTTTGAACTAGGATACTACAATTTCTGGTTACAAAATCTGATCTCAATTTTACATCTTGCATTTTGGGTCAATGTACAGCCCAATTATATAGCCTGCATTACGAGTTATTGTACAGAAGTTTGTTTGAGTGCTTTACCGTCTTTCCATTGGGTAGAACAAAGATTCAGTGCCGCTGTGAACCTCAACATAAAAATCAGAAACCCTATAAGAAATTGCTGCTCGTGGGGATTTGCGGTTGCTACTCACAAACATTGAGTCGGTCATAAATACACTCATATAAAAATCGCATAATAACGTTTATCCAAGTCGTTAATTTTTTCCAATTTTATTTTAAACAAAAGTTATAATTTCAATAAATACTTCAACAAAATGTTGCTTGTTTGGATTTGTAATTTTTGTACTATGCATTTATGTAGTTTTTTCACTTGGGGGTCCGTGGGGAAGTTTTGACTATAAAAGGGGTCCGTGGGTCAAAAAAGTTTGGGAACCACTGGGCTAGATGAAGAAAAGATGTAAATGAAAAAATTACCAAATTCCCGTCCTTGGTTTCGATGGTCATCCATAATTAAGAGAAAGGAAACAAATGCTGCAGTTTTGCTGTTTTTTTAACTTTATGTGGCTAGACTTACGTCAAAAATAGAAGTTTCGTACTTCATCCTACATTGCCATAGACTTTTTAAAAAAGAATAATAAAATAAATAATTTAGCTTCAGAAAATAATGATAGATTAGATCATTCCTACAAGCTATTTCCATATAATTAGACGTTAAATAAAGCTAATTAAAACGATTTCCACCTTGGTTCATGTTCGTGTAATTAGTACCCGAGGTATAGCTTGATGTATAGATATACATAATTATAGATACATCAATGTCGTAATAAATACGATTGATTTGTTCAAATACTGTTGTTTATGTAAAAGAAAAATTATATTATTCGAAATCACGATGGAATAATCTAAAAGATTTATGTTAATGCTTAAAAACCTTAAAATAAATGTTATTTAATTAGTACAAAACTAAATTCTAACCTATATTAGCTTTGTAGCTTTGCTTATTTTGCTTATGCATCCATGGCAACGGTTGGCAATTAGTGTTCGCGTTGTTGAACCATGGCGTTAAGAGAATAAATAATTTATGTTCCTTAGCAAATACAATGCATTAAAAAAATTGAAAATGACAGATGGAACACAAGGACTGTTGGCTAGTGCCATGAAAGGGAGATTTTCTTCCATAAAAGATTCTTTGTCGGAAGATGGTATGAATATGTTTCAATTGTAGATTATTTAATTTAGTTTATGAATGATTGGAAATTTGGAATTGGAAGTTTGGGCTTGGGAATTTTAATTTGGAATTATAAAAAGGAAAATGTTTGTAAATGAATAGTGAGTGGATAAATAGTTATGATTATGATTACTGATTTAAGATATTAAGTAAAATCAGTCAGGGGCATTATCACTATAAGTAACTGTCAGTTCTATCAATGATCAACTAACCTTGTTGAGTTTTATTTTACTTATTAAACTTATTATTATTAGTATTATTACACTACACTTTTATCAGAAGAATAATTCTTCTTAAATTTGTTAGCATAGTCATATTATTTGTGTAGGGAAACTAAATATATATTTTAAACACAATTTTATAATCATTTGCC